>CM050406.1:13227826-13548668 GCA_027580255.1 Therioaphis trifolii | reverse complement strand
TTTGTCGATTTTTGAACTTCAACTGCTTATAAAAAAAAATTGTGCCTATGTATTTTTATAATTTTTGAATGGGAGTTAGAACAACTTATGTGGACCCTTCTATTAAATTTTCAAGTATTTCGTCCGAGCTACATTTTTTTTATCAACATTTATAAAAAAAAAATTAAAAAAATCGAATATTTCAAATGCCTATAAATTGATTAAAAATGAGTGAAATCTTTTGAAAATAAAATTATATAAAGAAAATGCCAATATAAACAACTGATAAAATTTTCAAGTTTCTACAACTTATACTTTTTGAAAAAAAAACAAATAGCAAAAATCGTTTGAGGCTAAACCGTTGTTTAACGTGTTTTTGTAAAAATTTAAATTTCAAACACTCATAAAATTTTTTTGTCTGAATCCGGTAGAGTTTTTTTTGCAGATAATTGAAGAAAAACTAATGAAAAACCTTGTACCAAATTTTCAAAACTTAGTTATAAAAGAAAAAAATTTTACGATTTTTCAACAACAAAATTATTTGCAAATTTTCGCAATTTTTACATATTTCGTATAAATTGGAACTTTGAGCACTTATAAAAAAAAATTGTGACTTACGATTTTGGATTTTTTTTTTATCAGTTATGGAACAACTTATAAGAAACCTTGTATTAAATTTTCAAGATTTTCTGGCAAAAAAAAAAAATTTTATCGTTATTTTAAAAAAAAATACTTAAAAAAATTGAAAATTTCAATTGTCTATAATTAGCTCAATAAAAGTCAAAATACTTTGAAAATTTAACGGTGTATAGAGAACGCTAATCTAAACATTTGGTGAAAATTTCAAGTATTTACATCGATTAGTTTTTGAGTTATAGCAAAATAAAAAATTTGATTTTGTCGAAAACTGGTTTTGCGTAAAATATACCGTTTTTCCCTCATTTTTTAAGGGTTTTTCGGCGCGTTAAAAAAATATTGAAAATTTTTAACTTTTGACCCCCCAAAGTACCAACTAGATTCAATTTCATTTCAGAAAAGTTGCTATATAAGGCAATCGAAGCATTTTTACTGCCCCAAATCGTGTCGACAGACACAAAAAAAAAAAAAAAAAAAAAAAAAAAAAAAACACACATCATTGTAAAATCAATACATTCTTCACTCCGTTCAGAATCTAAAAAAACATTTTATTTCCAAAGTTCATTCCACGTCAGTCGATCGTTTATGGTGATATTAACATATCTTATCTATTATACGTCTGTACAATAATATACAATAACGAAGATTACATTTAACCTCGATATAAGCAAATCATAAACTTCAGACTTTTTAAAAGTTTGCTAATTTTATTACTTGAATTATTTTTGAAAGAATTATAGAAGAAAAATTATGAGCGTGAAATTGAAAAAAAGTTAAAGTTTGTATAAAAATGAGCAAAATTTCAATTTAATTTAAAAATCTCCAAAAATCGCTTAAAATTGCACTTACCATTTTAGATTTTAATTCATACTTGCAATAGTTACATTTAAAATTTAATTTTTAATAAATTGGAATAGTAAAAGAAAAATGCAAATGCTACAACATCATCATCATCTAAAGGCCTCGCCTTGTCGTGATCCATGCCCAAATTATCAGTTTTACCAGTGAATGTGTGCTGTTAACTAGAGATCCTAGACATTTGTAACATAATTATTTTTTAATTATCAATAATTATCTAGCATGTGAACTGTTAAAACTGAATTGTTTTTAAAGTTTCAATTCAATTATTTAATCTTAATTTGTATTAAAATTTAAAGAAATTTAATGTTATTCATTTTATATTGAAACAGTATAATGTATTTTATAATTTAAATAAATTCGACTCGAAACGTATAAAATAAATAGAACACATTTTTTTTTTTTTTTTTTTATTGATCTTATAAAACATCGGCTTCTGTGGCCATTAGTTTACAATTTACAGTAATTTAAAATATTTACAATTACATATTATATATCTTGTGGAAAAGGGCTTAAATTTGGTTGTATAGCTGGATTTCTTTTATATACTGTATGATGTTGTGGATTGATTGGGTGTCAGGTCCTAATGCTTCTCCGATTTGTTGAGATATGTCATATTTTTTCCTCATGTCATCATATTTTCGGCATTCAGTAATAATATGTTTTACTGTGAGGTCCACTCCACACATTTGACATTTCGCATATGGGGGGATCATTTTTTTCCATAAGATGCCTATGTGTGATGAAAGTGTGGCCTATTCTTAGACGATTTTATATAGTTTCCTCTTTTCTATTAAGTCCAGGGTTTTTCCATGTCTATATGTTATTTTTTATTTGGTTTAATTTTGTATGTTGGTTTATCCATTGTATGAGCCATTTTTGGTCTAGGACTTGTTTGATTTGTTTTTTTTTTGTCTTCATATGTGTATATATTGAGTAGTGGGGTGTCTGGTGAGGAGGCAGCTTTTGACGCTTCTAGGTCTGCTTTTTCGTCGCCTTGTATGCCGCAGTGTCCAGGGGCCCACGTATAGCATATATCCATCCCCATACCTCTTGCTTCATATGTTTTTTCTTGTATTAGTTTGGATATGTCCGATGGATGTGTTATGTTTTGGATTCCTGTGATGCTGCTGAGTGAATCACTGATTATGAGATAGTTGTTAGGTGTTGTATCTTTATTTTGTATTATGTTCAACGTCGCATTATATATTGCCAGTGCTTCAGCTGTGTAGATTGAGCATTCGGGGGGTAATTTGTAAGTTGTGATTGTATTTTCTGCTACTATTGCAATCCCTACGCTGTCTGTTGTTTTAGATGCATCAGTGTAAATATGTTTTCTATCAGGGTATTTTTGTATTATTCCTTGGAAGAGATTTTCATAGATATTAGGATTTGTGTTGTTTTTTTTATATTCTGTTATTTCGATGTTTGTATTGATTTGTATTAACCAAGGAGGTATGGTTTGTGGTTCTCTTGGTACTATTTGTTTTATATTTATTTGTAGGTTTTCTGCTTCTTTGATTGTGTTGTCGATGTATTTGATTGCTGGGTTGTTCTTATTTTTTAATGTTCGGGATGCATAGAGTATATTGTTTTGTGTTCTCCTTATGTCGGGGGGTGCTTCATTTGCAATGTTTCTTAGACTCGCTATTGGGCTGGATTTGAAGGCTCCAATTGCCAGTCTTCTGCCAGTATTTAGAGGCACATCAATCATTTTTAGGTGTTTAGGATTGGCTGTCATGAATATTATTGAACCGTAATCAGTTTTAGACCGGATTAGTGCTCTGTAGATTTTTAGTAGTATAGAAGTTTCACCACCCCATGATGTATGTGAGATAATTTTTATTATGTCGAGTTTTTTTGTGATGGAGTTTTTTACATATTTTAAATTTGGGATCCAGTTTAATTTGGTATCAAAAATTACTATTAAAGAACAAATTTGTTATGATATAAAATTAAATGCAACCTTAAATGTTATAGATCTGATTTAAATTAATGATCGGCTTCGATTTTCAATTGATTACCCTATTAATCAATTAAACAAATAAAACCTGATTACAATATTATTGGTAGTTCATCAATTTGAGGTACTTTTTTTATGATTAGAAAACATTTTGAGATTTTCGAAAAAATAATAGCCAGTCCCAAGTAGGTTCCATGTGTTAAAAAATGCAGATCTTCTGGGCCTGAAAGAATATTTAGATCTATTTTTACTAATGAGGTTTGACACTTACAAAAAAAAAAAAACATATAAATGCAAAACAAATATATTTTTCTTTTTTTCACTCGAAATCAAAAACGGTCTACTAATATCTTTATCCTAATGATTTGTCTAAAAGATCCTTGAACGATTGATTTTTCACGTCCAGTGAATTTTAAATGTGAGGAAATATTTTCTTTCAATACATCCGAAAAAAGGTAAGGTGACAAGCTGACATTTATTTCATTGCTGTCCCTATGGAGTCCACAATTTCATATTGTGAGGCTTTACATACAAATATGGGTTATTCAAAATCGAGTGTATAGAAATAGTATTTGAATAGATAACTACGTACGAACTCGGTATATTTACCATTAAAATACAATATTATATTTTGCAATTCAATTTTTTACTATGTAAAAGCGAATAATGTTATTGTGTTGCTACTGATTCGTTATTTTTAAGTTTACATTTATTTAAAAAATTGATACTAGTCCCAAGAATAAAATATTATTTTTTTTATCATAATACACACAATAATTTAGCATAAAAATTAATTATTTGATTTCTGTTCATGTTCACCATTACATTCCAAAACGTAAGTAACATGCTACTTATTTCTTATAGTTCTTATATGCAGTTTAAATATATTTAGAAGTCGTATTTTTACAACAAATAATTGTGTTGTTATGAAAACTTATTGAAAATATCAAGTTAACATTTAGGTATAAAAGTATACTACTTTAGCAGATCTAGGTATTATATATACATATATATATATATATATAATTTTTTTTAAATTAAATGTTTTAATTCTTAAACATACAAAGGTATACATATTTTAAATGAAGTTTAAAAATTGATTATGATTTATGTAATTTAATTTAAAAAAATTGTATTTCATTTTAATCACTTTCATATTAAAATTGTGTAATACATTAGGTATACTGTAATTCCTATTTTATTTGATTGGTAGTATTTTCCTGAATAGTTCACATGTATTTTAACAGTTTTATTTGTATTATT
Organism: Therioaphis trifolii; assembly: GCA_027580255.1. Taxonomy (NCBI): domain Eukaryota; kingdom Metazoa; phylum Arthropoda; class Insecta; order Hemiptera; family Aphididae; genus Therioaphis; species Therioaphis trifolii. The sequence continues at coordinate 13,543,969 of CM050406.1, read as the reverse complement.
TGCGTGGTTACATTTATATTCAAACAAAAATAATTATTATTTACTTCATAATGTAAACAAAATAATCAAAATACAAGATGGGTACACAAATAAAATGCAAAACATATGAAACGTTTTAACATTTTAAATATCACGAGTGTCGGCAACTTTTTTAGCTTCGAGGGTAAACTGTTGTAATGTTTAAACTATAGCTGCAAAACAAATTATACGAAATATTTGATTATATATACAAAAATATGTTAGAAAATTGTGCAGGTACATCAAAGAAAAAATAAAAAATTAAAATTATTATTTCTATACATTTAGTTAAAAATTTGTTAAATATTTGCAATTTATTTTATAAAGTACACTTTACCATCATTTAGTAAATAATTGGTGAATATGAGTTCTTACGTTCATAATATAATACATTTTAAAATAATTAAAAATAATCAGATGATTTTTTGTTCTTGGAAATAATTATTCATTTGCCAGTCATATTTAGTCGCTTAAAAACGCAGACAATGTTAGTTTTACGATTTGCATCGTGATCGTCCCTTAGAAAACTACATCCGAATTGCAAAAGACACTTTTCTCAAGTACCAAATAGTTCTAAGTTTAGATCTCTTGGGAATAAAAGGGCTCAACATTTTGGATAACTTTTTCTATTACAAAAATTGATTTAAATATAAAAAAACCCATGTAAGATAATGGCGGAAGAAGTTTGTACTTTGTAACTTCGCTCCTAGTATACAATATTGGTAGTTAGTCATGATATAATCATGCGTTGCCATAACTTCAATTTAGTTTTGTATTTTCCATGAAAATTATTAGAGAATCTTTTTTTTATATATTTTCTTCTTCTTCAAGATGTGTCGGCTTGGACACACTAGAATTTGAGGGAAACGTGATGAGCTATGTGTTTCTCGTTTGTTTTTAGACATTTAAAAAAAATCCGTAATTATAACTTAAAATTATTGCCATAAACCATATGTTTTAAAAATAAAAATACCTCTAAAACTGTTTATAAACTGTCGAAAAATATAAAGGTAGCCTATATATTAACCTGGATTTAAGTATATTACCCCTATCCCTACTAAAAAAAACCTATTACTATGAACAATGTTCAATTCTTGGAGATGAACCAGATTTTTCCCAATTCAGACATTATTTACGTCACTATGGATTATTAGAACAACGTGTAATAAATGTGTAATAAAAAAATACAATGATTGTGAGTTTTATTTATTTATTCCAAATTTAAAATGAAGCCTTGGCGCTGGACCGGACTAGGTCGGCACAGGGCTACTATTCTAGAATTATAGAAGGCTTATAAGTTTAAATTTTGACTTATCAGCAAAATCTTGCACACACCACGCATTCACAATATTACTAAAATGTTACCTTACTAGCGTTTATTTAATTTGTGAATTGATAAATAATAAATATGGCTTGTGTGAAAAAAAGTAAATCGTTCAGTCCTGAAGAATTAGATCAACTAACTGATCTTGTTTACAAATATCGTAATGTAATTGAAAATAATAGTAAACATTCTAAAACAGTAGCTGAAAAGAAGAATTGCTGGGAAAAACTAACGTTTATAGACATCCAGTTTTTTCTATTTCTATAAATTTCAGCATTTTCACCTCCAGGACTGATAATTGGAATATGGGTACAATCTATAACCATTGAAACTCCAGGAAATCCAGCAATGTTATAAAACTGCTGTTTAATTTCAACCATTTTTTCTGCATTTGGAAATTTGACCCATGTTTGTAATGAATGAACTAAAGCTGTAGAAACTTCTTTTACTATTCTGCTTAGTGCTTACCAAAGGTTGACTTATACCAATAATATCACCATTTACTTTCTTAGAGAGATAAAAATTGAATACACAAAATAAAAATGTTTAATGAATGGAAAAATTTACTTGATAGCATCCAGTCCCAAAAATCGTAAAGCAATTAAAAGTTTTATTAATGGAGTTACAGGTAATCCTCTCCGATCATCAGTATTTTCAATTTTGTTATATAATGGTAATAAAACATCTAAAACAATACTTTGGAAAACGAAAACGAGAAAAAAATTCATTATCACGGAAATATTCGATTGGATTTTCCATATCTCTAATGTAACGTTTAGGTATTCCTTCGTTTACACAAAAATACCAATTATTATACATGTTATCATTATTAACATCGAAAAAATCATCATTAAAATCATACAAATCCATTTTTTTGTATTTACAAAAATTATTGAAAACACTTAAAATAGTTTCATACAAATTTTAGATTGATATTAGTACACTTTTATCATCTTTAGGTACATTACGATGCACCTTACAATTCACTAAGAATTTCCTAAAATAAAATTTACTTATTATCCAAGTATTATTTATGAATATGTAAAATATATTTACTAAGATTTTTCATAGCATAATCTTAGAAAATACTGAAGGTTATTTATGAATACTAATTCCATTTTTAAACTAAGATAATTTTAAGATTTGACTAAGATTTATTTATGAATTTGGCTGAATATGCCATTTACTCATGGACTGATTGTCGCACCTCGCACCTTAGTATTTTTGTCTATGGTATCATGTAGAGCGTACGGAAAGAAGAAGAACGATGGTGCCGACGACATTCAACCACGAAAGCTAAGGCCGCCGGCTACCATCTCCTAAGATAAAAATCTCAGTGCCACCACACAAAAACGAAAAACACATGAGAACTTGAAGAAAACTTGTGGCACTGAGAGCGTGACTTTTATATTAACAAAAAAATAACCGAAAATATTTCGCACGCACACACGCGATACGTAATAATGAGAACGACGAAATAACGAACATTACGTACCTAACGATAGCACGCACGCGCTGAGCAGTCAACACACAAACAGCTGATGCCGTTGCCGACCGCACCGCAGCAAACGCACGATACCAAACGTTACGTACACAAAAAACAACGAACACAACATAAATGCGCCGACGGAAAGAATACATTTTCTTTATATTAAAAAATGTTTGCGGATCGAACAGTTGGGCTTGTCACTAGTGGATACTCAGGTGGTAAATTTACTACAGTCTTGAATGACGTTTTCAACGTTGATAGGTTATGCACACACAGGGCCTGATTAAGGAGTTGGTCACCCGTAGGCTAGGGTTGATTTGGCGCCCCTACGAATGATCGGAGTGGGTGGAGGTTTAGAAAGTTTTTCACCCGCCCTAGAGCAGAAAATGATCTTTCTCCGCTACAATTTGAGACGGCCATACTCAAATATATTCTTAGAGCCACTTCATCATTTGGAAAAAGTGACTCTATCTTCATGGATTTTAAATGGCTCAAAAGTCTGGAGGTTTTAGATCCCAGTTTCTTTTTTCCACTTAGAACTTTTGTTTCTTCATAATACGTTTTACATATTTTATATTTTTTTTTATACATATTTTTACATATGTTTCACATACACACAACAATATATAATATATAAATATAATAAAAGTGGATGTGGGATCGCTCGGTCGTCGGTGCGATAAGGTATATGACAAATAACGTAATATATTATTAAAATAGACTATTGTCAATAGTCGACCGGGCGGAAATTCGTTGCGGCGACGCGGTAACGGCACGGCGAATAGGTCGCGGCATTGGACGTGTAATAACAAAAATATAATTTTTTTTTTTTTTAAATATATATTATGCAAAAATTCTTCATTCGTCAAAAAAAAATTGTGGCGCCCCCAATTTAACGTTGATCGATTGTCGCCCTAGGCTGTAGCCTACTTAGCCTATTGGTTAATCAGGCCCTGTGCATACACTATAGTTGTCGCTTACTAAAAGATGGTCATTATTTAATAGACGTGTGAGCGGAATTTCGTCTAATAATTCGTGGTCGGCCGAGGGCTGAAGAGATTTTTCTCTGTTTGATAGTTTTACGCATTATATTTCTTGTCTGTGGTAGTATGGTTTTGAATTACATTAATTTGCTGGACTTAGTTCTTTTACGTTACTTTATTTTCCAATAATTTTTCCCATATATTAACTCGCATCTTATTTCGTGAGTTTGAATTGTAAGAAAAATGCACATGACCGGTAATGATTTTGTTTTCAATCGATTCTTTTCCATTCGCAATATTCACAAAAAGTAATTTTGAATAAATGTCGTGTAATATTTGCGAATTTATGGATCGGATGTTTATTTAGTTTTTCTTGTAAATAAAAATAAACTGAAACTAAATTTATTTTCTCACTTAATTACAGAACCAAAATTAGGGGGAGTCTAGGGGGCTACACCCCCGCGCCCCGATATTATTTGGGGCCCCGGAACTCTGTTGATAATTAAATACTTAAGTGGTCTTGTTAATTACTTATAAAACTATTAAAACGTATATGTACATGAAAATAATTTAAAAAAAGTTTTCCCAAACGTGTACATTATTCTAAGAATTTATTTATCTCTGTCAATCTCGAATTGTGAAGCAGAAAGAACAAATTCAAAATTAGAACTAATTGAAAACGCCAGAAGAACGTCCACCAAGAAAAATTAAACTCACCGTTCGTCTATCTGCTGAAAGTGAAATAACTAACACGTTGGATTTTTCAGATCTAATTCAGAAGTTTAGTGAACTAAAATCTCGAAAGAAACCACGGATTAAAATTCTTAATTATGTAATTTAGTAAACATTAATTAATATTTTTCATTTGTTCCGGTACTTAATAATTATTTTAAAATATTATACTAGTATTAAAAATTAATTTTTGTTCTATAAATACAACTTTTGTTCACTAATGCAATTATGTTATTTTAATGTTCACTGTATTTTTTCAATTACATTAAACATAAATATTAAAGGCTCCTCAAATTATGTTGCTCCGGGGCCATATTTTCTAAGTTGGGCTCTGCTTAATTATTTTATTGAGATACACAGTTATTCTTTATAAATGATGTCTATAAACTCGAGAGTCCTTGTTTAAATACTTGCATTTAATTATTGAAAAATAATAATAAGACAAATAAGGTAACGAACAAATCAAACATTATAATTCCTTAGAGAAAATCATTTTTTTAAATTAAATTATAATTTAAACATATAATGAATATAATTTACTGGAACTTATTATTTTCATTAAATATTTACAAATATATAATTGTTAAGCATGAATTGGTAGTAAAAATAAGAATAATTTATACTTGCGTAGGTTTTAACATGAAATATGTTTTTTATTTCCATTCCAACTTAATTTTTCTTTAAGTTTATGAATTAAATGTATCTTTTGATTTTTTAAACATATAACTGTTATTCCAGTATATGTGACACATCAAACTAACCTATAATATCAAATATGATAATATGCATAGTGTATATAAAATAAAACAATTTAGAAAAATCACAATATTTAAGTATAAAAAAAAAGTATTTGATATGACCGAAAAGCTTTGAACTCAATCTGATTAAAATCTAAATGCAGAAAGGATTAATCAAAATAGAAAATATACAGTACTACGCAAAACTTTCAGAGCTGAAACATTAAAAAAAAAAATAAATAAATAACGAACACTTATTACTATACGGGAACTGTACTATAGAGATTCTCATAGAAGAGTGTAAGAAGAAATGCTAAGTACAAAAAAAAGTGGTTGAGTAAAATCTTCAAAAGAAAACAAATAATGCAAAAAATGAATAAATGATGAACGCAACGAATAAAAAATGCATTATGCTCTCATATTTGCACGTAATGTTGTACACACTGTAATCACACCTTATTTTATAATATTTGTAGTGAATGATTTTATGAGATGATAAATTTGATTATAATTGGAACAAACTGAAAACAGTGGCTATAACGAAATATATTTTCGTGATTGTAGTGAAATATGATAGTATATGTAAGATTTATGTTGGGAAATGATTTCAGGTGCATGAATAGTATTTTGTTTCAACTTTTGTTCCAAGCCGGTGTATAAATAAAAGTTATAATATTAATAATAATCGCGTTATTTACACGTATTATCATAATATCATAAGCATCAAGTTACGATGATTAAAAAGATAATACAAAGTAATATTATTAGAGCATCGCCGACACTTTGTGATTCGCCAATTGTTCTTCGCAACGATCTTAATCGTTATTAAAATTTTGTGCGCTTGTTAAATAAAATCGATCTAGGTCAATGAGTAACGACCACATAAAAAAAAAAGAATAGTTTGTTATTTAATGGTGATTTTGAATATCTTTTTAAAGGTTTGAATTAAATTTGTAGGTACTTACCATTTTTTTAATATTTTTTTATTGCTATCAAACATTTTAATATAACATTATGTGCACGATAAACAGTAATTAAGTAATAGGGGAAACCATTATACGTATTTTAATTTGTATACTTTACACTCAATATTTTTTTTGTATACCTAATTAAAATTATAAAAAGTGACATTCTATTAATCTACTCTACCTAGGTATAATATGATAATCAACATTTTTTTGAGAAATAATAGGTAATTTATATCAACAAAACCAAAAGTAGGTTTCTATACATTATAGAATATTTTACACGGTTGGGAGTTTGTAATATTTTAATTAATATTACCTAGGTAATAATACATTCTCCGGTAGAAATATTTTTTATCACTTAACACTGTTTATTTATTTATTTAATTAGTTTCCCACTCTGGTGGGTCTTCCTCTCTGCGTTAATCATGTTTTAAATGTTCTTGTTATGAAATTTACTTAGTGTAGAAAAAAAAAATACAGATTGTAAATACTCCATTGTTAAATAAAAAAAGTAGTTAACGCCTAGACAGGAAAAACTGTGTAATCTACAGGAAAACAATGATAGTGAATACAAAATATGAATTAACAAAAGTAATAATGAAAAAAAAAAAAATACAGATATTCGATAAAAGTATTGATAATTAGTAGTAGATACGGTTTTAGAATCAAATCAAAGGTGTATCTAAGTTAGAATTATTTAAAATACGTCAAATTCTAAGAAATGGATAATTATGTCTTTAGAACATAGAATGGGGGAGGGGGGAAGTGGAATAATTGATGGTATAGTGTTTTTTTTTTATGTTACATACTCATTGTATATTAAAACATTTATAAAAATATAACCTTGGTTCAAGAAATCAATATCTAAAAATTCTTTGAAAAATACAAACAGAAGTTATTTTTTCAATTATGTTGCATTATATAACTTTAAAATTAATCGTGGTTTCTTAAATAAATAATATTCGTAAAATATGCAATAGAAATGTCAATATTTTTAATTTTAACTGAACAATTTTCGGTATTTGTAAATATTTTTAAAGTCTATATTCAAATTAACTTAGCTATGCCATTTTAAATAGTTAGCTATTAAAGTTTCAATTTAACTCTGGAGAAGTGCATATTAAAATAAAATATTTTTTTACCAATGACACGTCCTAAATTATTAAAATTATAATATATATAAATATATAATATTTACATATCACATTAAAATATAACATTTACATATCTCACATTTTTCACCATGATAAAAAATAAGAATACAATTTACACATTTTAGTTTAGATTTACCGTAAAATTATTTTTATAATGCGTATACTCGAAATATTGTGATTATATTTATTATTTACTAGTGTTTTTAGCTATATATCAAATGCAAAATTAATACCAAGGTTAGATTGTCTTAACTCTTAAGAGATCCGGTATAACGTAAGTACTTGTATAACTATAAAAATTAGGGTAGTTGAGTAATACAAATTAAAAATGGCAACTCAGGTAAGATTTTTCTTTGTTGGCATAAATTCTAAAATGCCGGATTGTTACTAGAGTATATTTGATGAATAATTTCAAGCAATAATTGAAATTAAAAGATAATATTGAGTTATGAAAAAATTTTAATTAAAGTTGCGAAGTATATGATTTATAACAAAAAAGTAAAATAACCAAGATTCAACAACATGCGTTAAAAATATTTCTGTTGATACAACTTAGTTATTAAAAAAAAAAAAAAAAGAAAAAATAGTGTTTTGTCAAATGCCAGGGTTATTTTTTTTAAACCATTTATTACAATGCCAATTTCAATAGCAGATTATTTTGAATAGTTTATATGATTTTTTAAGTGACTTCATGTTACTCGCATTTAACCACAACTTGACAATTCCATGTTACTACGTTTTTATTTAGTAATTGATTGTGATGGTTCTGAAGTAGATAATATATTAATGCTGTTTATAACGTTTAGTCAATTAGAAGTTCTCAACCATGATTTATGTATATTTTCAGTATAGTTATTCTCATTAAATTTAGTGTTAGATTTATTTTAAAATATTGTGACACACTGACACCGTATTAAAATTTTACCCATCCGATAAGTAGTTATGTATCTATGAATATATATCTACAATAATTGTTCATTGTGCACAATGAGATAAGTTAATGATTTGATGAATGGGATCTCACATTTATTTTCAAACATCTTTGAACACGTATGATTTTTTCCTTGACACGTTTTTTAGAATCATAAACTCTATGGAGCTCACTATTTTTTTCTATATGATGTTCAAAACAATTTTGATTTTTCTTCCATGATATATCAACTCGATCCTCTATGTGTGAAATTCCTATCGTTTCGTTAAATTATGTTTATTTGATGTTGCGTGTGTTTGTATTATACACTTTATGTGACAATTCAGTTCGTTATATTTTTCAACAAAAATTATGATTTATAAACAACTATATACCACTGATTAAATTTGAATACTTCGAGTGAGTATTTATCAGAATATTTTTTATGTTAATTACTTTGAATTTACTTTCGCGATATTCTGTTTAATGATTTTCTGTCGAGTCCAAATATCTTCAAATAAGAAATTATTATATTTAGATTGGTACTTAATTAAAGATATTTTTAACTCATCTAGTGGCTAATTTTTTTAACAAAATATTTTGAAATCACATTTAAAAAATCAAAAATCATATTACATATTTGTAAATCATTGAATTGCTAAAAAAGTAAATTTCTAGATATCTGAATGCTATTTAAGAAATAATTTTTATGAATACACGTTATTCATTTTGTGTTGTTTTTATGTTTTGATTCTATAATTTGAAATTTGAATTATTGAAATTGAATTAAAATTGTAATGCTGTTGTTTAGATTTTTGAGCGGGACCAGTTTCGGCCAAAATTGGTTTATACCGTTTCGCGCAACGAATTATTCGTCACTTTAAAATCAAGTTGACAATGGTTGTTAATTTTAATTGTAATAAAATATTTATATTCATATTTTAAATATCACCCCATTCAAAGTATAATTTTCATAACAGTCGTCCACTGGTCCAGCATCCGGATTATTTTACGTGTTTTTTTTTCTCTGCGTTCACTTCGACGACTGCAGTCAGTTTTGCTTCCGGAGGTGAATTAAAAGTCGAGTGATTTTGTACTTGCGTGTATGTATTTTTTTTTTTTTTACTACAATGTGATAATGACTGTGATTATATGAAAATGTAGTTGGGATAAACATATCTGGTGATATTTAAATCGATTTAAATTCAATTTTGTTAAAAAAAAATTATGCGTGTAACGTATTTTTATACGGTGAAGTAGTGATGGAAAACGATATTTTAAATTCATCACTATTATATAAATTTGTGAATTATAATTGGTTTTAAAAATTGTTTTACGTAATGGAAATGTAATAAAACTACCGATTATTGATAAATATTTTTGAGGTGAACAAATATTTTAATTTACTGCTAATTCGTATTTCATTTCCTTGTATGTCGATCGTATTATAGCTTTTGTAAAATTATCTTGAAATAAAATCAATTCTAGTTGAATATTCTAACCTCATGTTAATTATAGCCTTAAGCGCTTATATTAATAGTTTCAAATTTGATAAAATATGTGGGTACATTATTGATGATAAAATAAGTGATAGAATTAAGGTTTTCAAAGTACTCAATTTTCATTTAAGATGTAATGCAATAGCGAAATCCCGAATTTAGTTAAAATTAAAGTTTTAACTGACATTTTCGTAAACAACTAGTTAATACCTAAGTATGTATTAGTATTATGAAATTATAAAATTATGAAATAATAATTTTTATCAATTAATTTGTATCACGAGTTTCTTCTTTAAACATGGATCCACGGTTATACATTTTGAATTACTTACTTAATGATATACCTAGATCTGAGTGAAGCAAAAAATATTTTAGTGTGTGATGATATGTTTTTTTATTTTCCTTCGATTTTGAGTTGCAAAAATTGTTCATAAGTTCCACTTAGAGTCTCTAGAGATCAGAAACAACAATACGGTGTAATATGTATTTCTTAACATCTCAACGAAAATGTCAACTTGTTTTGGATTATGAAAATTTGAAAATATTGGAAAAAATATCGTACAAATGTTTTTTTTATCACATGTGTTGAATAAGCTAGAACATATCTTTGATTCTTTGCGGTTTCGTCTTAAACTGCAGTTTTCATTACATAGTTGAAAATTTGATTTTACAAAATTCATGAAACAATTATGTATGTTAACTCATATAGACATGCATGTAGGGAATGTTTATGAACACACAGAGAATAATTTTATACTAGTATAGCTTGAATATTAATTAATTATTCCATGCAATTTAATAACATGCAGTGTACTTATGTATAATAGATATAAATACATTTTAAATGAATACGTTTTTTCTCGCGTAAATTAGTTCTCTGTCTTTAATTCTAAATTATTAGCTTATCACTATTCACTTGACAGTATTTATGTGTAGATTAAACTAAAGTTTACATGAATAGGTACTTGTGTCAGTAACGTTTTACGTTTTTTTTTTTTTTTTTTTTTTATTCAGATCTATAATTACACGTTGAAATTAAAATACGTCACACACTATGACATCAAAATTAATTACCACTAATTCCGATAAGCTTGCCAATATTTAGTGTTTTTTACATTCGAAATGAATGTCGAGCTAACAAAAATTTTAAAAAAAAGTCTAATTTTTTCTTTTTTTAATATGAAGATTAGAATTGTTTAAACTTTTAATAAAACATAAAAACTTGCTTAAAATTGTTATTTAATCTATTGAAAAAAACCAAACATAAAGTATAATGTTGTCATATATTATATGTATAGCTGTAGTTTTAGATTTTCAAATAAGTAGGAACTCGGCACACTCATTTTTTTGTTCTAACAAATAATTTATTTGTGTTATATGTCACCATAAGAAAAACAAGTTTAACTGATGGAGTTGAAATAGATTGTTTTAGAGTAAAAACGGATCGGACAAACATGCCATTGGAAAAGTTCTATCTAGGAATTAGCAAATATCATATATATATTTTTTTAAATTTTATTTATTTAAATAAACGCCTGGCAGGCTCAAGTACAGATTAATAACATAGTTTACAGGATGTCGTATTACATCATTGATAAGCGAGTATTTTATTTTTTACTGGTGAGTCAACAGGCTACTGTATCACTGAACTGTGCATTTAAAATCCTCGAACCGTATCGGATGAGAGTTCAAAGCTGGTGGTTGGATTTAATAATCCACCGTTAATATGGTAATTCAATTGGTTATCGTATCGTTCACAGCATAATATTATTCAAATAAAATACAATTTTATTTTTATAGGTCAAAGCCAAACGTTGTTGGCCATGGTGGCGGGTTAGGAATAGTTTGGTGTTGGCGAAAGAAAGAAAAATACCTCGGTGGTAAATAATTTCCAACAACTAAAACACATTACTTTGAACATTTTTGGGATAACACGATAAGAATTTGTAAATCCAGGAATAACATAAAAACCATTAGGTACCGCTGCGGCTATCCCCGCATGTCCGTGAGCATAGGATGAAAACACGTATAGGTAACGCATATAGGTTTCAGTTTTAAAGCGATTAAAAGTTATGTTTCAAACGTAATTAACTTTTCCTTTTTATGTTTTAAATATACCACGGCATTTATTATCAAAAATCATCGTACTTATGAACACCAGTTTAAAAACAATTTTCTAACTATATGCCTCGGTTATTGAATAGGCTCAACGCAATTATCCGTTTATTGAAATAAATATGCTTTTAGTTAAAATATTTTTAGTTTATAGTCTATTAGTGTTCGTATTGTACTCTAAGTTCCTATAGGGGAAGTAAATAGATATTTGAAATAAATGTAAGGATATTAGTGGTGCTTGCTTTTATCGCACCAACTGCACCTTTGGACAACGTGTAGTGAAGGGTTTAAAGCACTTTGAGTGGAACTCAGTGACGAGTGTGTATAATCTATATAATAGATAGTCCATTATATTTACATAAGTTAGAGGCGACAACGTTTCGGTAACTGGACAAATTCAATCGACTTATTATTGATTTAAATTTGAAAACTATCACGAGAATCATCCTGTTCGTAAAACAATTCTGAGCCGAGCTCAGTTGATTATGGTATTCATGAGTAATTTTAAACTTTCACGTTGTTATATATAAAAATCATCTACATATAAATTTTGACTTTATTTTTTCGAAATAATTTTTTTCAGATTCATTATAATACTCAAAACCTATATATTCATTAAGGACGTTGAATTCGTGATTTTTGCATTCACTATACAAGTGTAATTTTCAGGTTTTATAGGATAAAAAAATATTAGAATATTACAAAATAATTAATTTGATAAAATATTACATTTAGGCTATTTGAAAAGTCTAACTGTAATATCCAATATTGAAATAAAATAAAATAAAAACATTTGATCAATTAGTATAATATTTAGTCTAAAAGTGTTTAAATATGCTAAAAACTAATATTGTGATTATTTGGCACTAATATAACATATTTGATTAATCTATATGAATATAAAATCTGCAGGATAATTATGATTATAATTCTAATTACTTAATAATTAGTTGGTTTACTAAATGGTCACAAGTTTTGTGAAAAATAAATTTACTATAAGTATTAGTATTCCATTTCAAAAACATACTGCATTTGTTCATTTACTATAAAAACTAAAAAAAAAAAAAAATTAAAGAAAATACATTTTTAAATAATATTCTATGATTTATAGAGCGTAAAACTAAAAATAAAAGCAACATCGGTATAAAATATACGGTTTATTGTTGATTTTGTGAATAGGAGTGGTAGAGGGTATTATTGTGACAGTAAGACGTGTAGTGTATCGAAATAGAGAAGGCAACTTGACTTTGTAAGTGTGAAGTGTGAATACCCACATGGATATTTGAAGAGCTCTAAATAAGACACAGAAAAGAAGACCAGTGACGTCTTGAGACCTACTTAGTAGACCTCAATAAAGTCTTGAAAAGATTCTACTGGGAGGAATACTAGCGTCTAAATTTTTTTCTTATATTATGTGTTTATGTTATTTTGTGATTGTTTTTTTTTTTTTTTTTTTTTTGTAAAAGAAGAATTCAATAAATACAATTAAAATTAAAAATTAAAAAAAAATATCCCTACGAATTTTAATTAAACTATAATTTATCATCTAAAATGTATAAATGATTGAAATCAATGTCGAAACGTGGAAATGAGATGTGGTTAAAAAATGTGTGAAACAAACACAAAAATTTTCATCAACATACTAAGTATTTTGTTCGTCCTTGAAATTTAAAATTGAATTACCAAATAGTTTTAAAACTTATTTGTACCGAATAGTTTAATAAAACGGTTAAATATGAAGGAATTCACAGAATGTGTATTTAAACTTTAAAAAATAAGGTCACATTAAATGTGCACAGTATCATAAGACGATCATTCTTTTTTTCATCTCATCAACTTTGAACGGAAATTATGATATTTATTAGATAAGAAATTTCTCTCGTTTGGAGACAATTTATGTTATCTATAAATATAATTTTATTGTCATATAAAATTAGTATAGGCTTTCGTCGATGAAAGATTATACGAGTGTAGTGTATACATAAAAGTTTTCGTATTATATCCAATATTACCTCGTTCGATGTTATGGGTGTATGCTGTATAGTTTTATATTTTTGGAAGCACATTGTCATTTGTCAAATCCCTTACTTTTGGAGTTTATTCTAATTTTAACCAGTTTGACCGAAAATTAAAAAAATTGTGAAAACATTGCTCTCTTTTATATTTTATTATAGTTTTTTGTTTCAATCATTCATCATTTCTTGAAAACAATATAAAATAATACATATTTTTGTTTCAATCCACTCAATGCCAGTGGCGTATCCAGAAGAAGGTTAAGGGGTTGAATTTCAAAAATCTTTTGACATCAGTTTTGTAATCATAATAGGTGATGCACTTTCTCTACTTTCTCAAATTGTCTTGAGAGTTCTTGCTTGTTATATTTGATGATTTTATTTTCCTTTTGTCATTTCTTTTCATATTACTATGGTATAAGAATAATCCAATGATCCGACGACGTTCATCTGGCCAATGAGTACTCTACTTTATTCAATTCATAACTGAAAATTAATAAGACCATCATTTAACATGAATCACGTTTATATTCATTAATTAAGAATATAATACTAATCTTATTCTTTAATCTTGAATTAAGTTAAATATTTCTGTAATTTATTATGTATTTGTGTTTAATTGTACTAGTAGTTTTGATGGTCGTATATTAAAATAATAATAATAATAATGATAATATTCTACGTATAGTTCATGATTTACAACGGAATAGTTTTAGAAGTCCATTAGCAAAGTTCTCTTGATGAAAGATTCAGATTGAGGTAATATTCTGAATAGGTTTAACTTTTTTTATAGGGGTTTTTTCGATTTTGAATTAAGCGAAGAAGCTATTCGAAGCATACGCCATGATTTTTTTCCCGTCGGATATTACTAATTTCTTCCGAATACGTATTTCGAGTAGTTAAATTGCTCTAAATGTTTCATGTAATATTCGTATCGACTGGAGATTGGATAGAAATCGTAGACTTTGTACATTTCAGTTAGAGAAAGAAATATACAATTCCAAAAAAGGCTTTTTATAAAAAATGTTATATATTTATGTATATATACATAAATCGTATTTTACTAAAAAACGTAGTAGAAAACTATTAAAGACAGATTGATCAGTTCATGACAACGCGGTGCATTCAGTATCCGTTGTGACTAATATTGCCATTTAAAGGGATGGTCGGGTTTTTAAAATCATTTTCAATGACATTTTCATAAAACTAGAAATGAGAAATTGTAATATTTTCGTGCATTGTTATGACGTTTCGTCTACAGTAGGTTCTTCATTACTAAAAATATATTGACCAGAGACCTGAGCGCTTTACAGTAGTGATTAACTCATTACTTTTCCTATGGTGATTAAAATATCCAATTAGTGTTCGATTAGTACGAAAATGTGTATTATAATAAGTCGACCAATCAAAAAATTTAACGAAATTCATAAAATGCATATCGAGGAATCTTTAGACAATTACACGTTTTTTCTATTCAAAAACGGAAAAGTGATCTTAATACATTATTATTACCGTCAGCAAAGCGTATAAATTATTATATTATTAGACCCCTAATCTCCTCCTCGACACGCCTCTGAGTGAGATTTTTTCTTACAAATACAAACTTTCGGACGAGTATAAATATAGAGTTTAGTATTTTTTCCCGTTTGTAATCAACTTATACGATTATACGATATCGCTATAATCGCGGTATATACCCCGTAATAATGTTTTCGTTTCGATCAGTAAAAAGCGAACGACGGCCACGGGCAGGCGATCTGTGGCGCGTGGTACAGACCGCGTTTGCCTGTATGAATTCATAACTCCATTCGTTATTTTCTTACAATTTTTTTGATATATATATATTACGTATATTAAACACGTTTCTGAAAATTGCTCGTTTTAATTTCCCATGTTATATTAATTGCCGCCCAACCTTGAGATCTTTTGATCTTCCTTCGGAGAAAAACTCTTCTATAAGCGAACTAGTGTTATTGCAATGTCGTATTACCGTAAGCCGCATGCGCGCCGGACTGGTCGGCGTGGACAGCAGTGGCGACGAGTTCCATCGGCATCGAACATGCGTCCACGTCGACCCTCGTGGGAAGGTCCGGTTAGGGTCCGTCGGCCATTGCCACCAACGCCTCCACCACGACAGCCAGCCACCTTCATGGCTGCCACTGGAACTGGTCCGCAGCAAGCGAGCCAAGGGTACGCCGGCCAACACAGCTGCTGCCGGTCTCCTCTACTGTGCGGTTTGCGTGACGGACTGGCCCCACGACCGGCCTGCCGGAACGTGCGGTCGGGTTCCTCAGTCCGCCACCACCTCCACCAAGCGGCTCGCGTGAAGGACTGGCCCCACGACCGTCCTGCCGGAACGTTCGGTCGGGTACCGCAGTCCATCATCACTACCGCTGCCGCCGCCGCCGTGACCTCCACCGAGCGTCTCGCGTGACGGACTGGCCCCACGACCAGGACGTTCGGTCGGGTTCCTCAGTCCGCCACCGCCGCCGTAGGCCGTGCGACCTACTCGGCGGGCTCCACGAACCAACCGGCCGCGCTGTTACGGCGCCGCCACGCGTCCGTCCACGTCTCGCGTCCACTCGTCTCGGCCGAGGGCGCCGTGGTCCATGACGGCGCGTCCTCGTATCGTACGCCCGGCGGCCGGGCGCCGGTCACGGCCGCGGCGCACTCCACTTCCCATTGCCACTGCCGGCGCCGTGCCCGACGGGACGCTCCGGATGCCGTGAGTCGCGTGTCGAACCTCTGTCCGCAGCTGACGCACGCCATCCGCACGGCCGGCCCACGCGCTCGTTTCCACGGCACCGGTCCGTAGACTTGCGAGTGCAAGATCGCGGCACACGCGTCGCACCGGAGCGCTTCGCCCGGCAAATGTCGTGCGGGGTCGCGGATAGCCGACATCGGCGTCCACCACGGTTCATAAGGTTTCATCTGGTACACACCAAAACACAGTCGTTAGTTATCGTTATGATATCACCGTTATGGGTGAGTAGTGAACAAAAGGTGTCCGTGTAATTATCGCGGGGTGTGTATGTGTGTGTGTGTGTGTGTGTGTGTGTGTGTGTGTGTGTGTGTGTTTGTGTGCCATAAAGGCGATACGATTTCACGTGGGTTTCCAATGCGAAATCTATTTTTGTCATATTTCAGACCATTCACTTACTTTTTTTGCGAATCCGCTTCTTGATTTTAATATTATCTTCTCGGTCGCGTGTCGATAATATCAGTGCGGAATTCTGAGTACAAATGAATTGTTATGTTGATCCGACGAATAGTTCGACGAATAGAATCTCGTTTCCAACGATACCGTATAAAGACACCTGGCCGTGATCTCAGGAATATAAATAGCGAATTAATAACACCATGATGAAAACGCATTCACGTTTCAGAAGGGTTTGATCGCGAAAATACTCACGTTGGACATACTTGCCATCGTGGACGAATAGTGTTCGACCCCTCCGGACGAGACAATGGATATGGATGTAGCTATTGTATTTTAAAGAAACTATCAACAATTTATTTGATTAAACAATTCTGAGCAAAGCTCAGTGTAAACAAATACCATTTATATATTTTTCCATTTTTAGTCTAATAATTATAATATTGTATTCGATGAATGTTAAGGTATTTTTGTGAACTATTTAGAAAACCCTCCATCACAAACTATAGCTTATATGAAGGTTAGAAATTTTTTAATGACTGTTGACACCTCTCCAGAAATGTTTACACGCCCTTCAAGGTTGGGAAACGCTACAGTAGATAGATAGAAAAAACTAGTCTAAAAAATAAAGGAATGAATTGTTTGCCGACTTTTGAGTTTAGGTTTAATGAATTACTAAGCAATTGAAAAAGTTCTACTGTTAATTAGTTTTGCAGTGATCGGTTTTATGTAGGTATATATATATATATACACACACACACTTTATATATTCTATATACGTATATATATATATATATATATATATATATAATGAGTGGATACGTGTGGGATACGTATAAATGTGTGGGAGCATATGTAGGAGTATGTGTGGGTTAAACCTTATAAATAACACTCATGGGAAATGAAAATTGTCCATTAAACAAGGACTTTTTCTATTTTGAGAGTATCAAAATGACGTGTGTAAGTGGCATCACGCTCGAATGCTCGTGAAGTTAATCTACTACGTGAAGATTCCGTGATCGTGAGTTAGAAGCAAATTGAGGCTTTACCGAATTATTTCCGCTTGGTATTATGCAGTAAGTGGTCATTACTAGACAAATATTACAAAATATACAAACTACGTATAGTGACGGTGCGATTACATAAATAATAAATCTATGCATATTTCTTAAAGCAGAGTTCTGTGTTTTGTTCGTCGGAAAATAGACTTAGTTTTTCTGGCACGAAATCGCTCGCGGCCAATTTTACAAATCTCCAGAGAAAAGGCGGGTAAATATACACGTGACGTTCGATAATATCAAAACACAACCAGTGATACAAATTATGCCATATTTATTATCTAAACACATTTAAATAATATATTCAGAACTATTCCCTTATTTCTCTCTCTCTACACATACATCTTCCTCATATCTCTCTACCCTCTCTTTCTCTAGGGTCTACCGTAGGTCGATCAATCGAACCCATGTGTGCTTTTTTCGGATATCATATCAATAATAGTAATAATAATAATATCATTATCAAGTGTGTACGCGCGTGTATGCGCCTGAAGGTGGTCTCGGTGATATATTAGTGACGGCGGTGGAGGTAACACATATCAGAGTAGCGAAAGCTTCGCGCACACGGCTATAGGACACTATATAATAATATAAAATTATACGATGAGTTCATACGCGCCCGAATACACACACACACACACACACACACACACACACACACACACACACACACACACACACATACGTATATAACCGTTTTACCATCCTCAACAACAGTTACTCTGCAGACCCGGCCGCTGGTTGCCTGCCACTGTTGTACAACAGTATTGCGATCGTCGGCTGATTTATCACCGCACACCGGTCATAATAAAACAATTCGTTTTGACATCATGTACGCCTATTGACCTTTCCTCCCGTCACAGTATCGTTTTATGCAATGTAGTATATATATATAAAGGTCCAAAAAACAACAAAAAATAACAAATAGCCGTGTGTGTATATATATATACATAATCACATACGTATACGTACACTCTTGTGCTTTCACATGGTATCTGTATATATTATATTATTACCAAAGCTGCGTGAGACGTGCCGTTTGTTGTCGGTTTTTTTGGTTTTATTTAATTTTTTTATTTATTTCGAAAAAAATTAAACGTCTGCTCAGGTTTTTTTTTCATCCGTGACACGTCGTTGCCGGGGGCGGGGAAGATAAATATCGTTTCGTCTCTTACGGGGCTCACGAGCACCATCAACCACATTTATTGTTCATTTTAATAAGAACACATTTCATGAAGCGTGTGTGCTTGCACGCGAAACGCGACTTCCAACTAGCGGCTTTATGGGCAACTGATACTTATAATATTACATTATTCCGTGTCATTCGCGTGAATATGTATATTGCTGAGAATCTGTTTTGAAAAAAATCGTTTGGGATATCTATCTACAAGGTTCCTCAGAGATTCAAACAATATGAATTAACTCTGAATTACACATAATTTTGATTTTTTCATGTAGATTTTAAAACACGAATAAGACTATATTTTATGTAAAAAACATTGTTTACTATGATTTTTTAAGCTGCTTTTAGTTTCCTTAAATGACATTATGTTTTTATTTTATTTTTTTATTTACATTATTTATTATGTAATATTATGAAATAGAAATCTCTTTTTTTGAAAATGTTATCATTACAATTTTTAATACATAGCCAATATTTTGAAAGATGTAAATATTTAAACATTGGCGGCACTAGGACATTCACCAGGAGGGTGAATAGAGCCAGCTGATTCTTTGTTCAAAATAATACATACAAATTTCGAAATAATATTTGAAAATCGAACAATTCCATTTAATGGATGATATTTTTTTGAAATTTCGACTAAAACCAAAATGGCCTCAATTTTTATTTAAAAAGTAAGTTATTATTTGAGAGCACTCTCATTTTTAAATGGAATACATTTTTTTTTCATTATTCAATTTTATTTTGTTTTAAAAAGTTAGAGAGGTGTAAGTGAACTCTTTTGCTCCCCTTCACGACACCTAAGCGTTTAAAGTTTTGAGTAGCATAAAGAAAAATCCGAAACAACTTACCAAAATGTATTGTTACACCACTTTAAAGTTCAACTTTTTATGGTTATATTTCTTAAACTATGGGTTCGATAATAACGTCATGATAACACCACGTCCATGGTAGACAATAATAATAAATATTACGAGACAGTTACCGAGGACGTGTGTATAATGTCTCAGATTTTTTTTCAAAACCAGAGACTCGCCTGTATTGTTTGTTTTTTGATAGGAAGACATCTTAAACCTTTTTTTTTTTGAGTATTTCATTGTTTTCATTTTGTTTTCTCGTGCAACGACAAACACTTACTTAAAATTTTTTTTAATGGCTACACTGTTTGCTGATTTGATACGCAATGAATACACCGAGACTATTATATTGAATTAAAATACGGTTATAAGTATTACGACCGTTTACAAACAAGATGTGAAACATTTCTCAAACTGTTTATTTCACAACAAAGCATCACGACTTTTATTTCTGCAGCCGTTTGATCTACATTAAAATTGTATTATTGAAATAAGCTCGTATAATAATAGTCGCCCAATTTTCTTCCGGAAGATATTTCTTTGTGTTTTACTTTTTCCCCGAGTATATCCATATGGATTCAATTTTAGATTATAATATGTGATGTTAATATTGGATATAAACAGTTCACTTCAGAATTTAATAAAAACAATACGGAACAACCTATTGCGTATTTACGCGTTAAATAAAATTAACGGATCAGCTGCATCGACTGTTCAAGCCATAGATTATAAAAGAATAGATAGGACGTAAGGCTATTTACTTGATAATTAAGATATTACGAGACAGAGAAACCCTCTAAGTCCTTTAGTTGCTTCTCTCTTGTTTAAAAATTACCATTACCTCGTGTAGTCATGCTATATAAGTGGCCTATCCATTCTTTCATTATCTATGATTCAAACAAGCGGATAGGATATACTATATATGTTCATCTTGTATTCAAATTTCGTCGGTCGTTGTTCAATATTATTTAGCCCGGGTTCCATGGAAGAAAAACAGTGAAGTTCTACCACGGAATACCGGTGCTTAACAACGCATAATAGTGGCCATGGTCTTTTAACGTTGATGTGTTGTCGTGGACTCACTTAGGTCATTAGGTCTATGTAGACTCGTGTAGTTTGTTGTTTTGACTAAGAGATTTATTGATAACGCATCCGACTTTTACGGAAAATACCATTGGTAAGAGAGAGAGAGAGAGAGAGAGAGAGAGAGAGAGAGAGAGAGAGAGAGAGAGAGAGAGAGAGAGAGAGAGAGAGAGAGAGAGAGAGAGAGAGAGAGAGAGAGAGAGAGAGGGAGAGAGAGAGAGAGAGAGAGAGAGAGAGAGACAGACAGAGAGAGAGAGAGAGACAGACAGACAGACAGACAGACAGACAGACAGACAGACAGACAGACAGACAGACAGACAGACAGACAGACAGACAGACAGACAGACAGAGAGAGAGAGAGAGAGAGAGAGAGAGAGAGAGAGAGTGAGAGTGGGGTCCAGTTGAAAAACTGCATCAGAGCCTTACATCATTGACGAACATAGGCGCTCGACAGTTTCAAAATAATAGTAATATGTAATACGTAAATTATCCATAAAATGGTCTGAAATATTTTGTTGTGCGATGGTCATATTGTGTTTGTATTATACTGTGAAAACTATATTAAAAAATAAAGACAGGTAATAAAGAAAAAAAACAATAAAAAAACTGGCATCTACTCTTCCGATCGCATTATAATATCACCTCGGGAATTCGTCAGCTAATAATTAAATGTCGATGTCTCATCGTTCAGTCGATAAATTATTTTCCGTCGTCGCGCTAGCACGACGTCACAATATAATTACACGATGAAATTGCGTTTCCTCTTTCGAAACGGAAGTAGGCACGACATCGGCGGTGACGACGACGACGACGACGACGACGACGACGACGACGACGACGATGACGTTAAAACAACCTTTGCAAGAGCTGTGTCACGACGACACCGCCGCGCCGGAGCAGTTGTCGCAGAGAACGGTAATAATATTATAATAACACAATGCGACCGTGTTGGAAATAATGTGTGACGTTATTGTTCGAGACGGGCGAACGCGATCCCGACGTCGTGCTATGTTGATAATAATGATAATAATAATAATGGTCAATAGATTACGGACCGCGGACACGGATAATGTGTTCCGGAAATGCAATGTCCCGAGGGACTTTCCGGCCGGAACCGTCCAACGGGCGCACAGAAAATGTCTGTAAGTATAATTCACGAGCGTAATCTGTTTACATATATGCGTGTACGATTGTTTTAAATTCTAACGGGATAATCATTGGCACGACAACGCTGAACAGTATTCGTATGATATTATATTTCGTTACAACACGGCTTCGTCGGATAAGAAGTCGGCAGGTGCTCAATAACGTGCGTGCCTCAGATTTTTAGCAGGATCTGTTTTATCTCTATTATTATATCTGCATAAGCGTGCGGATTGATTTATGTTTTTCGAACCAGAACCGACTGTAAAAGGTGTGGGGCGGACAAGTAAACGAATTTTTCGATGGTTAATTGGAGAGAGATAATCGCGTGTAATACGCACAGGTAAATTAAACACGGATTTAAAGTTTTTTATTTGTAAGAACAAAACAATGTCCAATAAATCCAATATATATTTTCGGTGTAATACCTGCTGTATTAAAATATTATTTATTTTTTTATTTTTTACTTTTTGTAAAGGTGACTCGATATAAACATTTGTTTCTTTATCCTGTAGGCTCAACTCGGAAATTGATTTTTTAGACATCGCGACTGACATTGAATACAAATTATACGAACGAAAACGACGAAAAGCCGGTAAGATAATGATACCAGATGTTTGTCCTTCGTTGCTCCGATCTTTGGACGACAAGACTTTGGTGGAGGGTGTTTGACTGCACTTTGAGTAGACGGTTTTTTTGATTAGCTTACCCTGCTAACAAACGTTTTGGTTAACTTGAAATTGATGATAAATCATTGCGTTCGGCAAACGGTTCTGAACGAATATCAGAGGACAACTTTATACATTAGTTAAGTTAAAAAAAAAAAAAATGCGAAACTCTGTATTAAGTGACTGTTGAAAACTCATGTTCGAATTATATTATAAAATAGAACAAAAACATTAAAGTTGAATGAATTATTCATCGAAATATCTATTTTTTTGTATTCGTATAGTTTTACTGATTAAACAAAATTCAATAAAATGTATAATTGCAGCGAGTAGTTCACACGAATAAGCATGTATGTAATAGTTAAGTGTAGATATTGGAAACAGTCGTTGGAAATTTTATGCAATAAAAAAAAAAAAAATTAAGTTTTATATTTGATCTGATAAGTGCGATTCCATTTAAATATTCTCGAAAAACAGTAAATCACTGAAATAAATTTGGTGGTAAAATTATCAAGTCTTTCGCAATATTAGTTTTGGAATAGTAACAGAATAATCAGTCAATTTTATAATTATCACAGGTTTTTCCTCGGAAACGATCGATTTTGCCGTTGACATCCAATAAATAAATGTTGATAAAATTGATTAACGTACAAATTTTCACATAGATACACGTATATAATATTATTTGTGTATAATTTTTTGGAAATTATAGCACAAGAATTTTAACTTAATAAGATGTTAATTAAATAAAAAAAAGGTGATTTTTCATAATTACTGACTTTTAAGCAATTGATTAATTTTAAACGCGTTTTAAAAAACAATTCACTGAGCCTATCTTATTTAAATGTTGAAAATATGTAATTAAATAATTTACGTAAGTTAAAAAAAAAATCGATACTGATTAATCGATCGAATTATAATTTTTACTATCCGTATTTAGCGTACGATAGGCGAAATTGACGTAGTGTTTGAACAACTATTCTAATTTTCAATCAAACCACGTTTTGCAGTGTTGTTTTGGGTAAAAAATATAAAAATAGCTATGTGGCGTGCTAGGGCGTGGGCGAGGTATTGTACCCACTAGTGGTAAATAAAGTCACACGGCGTGAGCTTTTCGGGCCGTCAACATTTTCGTATACAGTCGTTGTCTTTCAGATCTAGAGACCGATGCCGTTTTGATCGAGCGCGGGAATCACCGGGCATATTTTCTGAAGCTATTTATTCTTAGTCCGGAAGATTTGGGCTGACGGTTCAGGGCGGAAACGTCTGCGGAGCAGCGCGACCTGCTACGTCGAGATCAAGAGGAAAATAGACGCGTGTGCACAGGGTACGATTCGACGCGTGAATGAACGGAGCTCGAGTGATTTTCCACTGGATTTTCGATTTGAACACCTGGAGATTGTTAATATTCGATTGTTTCGCAGAGCCTAACATTTGCAAAACATACGACCACAAAGGTTTGAGAATACGAGCTCGTGTACGAGTAGTTTGTTATTTATGTTGGTGTGTTTGGATATCAGGAGGTGATGCGAAGATGTCAATTTCTGATATTGAGCAACTTCTCTATGACTTGTAATTTTATATTTCATAAAATGTCATGTGCCATTGATATTTTACGTAAGAACTATCGACTAGGTCAGAGTATACATTTTTTTTATGAGGAAAAATGGACGAAAAGTAAATTATACTACGTATATATTTTACATGTATTATTATGTTTGGTATGTTCGTGAGTTTGTGAAAAAATGTACGTTTTTAAAATTTTGTCATCTGATTATTTATGAAATATACTTAGGCATTTAATCGTTTAAAAATAAATAAAAACAAATTGAAAGATTATAATATACCTAACGTATACGAACCAAAACAACAAAAATAATTTCAATGTTCAAACTTTTTTGAATCATATTATTTTCATTGTAGTAGACAATAATAAAACAAATGTTATAAAACAAGGATAACTAAATATTTCTATCAAAAGGGTAATTATACTTTAATTAAATTTGAAAAAACCGTAGGTACCTATTATAGGTTTTGTTAAAGTTGCATTTCGTGAATGTTACATAGTGTTTTTTATGTTTTCCAAAATTGACTAAATCGACGCAGTATGGCGTACCGATTTCAATTTATAATTGAAAATGCAAATAAACTATGAAGTAATGAAACCACGAAATCTTCGAAAAAAGTATCCAATGACTAACAATGACTAACATGTCTGTCAATCTCAAACCTTGTTACGATTCTAAGTTAATTACACTTAAACTTATCAAAATCCAATTCAATACCAATAAGTAACGTGAAATTGCATTATTTTATACGTGATTAAAAACAGTTTTGAAACGTGATAATTGTTTAATTTACATTCAAAATGAATTTAAACTCGTTTCTCGCTCTTTCGCTAATAAAGCGAAACGATTACGAATCATTAAATTTGATGATGTTCGTACTTTGTTTTAAACTTTGAATTGTAAAACTACAAGGAACTTAATTAGTACGAAGATTTTACATTCACACATGAAAAGGGTTTGTTTCAAATACCTCTTAGTTTAATTAATTTTCAAGTAAAATTTAGTATTAAAAATGTGCTTTCGACTATGGTTTTACGATTCAAAATATCAATTTATTTATTACGTTTCTTTTACTATCAATTAAAAACATAGTAAAATATGAAGTTTTAGTAAATTTTATTTACAAAATATAAATATATTAATTAATTCTAACTTTTCTTAAAATGATCAAACGGAGGAAAATTAAATTCAAGAAAATTTATTGAAATGTTCATCTTATTTAATATTTATATTTATTTCTTTGAGATAGTAATAATATTTTTTTTTTTATACAACTCTTATAGTGAAACTATTTTTATTTGGCCGATAAATATCACAAAACTAAAACCAACAATATTAAAAGTATTAGATTAAAAATGTATAATTACAATTTAAAAATAATCGTTTCAGTTTCGTCTTATGGATTCTATATTATATTTACAGTTTATTTGTGATCCTTGATTTAATACCCAAAAGATAAATAAATATTAACATTAGGGCGTATTTTTTTTAAAATTAATTTAGAGAATTTTAAAATTAAATTTGGTAAGAATAGCAGTTTGAGTGTTCAATATTGTATTGCTTAACTCCTTTCTTTTATTTGATTATATTTTTCCCCATGTTCTTAAAAACTTAATTCATTTATAAAATGTTTAAGAAAATGTAATGTTGTTTACATTATTAAATAAATATTTATTCAACTGCTCAGTGAAAATTAGCTTTTCGTATTATTTTTATACGTACCTATATACATCAATGTAAGACCAGCACGATCAGTATGATTTTCGAAAAAGGCAACCCATTGAAATTTCGTGTTTAATGTGAAAATTCGATAAAAAAAACTCTCTCTAGCCAGTGGAATATTCCCGCCATTATTCCCGAGAATCCTTATTTGTGAAACCCCTGTTAAGTTCTTTGAGTATTAAAGACAGCTATTCTCATGCAAATGAAAGGGCCATAGTGGTCGGACTCGAATGTTAAGTCGTTATTGTCATAAAAAAAATCGTAACTCGTTATTTACCATTTAGGTAAAGATGTAAAATTATTTAGCCGTTCAAGAACCTTTAAACACGAAACATGCGTAATATTATTATACAGTATCAATACGTCACGAAAAAGATATCGGTTTGAAGATTGTAAATGGTTTTAGGAATAACGGGCCCTGATTTAACACCAAACGATATCAATGTCGAAAAAGAGAATATCTCCTACATCTCCTATTGAAATACAACAAATAATTCTCAAACTAGCAAATAAAAAAGCCTAAGCCACGACCTAATCACAAAAAAAATCCTAAAAAACTTAACACCCAAAGTACTATCCTACCTTGCTAGCCTATACAACTTAGCCATGCGACTCGGCACCTTCCCGTCACCCTGAAAACATGCAATCATAATTTCAATACATAAACTAGGAAAGTCGGTTCACTCCCCATCAAGCTACAGACCAATTAGCCTTCTTCCATCATTATCAAAACTCTATGAAAGGATACTGCTCAACAGACTAAAATCATTCTTACATATCATTCCTAAATATCAATTTGGATTCGAAACGCGCCATTAAATCCAAAGAACCTCTGACTTTATTTTTATTTCATTTTATTTTATTTATTTATTTATTCAGCATAAAATAAAATTACACGTAAGTACATCCTATCAAAATTGAATTGATATTTGTCATTTACCATGATCATGTGTAATATGTAGAGTATTTGACAAAGTGATACAATACTTCAAAAACCGCAGATTATATATATGTATATTCTATGTTTAAACAATTTAATACTAATTAAAGATAGGTATTATGTTTATGAAATTTAATAGGCTCATTTATCTGTAAATATTTTCATAAACCTAATATTGTATAGATTATTCTGTTATAAGACATAATATATTTCTTTTGAACTGTACGTAGAGTGAATGTGTAATTTAAAGTAGGTACCCAGTAAAAATAAAAATAACAACATAATAAATATTACATCTTAGTCCAATATGAGTATGTGACGTTAAAAATCTAATGTTGATTATGTTTGAGGAATTTAAATTTTCATATAGTGAACATTTCATTCGAACTGACAGTTTATTGACAATAAATACAAACAATGGCGCAACCGGGACTCTTCAATGGCAGTTTCCGCCAGTGACGTACAACCAATTTCACCAAATTTTTGTTAAAAAGCTTATTATTCTAGAATTTGAAACGATTAAAATTTAATATTAATCATATTATCTTATGCAAACCTACATCGTAATTATTTCTGAATCCACCTCTGGTGTTCGGCGTTTGATAGATTACAAAACGTACACCACTTATATTTAGCTACAAATCACAGATAATTTTAGTAGTCGAGTCAAATGTTAAGGCATTTTACAAAATCATCATACATTTTATAATATCACAAATTAAAATGACAAAACCTTATAGTCGTTTTCTTTGCATTAACTTGATTTTTATAACTTGATCAACAGCAACTGACATTTTTCGGCGATTTTTCAATAGTGCTAATCCATTTAGTATATACGCCGATATTGAGTTTCTTAAGTAGGTACGTTTTAAGTCTTTTTAAAGTTGAAAATGATCTCCGAGATTCAAAACTCAACATAACCGGTTCCTGTTTCATGTCGATGTCTAACAATATTATAATAGTTTACGTGGTCATAATAATATGTATGTTTATTTTAGCCATGATATATTTGGGAATCGGTCAGTGTACTATATGGACAAAAGACATTATACCTTGTAGAACACATTATAACCTACAATCTGGCATAAAAGAAATTCAAACAATGCCTTCTAATAAACCTTATTATAAATACACTTTATGATGAAAGTTGAACGCCATGAAAATAAAAATATATTGGCAATTGTATTCAACGATCATCGAATAAAATTTCAATAAATACGGTTCAAGAAGGGTGTCCAGACACCCAAAACACCCCTTTAGGTTGCGCCACTGAATACAAATGTACTTTATAATAATATATGCATTGTTTTTTTTTCATTATTGTTATTAAAATTGTTTTTTTTTTATTTGATTGGTTGAAATTTTCATGGGATTTATGATCCTTTTGAATCAGCCATACTCATTTTTTTTTTTTATTTATTTGGACCACGTACACATTTTTGAAATAATATACGTGGGCCGTAAGTCAAAACGTCATAATTAGGTTGACTTATGATAAAGAGAGGAGAGAAGAGATTTAGAAGAAGATAAAAGTTGAAAATATATTTGCATGATATTAAATTTTATGTTTTACAGTAGAATAATTAAACATTAAATTTAAATTAGTGTGATTTTTGATGTTGAAACATCATTCTTTTTTACTATTTTTTGTAAATCACACATAGCTTGAGAAAATATTTTTGTTTTATTATTAACTATATTAGTTTATCAATGATATATCCATTTTAAAATGAGTTCTTTTTGAGCCACATAAAAAAGCTTAGTGGACCGCAAGTTGAGTATAGCTAATTTAAATGGTGACATCAAGTTATCATAATTTTTTTTTATTCAGTCTTAGAATGATAGTTATAGTCATGTGAAGAAATAATTAATTTTAAATAATAATAATCATAAAACTAAAGGTTGTGTTGGATAATATTTAGTTATGCCGATAAATATCAAATCTAATCCGGTTTATGATTCACTGACTATAAACCGATGTCCTATAATATCAAAATATGTATTAATCGTCATTGGATTTTTGCGATATTCAGTACAGTAACCAAGCTCATATTTCGTATACATACTTTATTTGTGTTATATGGATGAAAGTTTAAATGTGGCAATTAACTTTTTATTTTTCATCTGGATTGTCTAAAAGCTTTTAAATTGTTATTAGTTTGAATATTTATGTTATGATATGAAAATGGGATTTAAAGCGTAATTTATACGATGCCATTCTTATGGTTTGAAGTAAAATTAAAAATAGTAAATAAACTAATACGTGATGTGAAGAACTATGAAGATCCGATAAAAAGATAAAGTTACAGTAAAATTCGCTTACCATGTAATTTTTAATATCAATATTAAGTACCAAGTTATTAATTAATTTAGATTCGTATTGAAACGCACAAACTGATAGTATTTTAGAAAAATCAATGTTGCAATCCTTTCAAGTAGTTGATCGTAAAATTACTATTTAATATTTATTAAATAATAAATAAAGAAATAAAAGAATCAAATTACATAAATAATAACAGTATGTATATTACTATATTGTATATACCTATCGTAATTATTGATTTATAGTGATATTTTTAATCCATATTCGGCTGTTAATCCTAAAGTCGTTGTGATTGAATTTTTACCGACATCGTGCCATCGAGTTAACTCATATACAGCTAGATAACGAACAGTAATCGATCAAATTTTATTAGGTTTTTACAATATTCCATATTTCACACAAAATCATATATGTACCTATACTCAATAGATAAAATAGGTACATATTAAAAGATATTATTAAATTAGAAGTAAGAAATTGTATTGGACTAGTAAAAATATGTTAAAATTTAAAAATGTATACAATTGCGAGTATAAAGTTCTACTAATTAACAATCCGTAGATGTAAGTATATTAAACTGCGTAGCTATATTTTACTATTTATTTGTATATTTTTATTTGATGATATTATAATATAGGCACAATAACATATAACAATACATAAAGAGATATAATAATTATTATTAACATTTATACGAATAATTTTTACGCGAACAACTGTCACGCGAACAGTTGTCGCAGACGAACAATTGTCACGCGAAAAGTTGTCGCGCAAACTATTTTCCGCGAACAATTGACGTTATACCATTTTACCTACCCGCTCAACCCACCAATCTTGACGGCCCATGCAGTTGTATTACTTAGGGTACCAAGTATACGCCACTGACCATGGGAATATAATATGAATAAAAATAATAAAATTAATTGTTTTTTGACCTTGGAGACCTTGGAGTCTTGAAGTGAAGTTCATAAAATAGGTACTGGGATAGAGAATGTTCAACTTGAAATACTGACCCATTGGCCAATGTGACTCAGTAATATTTGGCAGTTAATGTATTTGACGTCAATTTAAAGTTTCAACTAGACGCTGGCCCAAACTGTTAAACTTAATGTTTTGTACTTATAAAAAAGTGTACACTCACACACACACACAGAGACACACAGACACAGACACAGACACAGACACAGACACACACACACACACACACACACACACACACACACACACACACACACACACACACACACACACACACACACACACACACATATATATATATATATATATATATATATACATGGGTGCCGGGTTTCCCAAATTTCACGGGGTGCCTAAAATCCTTAGATATTAATAAATGTCAATTTAAATAAATAATAATTTTTTTTCAACATAAATTGTTACCTTATTTAATACGACCTTTTTCATATATTAAAACTTTTAAATACATATTAATTATCATACATAAAATTATTTTCATTTCATATACGTATGTTAGGAACGACTTATCAAAACATCCAAAATATATTGTTGTCATAAATATTATACAACGAAAAAATTATAAACGTATTAAATTACGTATTGCTCTATCTTTTTATTTCACGGGGTGCAGAGCACCCCATAGAATGATTCTTGGGGTGCTTGAGCACCACAGCACCCCAATAGTCGGTGCCCATGTATATATATATATATATATATATATATATATATATATATATATATATATAAATATTAATATTAAAATATCAAATCGTTGTATTTTTGTGTTGTCGTTTTATGAAATAAATCGAGTTTAAAATAACTCAAGTGAACTATAAAAAAATAAAAACGAACGAATATTTAATTTATCCAAAGCGAATTTTCAAATAGAATTTTATCCTGCCGAGTTAATATTACAAGTATATATAAAAAATATTATTTTAGGGCAGTGTTATACTTTTGAAAAAATAGTACATAGTATTTATGGTAAATTCACTTTGGCTCGACAAATTTCAAAAATTAAAAATTAAAAATAAATACGAGTTTAATTATTTATTCTACTTTAAACAATAAAAATAATTGATGTTATTACTTAATATTCAAATATGTGTGTGTGTGTGTGTGTGTGTGTGTGTGTGTGTGTGTGTGTGTGTGTGTGTGTGTGTGTGTGTGTGTGTGTGTGTGTGTGAGTAGCTCTTATGTAAGCATAAATTGTTTTGCAAAAGATCTCCAAATATAATTTCACGTCAATAAATTATTATGTAAAAATATTCTCTTATAAATTTTAACAATTTGCTACGAGTATTTTTAATTTTAAAAATGAAGGGGTAAATTTGTAGTTTTACGCAGAATACGCAGCATATTGGAGTTACATCGCTTTTTTTTTTGGATTGACATCCAATATGTTTACCCGAGAAGTTTGAGATATTATTTCTTTGATATTATTTTAAATAAAAACGCACGAGTGTTTTAGATTGTTAATAAACAAAAATAATAACAAATAAATAAATTTGTACTAATTATTTTTCCATATAAATAGAGGTTTTTCGCTTTTACACATTTATTTTGTCGGAGTGTAATAACTAATAAGCCAAGAATAGTGAAAAATCTAAATAATATATCCACTCAAGTTTATGAACAGAAATATTGTTCGGGAAAAACATAATTTATATTTACTATACCTTATGCTTTATGATGTATTAATAGGTATTTGTAAATATGGTTTGATAACTTTGATATTTTTTTGTCAATCTTATGTTTGAATTTATGTCATTATTATTATAAAAACTTTGTATTTCAAAATAGGTAGATTAAATAGATTAAATTCATCATGGTTGTACCTTTTAGAAGATGAATGTATAGTGTAATTAAAAAATTAAAAAGCAATGTTTTCTCATTATTCTCAAACGGAGCTCGGTCCGTTCACTTCTCGATTAGGTCTGAACATTAAATGAATAATGTAATTTTTGAGCATTTTCATTCTCACGTTCTATTATTTACGTTAAACGTTTCTGTAAATGTTCATCGGTCATATTAAAATAATTTGTTTTAAGCGGTTAACTTAATTTTTTTTTCAGGTTCATAAAAATTGGAAATTTTGCCATCAAATTTTGAATACAATTAACAGTGTATGAGCATTGCCGGATGTTTTATTGATTTATGAATGACGTTTTGGTTTTTTCCCGAATCGTGTCTGGATGTGTAACGGTCGATCCAGTAGATTTTTACTACTGGACACCCCGAAGAAACGTTAGTTTTCGAACGATTTTTTTTCAGATATTACTCGTTATAACAAGAAGACGATACGCAATATAGTATTGTGATCTTGGAATCAATCTATAAATATATCCGAGTGTGTGAAATTTCAACGCGTGCAATTCAATAATAAGATAATAAAATATGTCGAACGAATTCCTATATCCGCCTCTAATAAAAATAAAATATTGAATAATAGAGATAAAATGTCAAAACTCGACTTTTTTTCGCTTTTAAACGACGGGGAAATCGAAGTCATTTTCGCTGAGTATCATTTTTTCCCGTTTGAAAAAGAAAACCGCTACGTATACACCCTTACGCAGATACTGTCAAATAGTAGTTTATACACGAACAATCAGTTTGACGAGGCTCTAATGAAATCCGTAAATCAACTCGTGTGTAGTGACGGCAGAAAAAGAAGAAAAAAAACATATGTCGAGGAGAAGAAAAAAATCACATCACAATTGGAGCGTGTGCAGCGGCGTATAGTGTGGTAGTCTTGCAATAGGATTTATCGGGTGAGGAGGTTGTCTACGGAGTGCAAGATACGCTGATTTTATGTTTTATTGCTGGAAAAATAGCTAATACGGTATCGCGTCTAATAAAAATCGGGATGTGTGTGTGTGTGATTTCGTCGAGCGGGTTCTATTACATTCCAACGACGATTACAGCGAGACTTCTTATTGTTGCCATAAATCCATCAGATCTTGGCGGTAAAACACAAATTATGTAAGTACGACTTCGTACAAAATGTGACAGTGATCAAAATGCCCCCCCCTCTGCCGGATGTCTATCAAATAATTTATCGAAAAAAAAAAATAGAAAAGAAGAGTTTAAACTATAAAATAATCAGCGGACGATTCAAAAAGCTAACGAAGAAAACGTCACGTTCAGATTCATTAACGTGCGTTGTTATAGTACATAATAGTCGTGTTGAACTCGATGTCCACTTTATAGTCAAGTTAGCGTGCAAAAGAGCCATACGAAAAGTATAGTTCAGTAATTCATTGTTTAGTGTCATGTGTGTCTTTTAAATTTTACGAAATCAAATTCAAGTTTGATCAGTTCTATCGGCATGTATTTAGTATCGTGACGTGCAACTGAACCTATTTTCTTCTGAGTAATTTTGTTAAAACATTAATAACGTGTAATAGCATAAAACGTTGACGCGATACGAGTACGACAAGACACTACGTGTAAGCAAAATTTGACAGTATTAAACTTTAAAAAATATGACAAATAGGTTGAGTATTTGTCTACTATATCATATGTAACTAAGATTGTTTATACAATACGATTATATAGATGTTTTATTTACTTTTCAGCTGTCACATTTGATTTTCTTACTTGAATAGTGACAGAAAATTATAAATGCATTTGATGAATCAAATATTTCCACGTGAAAATATTGTCGATTTCATAAATTTCATTTTTAATATACTTTAAAGCTCTAGAAGATTTTTAAAAAATACCGTGTGAAGTGAGTATAGTGTATGAATTCAAAATTGGATCTAAAAAATTAAAATGTGAAATTACATTTCATTAAACTCCATACATGAAATCTCCCATTGAAGTTGTCTGCTTTAAATTTAATTTATCTACATAATAGTGCGTATACATCAGTAGATACAGCAGTTCCGAGACGATTCGATTCCGGGGGCTGACAGGGATTTATTTAGGAGATACTGTAAATTTTTTTTCAGAGCTTGAATTTTTAGAAAAATGTTTATGATAAGTTAGAACGTCAATTACTATTTTTTATGTCCGGGAAATAAATGACACAAATAAATATCATATGTATCATATGTATCTCCAACAGCCCAAAAGTCTGTAACAGTCTTCAAGTCAAGTAGAGTAACGAAATCTAATATTCTTGTGATGTTTTGTCGCCTCTGAACGCATAGTGCCGGTACACAATACATGTACAGTAAATACAAATTGTGGTTGAATATTTTGTTTGAAGTTGATTAAAGCCAACAAAACCTTGGGAGGTAAAAATTCATTAAATAAGAAAACATTTGATAAATTTATAATTATTATTTTAAGTTTTCGTTTTTTATGATATCCTTCAACCATATATATATATATATCATGATTGAATATTTGCTAAGTTTATCTTCTTCTTTTGGAAAATGAAAAACGATTATTAAGATCTAAAATATCATTTAGGTAAATAAATATTTAACCATACATAAGGCTATACGATAAATCATAGTCGAGAGTGTTGATTTCTCATGCCATCTCAAAATCATATTTAACGAGAAGGTAATTTTTCTCGTAACCGGAGCCTGAATTCTACTTGGTATTAAATAATAAATATAATAATTTATAGAGAAAAAATCTCGACTTTTATGATGTAAGAAACAGTGTTGAACATGAATGACTTTGAACGAAAAGAACTTATGAGTCATATTATTTTTTTCTATGAGTATCAACGTTAGTGGTATCAAATAATTTAACAATGAATCGTATCATATGGAGACTTGCGAGATTAAAACTGTTTCATTAAAGTTCTCGTAATATAATATTTCAAAAGACAAATAAATTGTATATTTTATCTACTTACGTTTTATATAATTTAAGACCTTCAATACTTAAATATTTGAAACAAAAGACATTTTTTGTTTAATTATAAAGCAATAGTTTATTGTGAAATTAAACTTGAACCAAATCATCAATGATTTTAGGTAAAAATATCGAAATAAAGAGACTAAATAAATACTTGAAAATTGCATATTTTGAAAATAATTTCCCAACAAAGTTTATTAAATACATTAACTGTATCATACTTAGTAATTAAATTTGAATTTTATTTCAATTTTAACAAAATGATATGCATTTATA
Source organism: Therioaphis trifolii (assembly GCA_027580255.1). Classification (NCBI taxonomy): domain Eukaryota; kingdom Metazoa; phylum Arthropoda; class Insecta; order Hemiptera; family Aphididae; genus Therioaphis; species Therioaphis trifolii. Next base: position 13,508,251 of record CM050406.1, on the reverse strand, counting down.
TACTTAATTATAAACAAAAACGTTTAAATTAATATCTATACAATTCACACAGTCAAAATAATATTATAAAAGGATTGTCTTCGGAAGCTTGACTTGGTATCGACACATGAGCTTCTAATATCGAAATAAATCTATTAGCACCTAGTATATTAATAGATATTTGACATATAATTTCAAAGTAAATAAATATTTGAAAATAGATTCGATATACAATATTATTAGAATATTCATTATTGTAGTACATAACATTTTCTAAATGTTCAAGGTGACAAAAGTATTTCAAATTGAGTCATTCAAAATCATTAAAGTATAGTACTATATTGGATACATTGGCAAATTTTACGGTGTGATCATGATTATAATTATTAATAACTTGTTGTTTTTACAAAATGTTTTGTAAATAATGGAGTTAAAAAAAAAAAAATAATAAATGACGAAATTATTTTTAGAACAGACACGTTATAGCCGAATAATTCGTTCCGGGTATTTGTACCTTTACAAAATAAATTAGTTTTGTGATGTCCCTCAATAGGTTAACGAAAAAGTTTTACGAAATTAAAGGACTGTCCTCTTCTGATGAGAACATTCTAATCATAAAAACATTTTATTTTTATTATTCGTATACTATTTTTATTGCCATTGTTGGAAAAAAATATACGATTTAATCGAAACTACAATTATTGGATTGAATAATAGACTTAGGAGTAAAAAAAAGAAGATACGTATTGTGTTCTGTACTAATGTATGTTCAACGGAACAGTATTTTCCAATCATTCGTTCTATTAACACACTCCAATTACTATAAATCCGGCAACAGAATAGGAAGGATCAAATGACTGGTAATACTCAAAAGAACTATTTCGATTTACGTTTAACTGATGTAGAAGGCAAGTACACAGGCGCAGTATTATAGAAAATAATTGCTATAGGTATTTGTATTCGGATTAATAAGAAATCGTTTTAAAGCTGATTATTATTACGGCAGAAAAATGTGCCATTCAATCGAAAAAAATGCGATTTAATTACTTTCTGCTTTTTAATTGTACAGTGATTAATGTGTATGATATGCAGTAAATAGACAAATATTATTATACTTAGTAATAGTCTTAGAATAAAGCTTTTTTCATCATGTTGATTATGAAAACGTCTTTGTATTTTCGACTAGAAATAATCGCAGCTCGGATGATCCTCATTTGTTATGACATCGCCACTGCGGAGGTAAAATCGATTTTTTTTTAATTTCAAAATAAATCCGTTATTTGGACTTAATGCACATAGGTTAATATGTGATTTGATTGAAGTCGATTTTGAAGCAGGCTATCTATGACTATGTGATTCATAATTCAATCTCAATGATTTTTACAATTTGATTGATAATTAAAAGAAATACTTTCATTACTGTGATTTTTAATTTGAGCTCTTGAAGGAAAACTTTATATTTATTGCCCAAGAGACCTTCATGTTTAAAAACTTAGATTTTTATCGTTCATAAATACAAATATGTAATATACATAATATTTTATAACATCAATATTAGTTAATTATTCTAAAACTTATAAACAAAGTCCAGTGGTAATCAATTATTATTAAAGTATAAAATGTTAAGGAAAAAACACTTGAAGAATGTTTAATTATAAAATTAACAAATAAAATATCTTTAAGTTCAAAGTAATATTTTATTTTGAGATACATTTACATGCTGTAATCATAAATTGAATTGTATTTACTTATTTTGTTAATTAATTATGTATTATAACAAGTTTTGAGAAATGTATTACTGAAATATTATACTAAGGTATTTTTGACTATTAGGTAAATGTAATAATATTTATATTAAAAAATATATATATATATATATATATATATATATATTATGCATCAGATAAGGATATATAAAATTAATATATAAAACTATTTCAATGTTTCATCATTTAGAAATTGGAACAAAACTGTGTATCAAAATTATGTAAAATATTTGCAGATCATTAATTATATAGAAAAATCACGTGATAATTAATTTTAATTTATGAATTTGTACACAGGTTTATTCAAATGTTTTCTTATTTGCGATTTAAAGTATTTATAATGTATGAACGGATTCGTTTGATTAAATTTAATATTCTAAACACACTCATTACTACAAAAAAAAAAAAAAAAATTAAAAATTACAGCTTATATTTATATTTATCTTATATCCTATATTTCATAACGTATACATAGAATATGATACATAACAAATCTTCAAGTTATATACACAAATATTCACAATTGTAAACTTTAACTTTATCTGTTATTTGTTAGAAACCTTGTAAAAACCACAACATTTTTGAAACAATAAAAATAACTAAAAAAAAAAAAAAAATTAACATTTTTAAATAGATAAATTTGTGTTCTCAGTTTTTATTTAGTAATTACGATAGAATTCTAGTAAATATTTTCGAATTGAAAGCCACGTTTAATCTGAAATTTTAAATCAATATTGGAATGATGAAATACTGGCTAATAAAGGTTTTTTTTTATTATTATTAAGATTATAAAATATACTGAAGATGAAGCATGATTTTGCTATTTACACATAGACACATAGAGTTTACAACGAGAGTCATTGTTAATTCGGTAATAATAAAGTTATGCCGTTTTCTTTTATAAATGTATTTGTTTTTAATTTTTTTTCAATAAAACTGTATGAATAGAAAAATGAAATAAAAATGTTTACTCAAACAAATAACATTCTTCGAATAATCTTAATAATGAAAAAATAACTTTTGCTCATCTAATGTTATGGATACATAAAAAATACACCGTATATTTATTTTATTAAAATGAAAACAGTATTTTAAATGGATACTGCATTGTAAAATGCCAACAGCCGGATAATGTATTTTGACTGATAGGTAAATTATAGTTTTTGAATTCACAATCACAATTAAATACATTTAATATGGAAATTGACCTGTTTTTGGGGATATATTAATTTTTTTTTTGAAAAGTGAAAAATTAAACTGTTGTGATTGCATTAGTATTTTATTTTGAAAAAGAAACGTTGTAGACATGTAATTAAGTCTGTTACGGTAACTTTACTAAGTTATCATTTAATTATTATGTAAATTTATCGAATTCTGTTAGAAATAATGTCTTTCATTACGAATTACTTGAATTATTTTATGTCATTCTTCAATCTCATTAATCTTATTTAAGTACTGAATACGCACGTAACGCGAAATAATAATATAATAATCTGAGAAGGATAAAATAAAAAAATTAAAACATGATCAAAATATAAAACACAAAAATATTATTCAAACATCAAACTATCATATTTAAATTGCGGTTGGCAAAATTAATGGACCAATCACCGAAAAAGTATTAAAAACACAACGTATCTACATAAAATAGGTCAAGTATTGTTTATTTAAAATTTACCGTGAAAACAAAAAATGGTTTTTGTAAAGTGAATTATTCAGTTGTTTAAATTCCAACATTTAAAACACTAATTATTTTACTATTATTACTAAATATATATTTATAATATTATGATAGCAATGGTATTTTTTATTTTTCTCTGGTAATTATAATAGTTCGTATGAATAATATGAAATGACTCTTGGGACCGAATTTAATCTTCATATTGTTGCTCCAAAGATGGTATAGACAACTGTTATATTTAATTAAATGTTGTTTAAAATAACGGTCGGCTATTCAAAGAACTTAGCTTTATGTCATCAGATTGTGAATACTAAACACATTCGTGTTTAAAAGAACAACCATATTATATTATATTCGTCAAATTCCCACTACCCTTTAAGTAGTTTTTCATTCAAATTTAATACGACAAAAACAGTTTTTGTTTTTAATGCGTAGGAAAAAACGTGTTTCATTTGTAATCCAGTTAATCATACTAAAAAATATGGAAATTTCCATAATTGTAAAAACAAAAAGACTCACCTATCAAATTCAACAGTGAGAAAGATAATTCTGGAACTGTTTATTCGAGCTATTAATTAAATACATTTACATCTCATCGATAAAATCTCGATGAACAAATGTACTCGTACCTATTATTAAACCAGTCTGATCTTATGACATCCGAATTCCGGTCACGGAATAAAACATGTAAAATATGAAACACTGGTATGATAAAAATTATTTAAAATAAATTTTTAATTTACAAAATAATTAAATTTGAAATTAAATATAAAATTACGCGTAACCTTGTATATTTTTTTTACGTATTTAAATGCCTTTTATATTTTCCATCTGAAATAATAATAATAGTAACAATATATGTTTTATAATAATAATTATATATATATATATATAATTGTATATACCATTAACTATTATATTGATAATTTTTGGTATTTAAGAGTGACATTATGAGCTTATTATTCTAAAATAACGAAATAATGAGCAGTTGAATTTTAAACCATTTTAAATATATTTTTACTCGTTAGTTTTTCATTTTACGTGTACAATAAGGTTCGGAATTAGTTTGATATAAAAAAATACCTTTTACATAAAACAGTACCTACTATAATTTTAACTTCAAACAATAATATAGTTTGTTTATTTCATCGACTTTACGATATTTTCGGTAAAATATTAGCTACTAATGTAATACAGGCAGGTCGATATTAACTTGATCCACTATTAATAATTCTTATCCTCGGTGGTTACTCCGGATTAGTGTGGATAGTTGACATCACACAATTATTTATATTACTTGTGACATACATGATTATATCATTATTAATAATAATTAGTGCTTGTGTTCGTGTTTCCATGTAGTATCATTGAACATTTTTATTCAACTTAATTATACTTTATTTGGTACAAAAATGTTTGATAAAACTTGAACAGGTGCATAGAGCCATTGGCAGTTTAAGTATCTATGGTTCCTTTAATTATTTTGAGTCGTCTTGTTGTAACAGAAATAATAGCGATAACATTTTCTATGAAGAGGCTTAATTACAACAATTATATATATATATATACTAAACCTGATTTTTCGATTCTTAGTGAAGTGAACAATGTGCTGGTTCAAAATTATCTATTATTTTGTTTTTTATGGCTATGAATACTTTTTAAGGTAGCTGATTTTTAGTTAGATTCAGTGTCTTTAAAGATCAAGAATTTAATTTTTTTTTTAAGTTGAGTAAAATAAAATTACTCCAAAAATAAGACACTTAGAATTTTCATCAACTATTAACCACGCTCATTTACAGACTTGATGAACGTACAAAAAAATGTTATCACTTGTGACTATATGTATTGAATTTTGGATATATTTGATTTTATGTTATACATTTTTTAATTTTTGAAATTAAGACCGAATAATATAATAATACTACTTCACTCGTATTATTATTATTAATGACACTAACAACATTTCCAAATACTTCTCAGAATTTTTTGTTAATTAGCGTTCGGTTAGATTTTGGCAGACTTCACTATTTTTCATCGTGTTCCAACTTTATACATATATGTATGAAAAAATAATCGGTATGTCTAATGTTTATGAAAAACTCTTGGATTTTATTCGATGCAAATAAAAGAGATTTGCCGTTGTAATTTATTTATTAACTTACACACAAAAATAAATAATAAACAACAATAATAAAAAGATATTCGACGATAGAAAGTCTCCGTAAATAGACATTTTACTATAGTATAAACATTTCGATGATCCGAGGAAAATTATATCGGGGAATGGTGAGAATATCCGAGGATATTTATTTATACCTCCGGTATGATTATCTTAGGATATTTTGCCGGCTATGATTATCTTAGGATATTCTTACCTGGGGGTCTATTCTTGAAATCATTCGGATCGGATCCGTATACGAACAATCCACACGATAGATTTCCGTGTACGGACGAAAAATAGTATTCTTGAAATAAAACTATCCGTATACGAAAAACTTTCCACATACACGGAAATTTGTCCGAATGGTTTATTATATCGTATGAATTAGGTTGGTAACACTACTAAAATATACAATCTCATAGTTTATTTTAACGCTATAAACAAAAACGCGTACTTTCCCTCGGTAATTTTTGGTTTAGCAACAATATTTTTAACTATGATACAATTAATTATCCGATTTAACTTGTGTTAATATATTAAATATCTGTCACAATGTTTAATGTTGAAACTTTAAACTTTATAAACATTACAAGATAGGTAGGTAATAGGTATGTACAATATTATTCGGATAAAAAATGTATTATTTATTAACATCAGCTAAAATATTGTCAAAAACCACGGTTATTGATTTGTTTTATCAATTATTCTGTTACTTTCCTATATTTTAATTTGTTGTACATAATTAATGAAAAAAAAATAATCAATTATTTTTATAGTTAATACGCAGTTATAGTAATCATATATTAATTAATGTGGTTTAATTAACGACAACAATAGGATAGTAACATGATAATGTGTCTATTTGTATACGGAAATACGTTTCCGAATGCCATACCCCCCAATTCGGATGAATCGATCGGAACTTTTCCACATAACCGAACCCATCCGTACACGGAAAAATTTCAAGAATACGCATTTTTTGGATCATGTGGAAATCCGTGTGGAAACTACGGTTTTCGTATACGGATCCGATCCGAATGATTTCAAGAATAGACCCCCAGGGGTTAGAAGGTAAGATTTGACTGTTACACCGGTTTTCATTCGGTAAAAGAAACATTGACTTCGAATGCCGCTGTCCACCGTATTATTATAGTCGATCGATCGTGAGTCGATACTTGTTACAATCGACGGCGACCGAAACGGGGAAATCGAAGACAAGATGAATCGTAGAGAATCTATGAGTGATGCACTTGCAAACCGTTGAACGGGTGTACACGATCGGAACACTTTCCGACGTCGTTTTGACTGACTGTTATTCGCCGCGTATCACGCCCACTAGATCGGATTGAATAGTATGAATAATATTACGTCATTATAACCATCGATCGCATACTTCCTATTACATACTCGATGAAAACACGTGGTTTTATATTTATTTACTTTTCCGATAGTGAGGAACATACTTATTACTTATAATAAAAACTAATTTTTCCGAAAAAAATCCACTATCAGCAATGTATCATCAGAGGCGTATTTAGGCACAGGCCATGCAGGCCCGGGCCTACAGCGGCGACATTATAGGAGGGCGGCAAATATCGACATTTTTTTTTTTTTACAGAATTAAAAAAAGCATTTTTCATTCGACAACATTCAATAATTTGAATTATTTTTCGACTAGAGAAATTCGTTCACAAATCGTAAGTATTATGATTTAGCGTAAAGATTAGGACCGTAAACGCGTGCGTCCGTTCGCTGGATTTCAAATGGCTTCTCACATACTATATACGCACACGCGATACGGCACGAACCAGTACGCGTGTGGGTAGCGAAAAAATGCGCGCGTTCAACGTGGGTTCGAATCCTCAAACTGTGGTTTGAACTGTAGTTTCGAATGTGTTTCGTGAAAAATTTCAGGAGAGGGTGAGGCGGCGCATCGGAAAGTGTCTACGGGCGGAAAATCCCTAAATACGCCACTGTGTATCATGACCAAATTACGTACAATACACGTAGTTTTAGATTCTAAACGAAGTTCGGCTGTTCACTATCAGTGAAATAGTTGTAATTTTATTACGACCGTTATTAACTGCATGTTGACAAAAAATACCCAGTGTTTATCGCTAGTCTATTTTGTTGTCACGAATGCGTATTTTTGTTTGTTGGTTTATTTTCTTTTCTTGAATATTCCTTATAAATCCATTACATTATTTTCCGAGCACGAAAATACCGAATATAAATTTCGTTCTTAGTTATTTGTAATCAGTGAGCCACATCTTTCATTCGAAAACATAAGGCTCGTTTATATTAATTTCCCATTGTTGTCCGAATGACGCAGGGAATTGGCTTTGAGCAGTTTCACTGACCAATTAGTGATTCAAATAAACATGGGCGAGGAAGGATTTTACAGAAGAATGGATTTCAATTGTAAATGATCAACCGAGTAAGACCAGTTTAAACGTGACGACAAAAGATATATATTATCATACATATAAAATGCGTATGCTGTACAAAGATACATCTGAAATATAGTTCCTTTTAGTTTTTTAGACTTTGCCGACCAACTAAATCACCGTGCGAGAAAAAATGTTTTAAACGATTATTTATTATTTATGCTAATGAATCCCTAATAATAATAATAAAAAGTAATTACCCTTCATAAGTTACGTGATAATGTAATATAATCCCGAATGCAAACACTACTGCAAACAGACACTATATTGAGTTCGTGGTCGATCTTATCGTTTGTAATTTAGTATATCAATATAATATACTAAGTTTTAATTACTCGCGTTACAAATTGATTTATTGTATTGTATTGTATTAGATTCTGAACGGAGTGAAGAATGTATTGATTTTACAATGATGTGTGTTTTTTTTTTTTTTTTTTTTTTTTTATTTTTTTTTTTATTTTTGTGTCTGTCGACACGATTTGGGGCAGTAAAAATGCTTCGATTGCCTTATATAGCAACTTTTCTGAAAGGAAATTGAATCTAGTTGGTACTTTGGGGGGTCAAAAGTTAAAAATTTTCAATATTTTTTTAACGCGCCGGGAAAAACCCTTAAAAAATGAGGGAAAAACGGTATATTTTACGCAAAACCAGTTTTCGACAAAATCAAATTTTTTATTTTGCTATAACTCAAAAACTAATCGATGTAAATACTTGAAATTTTCACCAAATGTTTAGATTAGCGTTCTCTATACACCGTTAAATTTTCAAAGTATTTTGACTTTTATTGAGCTAATTATAGACAATTGAAATTTTCAATTTTTTTAAGTATTTTTTTTTTAAATAACGATAAAATTTTTTTTTTTTGCCAGAAAATCTTGAAAATTTAATACAAGGTTTCTTATAAGTTGTTCCATAACTGATAAAAAAAAATCCAAAATCGTAAGTCACAATTTTTTTTTATAAGTGCTCAAAGTTCCAATTTATACGAAATATGTAAAAATTGCGAAAATTTGAAGTTATTTTGCAGTTGAAAATTCATAAAATTTTAAGTATTCAAAACTAAGAATTGTAAATTCGGTACAAAGTTTGACATACGTTTTCCTTCAATTATCTGTAAAAAAATTTGCACTGGAATAAAATCAAAAATTTTTATGAGTGTTTGAAATTACAATTTTTTCACATAATCGCGTAAAATAACAATTTAGGCATCATTGATTTTTGATATTTGTTCTTATTCAAAAAGTATAGGTCGTAGAAACTTAAAACTTTTACAAAATGTTTAAATAGGCATTTTCTTTACATAGTTGTATTTTCAAAATATTTCGTTTATTTTTTAGCTATTTATAGGCATTTGAATAATTCGATTTTTCTTAGATTTTTTTTATAAAAGTCGATAACAATTTTTTGGCCCTACCAAATCGCTTGAAAATTTAATAGAAGGTTTTGAATAAGTTGATCTAAGAGTGATTCGAAAATTATTCAAATACGTAGGCACAATTTTTTTTTATAAGCAGTTGAAGTTCAAAAATCGACAAAATTTGTCAAAATCACGAATATTTGCAAATTATTTTGTAGTTGAAAATGTATAAAAATTTTTGTATTCAAAGATAAGAAATGAAAATTTAATACAAGATTGTTAATAAATTTTGCTTACGATAAGTATAAAAATACCGCGATACGTTAAATTAAAAAAAAATTTGAATGATTGTCTGAATCTATAATTTTTACAAAATCAAAAATTGACGCGTTGAATAAATATAATTAAATAGATTAAGTTTATTATAATATAATCAGTAGCTGACAGCTGTTCTATACAAAATATTGGTAGATTGTAAACACAAGGTGTATAACGTACCTTTACATGGTTGAATAGAACGTTACTAACTTCCAATTTCCAGTTATTTTAATGTGTGTATCAGTTCCATAAACATGCGGATTTTATATATTATTATTAATTATTAATATTTAAATAGACGTAGCCACGGAGCATTCAGCATATATGGACGGCGGGGTCGGGTGGTACCGTCACGATAGTGCATTTAGGCAAATAATATGGTATTTACCTACGCCCTATCTATGCACATCCTGGTTTGTCCAATGCTCACGAGCAGAAGTCACATGAATAGACAAATGTAAATTTAACCCAATCTAGGATATTAAAATAAAATATATATTACAATTTAAGGCTGACATCTTCATCTTCGTTCAGAATCGTTTTTTTTTTTATAATATAAAATAATTCCAAAATCTATCCAATAATGCCTAATCTAGCAATGCATCTCGTGTATCCCACCCAACTACTGTATCCTGTACTTAACTTACAATGATTTATCATTGCATTCAAATGTAAAGTACCATACAACTAAACTATCGTAAACCAGGTGATCCCATGATAGAAAGTGCTATACACTCCTCACCATTATCTTGTCCGAGGAGCGAAGCGACGAAGGACGAACTTCCACCACCATTATCTTATCGGCTTTTTTTTTTTTTTTATTTGTGTTTTATTTGTTATAATTATTTTATATAATTGTTATTGGCATTTTTAATATCGGACACGACAAGAAGAAGATTACTTGGGCTAAGGATTCATAAGAGAGTTTACATGTTTTCAATTAATCATTCAAACATAGTCCAGTGTTATTGACATTTGTTTCATGATACTATTTATATTTATATGAAATCAAGAGTACTACGTACTTACAGTCAAAACTACCATACCGATCCATTTGAAATTGTGAGGAATATTGTATGGAAGTTTTAAGATTTTCCGAAATTTAAATCTTAAATTGTCTAAACATCATAAAACGTTTAACAAAATTAGTTCGATAATTATTTTAGATTGTTAGTTTTAATTTTTTCACATATAGACTGACAGTCACCTAACCTTAGACTGACCAAATTACCATATACCTTTTACTAGTTTTATGGAGCTGACCATAAAATAAATAGATATTTCTGCATAGATATTGTATGAATATGGATATGTTGGAGAATTTAAGGTAAATTGTTATAGATACCATCGTATCAGTATTCTACATGGTTTAAAATGTATTAAAGTATATTTTAAACTTTGGTATTCCATGACTAAACAAATTAATTATGAATATTTTTATGTATATTCTTACATATCATAATAATTAAATAATTTATACATCGAATTAAATTATTACGAAAATGTAATAAATTATTATCGATTTTAAGAAGTAAAAATTGTAAAATAATTTGTTATTTGGATCGTCTAAAGATTCCGTTATGATGGTAATACGCATTAAAAATGGAGTTAATATAACATAATTTGTATTTAAATTGAAAATATTAATGATCACATTAAATTTCAAAATGTCAAATTTGAAATAAATAGAAATACAAATATTTATATTATTATCATTTTTTTTTTTTTACTAGTGGAAATTAATGAAATTATTATTATACATTAATATAGGTACTTGTTTTTAAATTTCGTATAATTTAATCCGAAAGTGACTGGAAATTTAGCTAGGTTTGTTACATCTGTACTTGTATTTTAAGTGAATATTTTAAATATTATGAAATAAAAATAATTAACTTTTTTTTAGAATTAACAAAAATAAATAAAAAATTGAGAAGTGTATTCACAAAAACATTATTGGAAAAAACTAGCGTGTGCTATTTTCCCAAATTCAATGTTTTTTCAAGATACGCTTTGTGTATTATAATAAGCCATATTCGAAAGAATATAGACAACTATAATTATAATTATTATTTTTGATACATAGATATTAAATTAAAATTTTCGGTTTTTAACTATGAAATAAAAATGTATAAACCTATTTGTAAGCATTTTTACAAATTTTCAGTGCAAATTTGATGAATTTTCTTAGCATGGTTAGAAAACATGCATGCTTTTAAGTTTTTAGTGTATGCAGTTTCTACTCATTGCCAATTACCGGAGTCATGGACGTGGAACCACGGAATCATTGCCAGTGACGCTGCAGGCACTTGCGTTGACATCGGTAACGTCACCACAACAACTCTATTAGCAGCACATTAATTTAAGATGTGTGTGGAGAGTTACGTTACACGCAATTATCAGTTTCAACATTTTAAGTATCTTATGCTACATGGATAAATGTGGAAAATGTATCATTTCATTCATGTTTTTGTGTAAAATTAATTATACTAGTTACTGTTACATATTCAGCAAAACCCGAACACTAAATTACCGTTTCAGACTCTTTCGACCACTTTTAACTTCTAAGCATATGAAACTCCCCAAAAAATTCTTGCCGTACATATTCAAGATCCTCATATGGACACATTGCATTTGACTGTAGGACTCAGCCAAAATATGCAACATAAACCGCATTCAAAGATTCCAATCTAAAGCTCTAAATACTATTACAAAAGGCCCATTCTATTTCTCAGATTGCACTCTAATCAAAACTCACTAAAAATGTTTTGACAGTAGCTTTTCTCAACATACAAATCTTTCAGTCTTTGAATTATCACCATCCCTAGGAACTCAAATAAAAGACTTAAAAGACAGTGCAGGTATCGGGACCTGCTAATCTAACTAGCTATAATTGTCATCATGTCGTAATAACCTTCACTAGGAGGCATCTACAATCTGTCTCATCGGTCATTATTATTTTTTATTTCTTTCGAAATCCACCAATTTCTCTATATTATTTTGTAACAAACTGAATAAAAAACTATATAAAAAATAACAAAAAAGTTACTTTAAAAGATAGCTAATTGTTTCACCTTAGATTGTGAGTGAAGCGAATAGATCTATTGGTTTTTACATTTAAAATAATATTATTTTGTTGTAGTTGTTTTGAACTGTTCTTTCGGGTAATAGAATTTTCAAACGCTACGTTCAACCCCTCTTTATAGATTTGGTTGGTACTTTAAACACAAATAAGTTTTTTTCTTAAAAGCTCCTTTACTTGCGAAAAAACTACTGAAAAAAGGCAGAATGTACCGTAAACGAGACTTTCACAAAACTGACTTAAGTTTATTTATTCATAACTTTAGAAGTAATGGAGCTAGAAACTTGTGTTTTTTTTTAATGTTTACAACATTCTTATGAATAGATTTGAAAAAAGTTTAAAAAAAATTTTTGAAATTTTTTTTTTCTATATAATTAAGTATTTGATTCTTGATATTAAGAAGAATATAACATAAATTGAATCAAAATACCATTATGATAATGGAATAAAATCTAAAAATCGTTAGAATTTTTTTTTTATAATAATTTAATAATTTTAAATTAGAGTTTTAATCTAAGTATTTTATACTGGCACTTTCCTCGTCGTAATTTTTCTTAGATTCTGAGTGAAGCGAAGAATCTATTGATTTTATAATGATGTTTTTTCTTCTTTATTTTTTGCTGGAAACATTTTTTTTTATGAGTCGTTATAGTGGTCCAAAAGTTACGTTCAGCCACTCTATAGACATGGCGATTTAGTAAGTCATATACATTCTATTAGTTGATCGACATTCACTGTAACTGTGCCGATTTTTGTCGTTCGGCTGAATGTTGTCGATGTCTTTACAATGCCATTGAGAGAGATTTGTGAATTTTTCCATGAAGCTTAAATTATGTAATCATTCTAGAAGGCATAATGAGTTTGTGTGGTCGAATCGTACACTCTATATCTGTGTCAATGCTTTCATGCATTGTAGTATACATAATTTAAGTACAGGTATTTAAAAAAAAATAGTAACTTTTTTTTGTCGGCCTTAAATTGAGTCATGTTCAAATTTCATTTATTAAACTACTATTTGATTTATACGAGTACTAATAATACTAAGAAACTAGATTAAAAAAAATAAAAAAATAAAAGAGAATATATATTGCAGTTGAATATATTATATTATGTTACAAACAGATCGCAGGATGACGATTTCGGTTTCCACAGATTAACTGGGTACTCATAATTTAATTGAAGTATCCATAAGTTTCGATTCTAATTATATTTTGAATCATCTGTAGGTGATTGCGAATTACCCTAAATGCATTGCTGTGTTAATATATTTACTTACCTTTTGTGACATTTCTATGAAAATCCAAAAAGACAAACATATATAATGTATGTATATGTGTATTTTATTTTATTTTGTTTGAAAAACGTGATAATTTGAATCTTCATTTCAATCAACTATGGGAGACCGGAATAATCTTTGCTTGTCGTGTGTACTTAAGTGTTGTATTGTTCATTTGGATAGATGTGATGTTTTAAATTCGGAAGTGACAATAAATCACCACAAAAAAAAAAAAGAAAAAAATGTTCTGAGTGAAGCTCATTTATTAGTAAATAAATCATGCTATGTTAAAAACTTTAAAAGCATGCAAGACAATAATTATGATTGACGATTTTTGAGACTTTCTGAGGCAGTTTAAATAAAATGACTTGGACAATATATCAGATGATCACGAAACCGAAAATTTAGAATTGAGTTTTTTCCAAATTATATTGAAACCGAATTATTTATCATTACTCACGATACGAACTGCCAAAATAGTTTTTAATATCAAACACAAGGACTTTTTTTCAGCACTCGCATTAATGTGTTTCATGAAATGAAACGAAATTCAGTAGAAAGTTGTGGTGTTTAAACTATACGCAATGAATACCAATAAAGGGTCTCAAATAATCTTTGACTTTGATGATTATATAAGTTTTTACATTCCGAATGAATCGAAAAATCTGTTGGTTTTACAATGATATTTATTTTTTCTTGATTTTTTTTCTGGAGACACTATTTTGTACACTTAATTTTCTCCAAAAGTTTCATCCAGTAATTTTAGAGATCGATAACTGAATGTATATAGTACTTTAGGTGCTCATTTTTCTCTCCTTCCAATATTTTTTCCATTCGCGAGGGATAACTGCCGAATAAACGAGAAAAAATTAAAAATTTTTCCGAAAACGGAACTTACACGAAATCGATTTTAGTTATTTTATCATAACTCACGAAATAATGTGGCCAAATATTTGAAATTTTCACTACACTCGAATGAAAAAATACTACATACTTTACAAAAGTTAAAAAAATTAACACTTTACGAGCTATTCATTGAAATTTGAAAATACCTTGTTTTTTTTTTGGAAAATTTGCCTCTAATAAAATGTTTTTAAAATTTAATATGACCGTATCTATGAGTAAGTTTAATATAACCTTATGTATGAGTAAGTTTAATATAACCTTATCTATGAGTATATTTATATACATGTAAGTAAAAGTATAGTGCTAAGCTAACGATGTAAAAAATTTCAAAAATCATTTAAAAAAAAAAAAAATTTAAGTAGATTACCATACGATTTTTATGAAATATACTGATTTATATGAATTTTCAACTTTTATATGTGTATAGAAAATTATTGGACTATCCGATCATTACGAACTTTTGGATACAGATAAAACGACATGTTTTGAAACTTTTGGTAAAAAAAAGTTCTTCTGTCAAACAAGAAAACTTTAGACAGGTTTGTAAAAAAAAAACCTACTAACAATTATACTAAAAATAATAAAATATATAAACGGTATATTTTTATACTGAAGATTTGCTCAGAATTGTTAAACTAAAGAAATTATCTGTTTCTTCTTTAGAATTCAATACTCCCATCGTCATTATCTTGTCCGAAGAGCGAAGAAAACTATCGGAAGGCAAAATTGTGCGAAGTACGTCTTTTTTTTTAATATGACCATATACGTAGGATATTTTAACTAGGCGTTTAAACTGTTATAAAAAATATGTATACGATTTGATTGTAAAAATAACGTATCTATAATGGTTAAATTATCGGCGAGTTAAATTAAACACATGAAATAAAATACTCGAGAGATTTCATCGATAAAAATAAATCAATTCACTCATTAAGTACTTCAGAGGTAACGAGAACCAATTACCTTTTGGAATGATTAAAACAAAAATGTCTGATATTACTCTAAAACAATTCGAACGGATTCGTAGAGTTCAATGCTTATGATTACTTTTTCCGTGTCTATCCTGCAACATTATCCTTGATCGTTTAAACTTTTCCGCCGGAATTGCTAACGGACGAACCGTCTTTGTTGAATCACAGTGGCCGCGCTCCCATAGATATGTATTCGAAACATACGCACAATGAAAAGTATTACACAATAAACGTATGGCAATGAAGACGACAGGACTAGAAACTTGTGTAGACAAACTGATGAACGAGACAATTCAGTCGTATGTTTCGTAATCGTGCACGCTCGTGAAATATACTGGAATTAATAGTAATATTAACGGTAGGTAGGTACGTTTATCACGACGGCGAAATCAATTTCTCTCACAACACAATAATATATTATACTCGTATTATAATTATATACACTATACATTTTACCGCTACAATGTTATGGTAATATTCCAGTCGTGTTATGCGCGTTACTCGTAGAGTACGTATGATGGTCTGTTACCGTTGTATTAATATAGTCCGGGGTACTTAACCGTCGGAAATATCGACGTGGCGCAGTACAGAAACGATTGCTAAGTAGTGTTGACTTTTTATCACCAGGTGATCGTGCCATGATGTCCGGGGACCAGTCTGGTATAAACGGCAGATTACATACCTCTGCAGTCCTATTCGACGGATCCGACCATTGTTAGCAGCGACCGTTTCCAATCAACCGAAATGTATAGTAATAGTCTTATTTATTGTTTCGCGGTGCATTGGAGTGTATTACGATGTAGTGTATTGTTGCCCATAGCTGCTCTTAGGGGAGTTAGGTGCGAGGGGGGAGGATTAGTCTTCGAATTATGTTTTTAGTCCTCTGACGGTACGATGATTAATTTCACTGCTTTCGTTCGCATCATACGTGTAAACCGGATTTATGCAAAACAAATTGTTCATTTACGTGGCGCGTTTTGTATTTCGAATGTTTGAACGAACACGTTTTTCAAATAGTGCCTCCAGTCGTAATCACAACCGTGTTCGACGTCCGATTCAACGAGTGCCAATCCAACGACCGACCAGAGCCCGAGGGTTTAGGCCTCGAAAACGAATATCACCTGCAAAGTGTGAATTTCAACTGACTTGATTTCGCACACGTGTCGATTTGTTGTAAGCCAAAACACGAGTGTGTCAGGTAAAGTTAGGCGACCGCGGCAGAGGAAAACCAGGGTGTCCGTACGAATCGCTTTTAACGGCGATGCGACTTTTCGAAACTCTTCCGATAGCCTCGATCGTCTCGGACCCTCCGTTGAGCGTTTTTGTCGTCATCGCTGTTGTTTATATTTTGTCCGCGTACGGCGGTGGTGGTATTTGGATTAAGGCTGGGGTCTCATGCTAAGCGTTTTCCGTCGCATATACGTTTTACCGCGTGCGTTTTTCCCGCACCTTCCGCTACTGTCGTAGCGATTGGTAAACGCATCTTTTTATTGATAACGAACAGCAGTGATGGTATTTATTTACTGTCAATTTGTAATCTAAAATTGTGTACAATCGAATTATAGCAAATTTTGAATTTACGTTTCAAAATAAAAAGATTTCGACTTTGTCAGTTTTTCTGTTTGCCAAACTGTGGACAATATAAAAATTGTCTGTACCTTGGAAGCCACTGGGAGTTATTAAATTAACCGATTCCAAAACCAAGGAAATGTCATGTTTATCCAATCACCTAAAACCGTAATGAAAATACATTAAACATTTTTTGATGAAAACATCTGGATATATCTACAAAAATGTTTTGACTATTACCAAATGTCCGCCGAAACGTTCGATGAATTACTGGATCATATTCACGACGAAATAACAAAAGAGAATATCATATTTTGTACACCTATCCGTGCTGAAGAATTTCGACCATCACATTAAGGTGAATGAGATTGAATAGAGATGTAAAACTTAAGTAAATTTTTTTTCTGGTAATTTACCGAGAAAAATGTACGTAAATAAATTTAGCTCAAATTATGTAAATTTTTAATTTCTTAGTTACATAGCCGTAAGGGAATGGTAAAAAAAAGTCGATAAATTTACCCAATACAAATTTACCGGGCTGACATCTCTGAGTTTAAAATTACATAAATATCATAAACCGCACGTGAATCCAGCAGCCGTCGAAACGCCGAAACCGAGTCGGTCGGCACACGTGTCCCGTACGATATACGTCGCGTGTGCGAGGCTGTCGGTGTTTGGCGTTCGGTCGCCGACGACAGACGCTCGCGGCCGCAGAGCGCTCCTCCCTCGCAAAAAAAAAATCTTGGATCCGAGACGTGACCGAGAAAACAAACTGTATAAATAAAACGCGATGCGTCCCGTACGAATAAATAGGACAACGACGGGGTAAATTAATAAGCGCCGTGTTAATAATATTCGACTCGGACGAGTCAAGGAGACGGTGTGAACGTAAGGGCTCGGAGTACTTGAACCGTGCCACGGCGTGCTGCAATGCGAGCAAGACGATTCTATTTTTCAAATCAGTTGAGTTAATAAATTTTTTTTTTATAAATAACTACATCAACTGTTAAGGCAATATGTGTTTTGAAAGAAATAAATTTAGAAATGTTCAGACATTTGACTTCATTTCAATCATTTTTCACTCTCGTCTAATATTGAAATAAAATTTAAATTTTTAGTCGAGCAAGTTCTGTTTATAAAATCAACCTTGTGATTTTATTGTAAAAATCTGTATAAATAAATCGAGTAAACAACATAAATAACTTGAATTGACCTATGAGACTTAATCTTTTTATATATTTGACAGATGTTCAGCGTTGAGTGAGCAAGGTCGGTGTATCTAATATAACTATAGGAAATATAGCCAATGTAGGTAATCGTTTATTGTCTCGGGTGGCATTACACAGAAGTAATATTTTGTTTTTAAACGTTTGTTACATTTTTTTTTATGTTTTCGTGGTTTCCGTATTAATTGAGTTACTAAAAAAAAAAATAATAATAATAATAATAATGATAATAATAAATCAGTCTTGTTCGTTGTTGTGTCGTGTTTTTGACCAATTAAATAGTAGTTAATGTGTCTGTTTGTTTTTCATGGTCCAAATATAGATGAGTCACGGCAAATTTGTAGACGTAAACCGTACTTATTGTTTATAATAACGATAAATTAAGCTATGGTATAAATATCAACGTATTACGTGTGTTCCTAGCTCCAGAATTTCATATTTGACATTGCGATAATTGTTGTCTAGCACTGTGTACTTGTATAGTGATTTAATAATATTAATATATTGTTGCGATTTATAAGTTGATGAAATCACGAATTAATTGCACTACGATCATTTTTATGGCTATCCGGAATTCCAGAAATTATGCTCCTCCACTCGCTCCTCGTGTTTTTTTCACTCAAATAATTTCCCCAAAACACATTTACTATGGTATTATAGTTTATTAGTCAGAGTGTAACATTCCTAGTTAAATTAAAAAATATCGTACAATTTTTTATGGAAAAAAAAATGTATATGTGTGTGATTAATGTAAGTATTATTTTGTAATCAATGTGTTATGGGGATTACACTTCTATGTCTAAATACAGTGTTACACTCAAAAGTATTGCTCATGTGACTTAAATACATTTCATCGGTGCTGTAAATTTCACGTTGGGTATCAGATCGAATTTCATTAATCGTGGAATGATAATAAAAATGACCGACGATAAAGGTGGAATAAAAAATGCGAACGTTCAGAACCCGAGCCGTGTATCAATACTTACTTATTAAAGCTTATTAAAGCTATTCAAACGGGCCGCGCCATAGATTCGATAGACATTTCAAAGCTTCTCAAAACGTCAACAAAACATTAAAATATAATACGTGTAATGTGTGCATAATATATGTGTATTATTTAATAACGGTCATTATTGTACGATGACTCGACATTGGGTCGGTGGAGGGATTGTGTGAGGGGGACACTTCATACTTCGGGCAAGTGAAGTCGACCGGACATCGAGTTACTGCAGACGTTACGTTATAATATGAGGTATGAATGAAACAATTGATCGGCGAAATCGACGTGTTTGCCTAGGCCGAAAGATTATCTATAGCGGGCTCCGTCGTGTGCGCACGCGCTCGCCGACTCGTTCAAAGTGACCGGCGTCACGAGGTAGCAGCCGTGTGAGCGAGGTGGGCCGCTATCGTCGTTCTCTCGGTGAACGGTCACATCGCTCGATCATTGTCGGGCTCGACGAGGCAGCGGGCGTCAGACGACCCGCTGCGGACCGTGCGGCGTAATTAGCTACGTGGTACCTATACACGACCCTCACGCGCGCGCGCGCGCGCGCACACACACACACACACACACACACACATATATATATATAGCGAAAGAAAACGACACTTTCAAATTATATTTTTTTTCACACGCTCTCTCCTATCTACGGTAGCTCAACGAATAGATCTATGTAAAAATCATATTTTACGCGTGATTCGACACGTTCGCGTCGTACGTTTATATTATGTTTTCGGTATGCTTGATCACGCGTACAGGTGTACATTGACTGTGTAATGATACCGAGGCGTTAATGACGAAACTCGTTTATGTGTGAACTAGAGGTGAAGAAAATTACGTTTTTATACTCTCTCGTTAAAAGACGGGAAAGCATACCTGTTTTCATAAAAACATTTGACGATATATAAGTATACATAACTCACACATACACACACACACACACACAGCCATGTTTGAATTATATCAACGGTTTGGTTAAAGTTTGACTAGGGTTAATCTGCGATGAACGATTAAATGTATGAGGGTTTAATGTTTGAGTTTATTTTATTTACAGTTATGGCGCGTGCATATTACACTATTCGCGTAAAAATCGTTATATTTGTCCTTCTCGTGGACAATACGCTCAATAGTTATAATTTATTTTATCTCGCGTCGTCATTCGGATACTATTATTTTGGACTGAAAAAGTCGCCACTATTATTGTTGTTATACGTAATATAAATTATAATATAACTATGTATTTCGAAATATCATAAATGAAGAGATCGCATTAGTAAGTTTTGATATAATTCTTATACTTTTTTTTATCTTTTCTCTGTACACATTCTGGTAGTTATTATTCTTCTTTATGATTTAAGCGTTTTCTTTTGAATAATTTCGTACAGACATTTATTTATTTTGAGAGAATTTCAAGAATCTTTATTTAAAGAAGCTCAAATGTTAACCATAATGAAATAATGTACCAAAGTTTAATAATACTAATGCATTTAAAAGTTTGTTTTGAAAGTAGTTCATAAATATATAATATATATGTATATATTATCAATATAGAAAAAAGGTACATTATTTATGGCGCGAATTTATTCATTCTTATTTTTCTTTGACCCGAGTATATTCACATTTTTTGGAAGCTCACATAAAATTAAGCATCCAAGGTCCAAAGATGATATACTGAATATAGATCACGGTGGTTCATAGACTACTTAAATACATATACTATCTTAAATAACTGTTGAAGTCTTGCGCTTCTTTGCACTAGAGACTTCAATGTAGTTACTTGTTAGTCTTGATAACTTCACACAGTGTACAAATAAGGAGATAACCACGTGATTACGTGTGATCAGAGTAGATTTTCAATTTTCTCCTCATTATCAGTGGAAGCGTAATTGAAATTTAAGTACGTACGCGCGCGTATTCGGTAAACAATACGTTTCATTAAAGCGCATCATTATAAAACAGTGAATTTCATATTCTATCGTTTCGCATCCGTTTTTCCACATATATAAGATATTATATACTCATTACTCATTATAATTGATATTATGGTGTTGCTCGCCGTCATATACACCAATTATTATTGGGCGCGTTCAGGCATGGATCAAAGGATATTATGCGGATTTAGCCCCCCTTGTGACGTTTTCTATAATACATATTTAATACGTTATTTTTATATTTATATACGTGTGTACTAAAATTATATTTTTTGTCTATTTGCAAATATAAATTAGCCCCACCATTTCAAATTTCTGGATCCACGCCTGGGCACGTTTGTTTTCTAGTAGGTACGTACACATACATTTATTTCATGTACTTATACTCTCTAGTAGAGTCTGATTCAGACGAGTACCGCGGGATTATTAATTTTTCACTTGATCCCATATTTTAAGTACCTTTATTTTTTTAGACATAATAATACCTTTTGTCGACTAATTTAAATGTAATATTTTTCCTTTATAGAATATTAATAAATATATGAAAAACAAAAATCGATGTAACGAAGTAAAAATACACATTTTCCCGTCATTAAAAATTTGTTTCTCTGCACGATGAGATAATTTACAACTTCATATGAGACTTACTTTCTTTGTAGTCCCTCGGGCCCAATATCTGTAAATCAGACACTGCTGACGGCCGACGTGTTTCAAAGTCAATAAATGTGACGCTCGTCTGAAAACAACCAAGGAGTTTTGGATGAAAGGAAAACTTTGCTACTCACTCATGCACGCACTCATTAATGATGGTTTTTTCTGCATTACGATGGTTTGTGAATCACGAGGACAATGCACAACGTCGACTCTCTATTGTTTAAGTACATTGTTGATGTATTGAAATATCATTATCACATAAACGCTCGAGAATATTAAAAAAACAAAAAAACTTGAACTCACACTGTTGAAAAACTCTTTACGCAAGTTTCGGATGACGGATAGAACTCGATCGGCTAGGATCTTTACTCCGTGTTTTATCTATCTCGTTAATTACAATAGTATATGCTCTATACTTACACCCTATGGCGTGGTGAGGGGGTGGGCTTGTACCCCTGACTTTTCAAAAAAACAATAGAAGAAATTGAATGATAAAAAAAATATGATGTACCTAATATCGTTAATGAGTTCTCATGTGTCTACTTCTATTTCCTGTTTTTTATATGATCGATTTTAACATAATATTTCTGCGTACGTACGCATCGTTTTGAATACAGAACTCAGATTTCACTGTGCACCCCCTTAGAAAATATCCTAGCGACGTCACGTCAATGAAGGTAAAGTTGTTAAAAGTGGTCTACACTGAATCTGTTCCCAATAGATTTTATGATTGTCTATGTCATCGGCGCTAATGGACTCCTGACGTCATGGTTTTGTGACCCATTTATGAAACATGATCGTACTGGTCGTGGTGTCGTCAAAACCATAAAAAATAGTTTCGAATTTGAAACAAAATCATAACTTAATTCAGTTTAATTTATTCATATTTGCTATGTGATTATTTTAGATCTATACACGTTGTTGGCTAAGCCTTCACAGACATTTAGATCGACTGTAATAAACCAAGGAAAATGGAAAGGAAGATGCGCATACTAGTAGCGTATTCAGGGTTATTTTCAAGGGAAGGAGGCTGTAAAACAAAAGTCCGTATTAAACGTACTTAGCAAAAACGAGTATGATTTCCATTAAATTTTTTCATATCAACAGTAGCCGATCGAATTGATGTGCGCCTTTTTTTTACGGCCCAAGTGCGTCCACCAGTGGCGTAGCTAGAAAAATATTTCGGGGGGGGGGAGGAGTAAATTTTAAATCCTCATTTCTACATAATTACCAATTTATCTAATGTTAATTAGTTTATTAAAATAAATTAACTATATAAATATGTACAACAAAATAAAACACGTGAACGTATTTGGTGTGACGTGATTCACAATTCAATAATTTTATATTGTTGTTTCTCGTTCGGTGTATAATCACAAGGTACCTAGTAACTAGTTTAGTTATTATAATTTATGATTTTTTAATTATTGTTTTATTTGTACATAATATTCAATATTAATGACAATAATTGAAAATTTAGAAAAACAATTCGGGGGGGTTGCAACCCCTTAACCCCCCTTTGGATACGCCACTGGCGTTCACAATAATATTACTAATAATTTTGAATTTTGATTTAGCCCGATTGCGTTCGCTATAGAATTACTAATAATTTTTTATAACCCATCTGCATTCGAAATAATTTTGGTATAACTGTAATTTAATTTTAATACCTATTACGATACCGAAAACAAACTTAATAACGCTTTGTGCTGTATGTACTATTAGTAGTAGTAGTGAACGAACTACAAATTCGTGCAATGGTTCCAATTCGAAGTATAATTCTTCGTTTTATACACCTCTTTCGCATGTTAATTCATTTTTAGAAGTTAAAAAAAAATTCGATTCGACAGGAAAATTTAAATTCAAACTTCAACTTATACACCCAAACACATAATCGATCCATCGACAAATAAAAATCGAATTCATCGTAAAAACATTACTTAGAACAGAAAGTAACAAAAAAAGGTTTTTCGACTGCAATAATTCAGTTCGCCTTTTAGCGGTGCGTTCTGGTATTTTTGGGTAATGCTAAATGAAGAACGACGTAGAGCGTATAATACGCAGTAAAATTGAGAAGTAATAATTCGTTCTTGGGAAGTGGAAAAAAAAACATCTTTTTCTTTCTCAGGACACGGAAAAAAATTACATTTTTTTTTTCTCGGGACGCACTCGGGAGTCTCCCGTTTTTGGCGATGATGACGACGTGTTTTTCTAACCACGTTAAAACGGCCGACGCGGCCGGCACCACGGCGTGTTATCGTTACCGGCAGGCAGGGTCGCCGCGTCAAAACCGACAGATTTCCCCCCACCAGACCTCCTGCAAGACTTGACCGACCGAGGGACGAAAGGAGAAGGTGTAGAGGGTAGTGGGACGACGAGAAAGTCGTAGCCCACGACGACGATGTCCGGTCCTCCGTCATACGACGTACACGACACACGAAAACACGCCACGATAAAGAGATTTGATATGATCAGCCCGCCGAACCCGACGTAGTAGCAACAATAATTATTATTAGCGTAAGTAATTGTATATAGTTACGTGCACGGTGTCTCGTCTTGTCGTTTACGACCTCGGCAAACGAGACGCGACGTCCGGATCAAAGTCGGCCCGGAGATCAAAGTGCGACGACGTTATCGCGTGGACCGGTCGGGCTGTGGCGCGTGGGTGAGCGACGGCGGCGTGGTGTTTTTCGCACGCGTTCCACGTCGCTCTGATTGGGTGTACGTACACACGCACACGGGGCCGGGCGCCGTCGTCGTCGTCGGTCCGCGAGGATTTGCTCGCAGTGGAGGTTCGATCGTGGACCACGCGTGAATTTGAATCGTTTCGTACGAAACACTATTGTGATACGACTGAAATTACACGGGAAATGTAATTTTTTACATTTTTTTTTTCATTTATTCGTCGAATTTTTCGTTTTTTGTGCTGATCAAATGGCAACCGCCATTTACAGTACGACATGATCGAAATAAAGAATAGGTAACGATTTATTTTTTTGGCAATGTCGATAATGAAACTTTTATAAACGGGCCAATCGCTTAAGAAATATAAGCGTTTAAAGTTTTGAGCAGCGGAGACGTGTTTAAAATTATAAGTTTAATAATACGATTTTAAACATCGAAATGTCCAACAACAAAAAATATGTAGATTTTATTTTTTTAATATGATTATGTAAAGTAATAATGGCTTCTAATTATGAAAATAAAAATACTTAAAACAACACGTACCTGTATGGAAAAAGTAGTTGAAACCATTTTTTTTTATTTTTAATATTTTTTATTAAATACGTAGTTCATTATTATAATATTAATTAAACAAGTTAAAAGTAATGAATAAAATAAAAGTTACTGACTTTGTCAAATGGACGCGAAACATTCTGTATATCATATAATAAATAACTACTATGTATACATTTTGATTTAAACTATATTTACAGTATGCGAGTATGTAATGTATAGTAGCCGCTGTGGTAGTAGCTATAGTATGAATTAATTAATAATTAATAATATAACTTTTTATCTTTAAATTAAAGTCGAAACCGTTTAGACTTTAAATAATAACCATCGTCATTAATAAATGTTTATCTTTGTAAATTCGGTTTTATGAATACTTAATAGTTTTTAGTTAATATTTCACAGTGATTAATTAACTACAAAAAGGAAATTATATTTTATAACCAAGAAAAACAAATCTAAACAATAATAAGTTAGTGAAATAAATAAATCAGAAATGAAAAATAATGACTGTACAAATTAATATATATTCAATATTCATAAATGTATACGTAAATGTGTATATATTTATGCTAGAAATATTTGAATTATTGCATTTTATGAAATGTTTCATTTAGATTTTGGGTTGTAGTAAAGATAAGTAATACTTATTGAATTTTATATAATTTAAACACACAGAGTCTTTTATCATGACCTATTTTTTTATTAATTTTTGCTTATTTTCTAACTCATAAATTTAAGTATGTAATGATAGTATGTTTCGTATAATTTTTCTATGCATTGAATCGGTTAAAAATGTTAAAATAATAACATTTACTATCTACAATGTGCGTAAATCTAAAAATAAGGAAACACTTTGATCAATACTTTTTTTTAAAGACGTCAACATTCAGGTAAATTTTAGATTATTAACAATTTTTTTTCAAGTAATATGTGGAAGTAGTTAATTTTCAAAGTAAATTCAATGAATATTATTGTTATAGATATATCTTTTGGGATTGAAAACATGAAAGAAACAAATTATTAATTCATGGAATTATTTGTCGTTGGGAAATTGAGGAAAAAAATTTGACGGGTTGTTTTTTGTATGTATTTCAAATCGAAAGACTTGACAAAAACATAGATTGTTTTTTTTTATTATAATATAATTATTTCATACAAATCGAAAGTACAGAAAACGCTATTGAACTGTAATAATATGTCCTGTATTGAAAAAAAGAAGCCTTCCTAGTTTTCTTTATTGTATACAATTTTCCTTTGTACAAGTGATCAGATAAAGGAAACCCACAGTATTTCATATCAAAAAAGCTATTATATTTCAGTATATTTTAATTTTTTTAAATTTTATTTGTATTTTTAAGAATAAATCACTAATATTAATTTCTATGTACTAGCGTATTAAGGTTCATAAAGATTTTTCTTATTGACCTTAGTAGATTCTGTTTATGTATGGTTTAAATATTTTATCAGCTATATTTTTACATTATTCTTGAAAAATAAAACAATGTTCTAATCGAAGTATAGAAGGAAATAATTAGCTTCGCAATAAGTATAATATAATGTATACTATACGAATTAACTTTAAACACGTCAGAGTGACATGTCATGAAATTCACGTGCAGGCTAATGATCGATGAGTATTTATCGGTAAATCGTAAGAAAATATGCACAAGTACAGGATTTGAGGGTTATCGATAGACTAGTTATCGATAGGTTTGTAATTTTTGAACCCCAGGTCGCCGTATTCAATGTATGACCAGTCAATAAAGCATATATTTTTTTCGGTGATGGAACCTAAATCAAAAGTATTAATCATTATAATTGCCGAAATATTTTTGTAGTTGTTCTTAAAAAAAAAATAAATAAATAAATAAATAAAAATTAAATTATTATTTGCGATATAAAACTTTTAAAATTAAGGTAACAATTAATAATAGTATTTTTATTTCAATAAGTTCTATTTCGGTATGATTTATTAAAATTGATTCGTAAAAATTAAATTTTCATTTGGTTTCAATCATCATCAATTCTAGGAATTTCTGAATTAAGACTAAAATCCGGGAGCCAAGTAGTTGCTCCTTCTCCTTATGTCACATCCTGGCTTCCAGTACAGAAGGGAAATATTTTTTATACATCGATTTATCATGTAACGTTGTCATAATTATATAATCCTCTTTGATATCAAATACCTTTTTGTGAAAAGTAAACGTACTCGTTACCTACCATTATTTACTTTAAAATTGTACTTATTGTACATTATAATTACCGATTACATAATATACATATATATATATATATAACTATTAAAACGAAACATTTTTTTTTCAAATGAAATTTCTACAAGAATCCTACTAGTACTTACATATAAATGAACCATGGAGATCGAGTAAGAACACGCAAGAGCATGTATATAATGCATTATGTTATTACGTCAGTAACTTCTAGGGAATACCTACTATCTAAACTGATGACATAATCTAATATAATTGACAATGACTACAAAGGTACTCTTAAGATGCTTTTATTTAGTTAATAAAAAATTAAGGTAGACAATAAGGCGCCATAATTAGTAAATTACATTAAATTTGTTATTAGATTTTGTATTTTAAAGCAATGTCACCAAAAATATATTTTTCCTTGTTTCTCAGTATTATTTGTTATATTTGTTAGTTATATTTGTTCACTTGCGTGAAAGTTGCGTTGTATAAAATCATACTTGTCGTAAACAAATAATTTTTATATAAATAGCCAGTGTTATTCCAATGTATAACATTGTTTTTTTTTATGTTTTTTTTATTTCACTATATGTGAAACCCAATTTAGAAATTTCGGGGTCGTGGCTAATTTTTCGGAGGCCTATTAAACTTGAGAAATCGTTTATTCGTGGTAACTGGCTGATTGCACTTTAGGTTTTATTTTTGATTTAAATTTTTCTGTACTACTATATTGTATATATATATATATTTTTTTTATTTCAAAAACTGTTGATAAAAACGTCAGGTGATAAATGAAGTGTACAACAGTATTGGCCAACTTAATCTTAACAGATTAAAATTTAGAGTTCTATCATAAATGGTAAACATATTTGTTTTAACACATTTACAATTTAGACTTGAAAAATGTGATAAAAACAAAGGTATCCATGGCGTCTCTCATGCTTCCGGAGTCCAGGACTGCATCCCCCTAGTGTGCTTCCATGAAGTTATGTTTTACCCGCTGGCCTTAAATTATCATAATTTTAAAACGCATCTGATGAGCTTACGTTTTCTCTGTACGAAACAACCATGTGTGCAGTGATTGTTTACATGGTTTCACCGGGAGGCGCGTGTATATAATACTGCACTCGTACGTATGCGGGCTTGGAATCGCTTTGAAATCGATGGGTGATAATGAACGACCTATTTGCTTAATGCGTACACACCTACAGGCGAGATTGTAAACAAACAGGCCTGGCACGGTATATTCTAAATTAACGGTTATAATTATTATGAGACGTCAATGTGTAATAATAATTAATTATATGACGCCTTATAATTTCTTTCGTCCGTGATAATTGTACAAAGGTACTCACATTTTATTTTGCGATACGTGCAGTCCTGAAACGAATGTAGTAGTGTACAGGTTTATATAATAAGTAGGTACGTAATTTCGTACTATTATTGTAGCTCGTGTATCGACAGTTATACCGGTACACTCTGGATGATGTGATTGATTTTTTTTTGTTTTCACTATAAGAATTTTAGACATGCAACTTTAAATCTAGCCATATATTTGGAACGAGTACTGCCAAATAATATGTGAATCAAAATCATTCGTAATAAATCAGTTTTTGTCGTGTCTTGAATAGTTGATGGATGATCGTTAAGCAAAAAGTATACTTAGATGCAAAAACTCTACTTTTTAATGTGCAACGAAAAAATAAAAAAATTAAAAACAAAATATTATTTCATCACTCACTTGTCATTATTTACACGACATAAAAGTTTTTGTTAGATGGATTAAGGTTAAGAATAATAACAATTTTTACGTCTACAGGAAAAAAAGTGCTTTTAAAATAAAACTTAACAACATTAAAATGTCGGTTAAAATGTATGAGTTTCTGCATTTTAGTACCTACGTGATTTTTTTTTTTATACACGATACATTTAAAATCCAGTATTTGTATTTCAACCGTATTGAAATAAAGTTTTTATAAATTATTTAAGTACACTTGTCTGGAGCATCAATAAATGATAGTAAATAACTGCAAATTTACGGCAATACTGGGCGTTAATTAATTACTATAAATCAATCGATTTATGGTTTTTTAATAAATTAAAAAAAAAAAAAAAACACTGAAAGTTGCAACATATTTAAGTGAATTACTTTCTTCATTTTATACCACTAGGTGTAAAACCGTCACGCAGTTAATACAAATCACTTCACTATGTGTAATTTTCTTATTTTATAATACATTTTATAGTAAAATCTGCTTTCCATTTCTTCAATTATTGATTTATATTTTTCTTCCGTTTCTTGTACCTTTAAAATTGGGGTTGCTTCTGACAGAATACGAGTACAATATAGTTTTTGGTTTAGGTTTTATTCAGGTTAAGACCGTACAGTGTTGTTCATTCTGCTGGTTTTTTTATGCGTTCGAACGCAGTGTCCTGTCCTCGAACTATGAAATTTATCAATGTTAAAAAAGTAGTCATTAAAAAAAACGATTACGATGAGTCACTGTCATTTATATCAAGTCATTATGAGAAACATGGCATTTTGCATTAAGATTTGCCAATTAATTTACTCCGTGAAATATAGGAAACACAATTAGTATTAAAAGTGTATTTAAAATGCAAATTATAAAATGCGTCGCTAATTTTCTAGGAAAATGAAATATGCAAAATCTAAAATTGCATTTTAAACACATATTTTAAATAAATGCGTTTTAAACGCTTTCTATTAGCTCGTCTCTGCCTAGGAGGTATTTATGGACAACAGAGGTTATGTATTGTGTATATGTATATACTCGTGGCTCGTGGTGCCCCCCGCAGGTTCTACGACCGTACTGGCCCCGTCCCGTCATCGTGGGTCGGTGGTAGCTGTTTCGTAGGAAAAAAGTCACCCCGCGGACGCGTGACTAGATAACAGTGGCTTGCCGCGTGACGGTCGAAAGATTCCTGTTGAAAACTTGCACCGTTTCATGCACCAGAGACACGGAAAACACGTCGTCGTCGGTACGTATATCGATTGCGTTTTTTTAAATTTAAGGAGCTGTGCCGTTCAGCTCGGAAATCGTAATATGAATATTATAATAATAGATAACGATTACGAGTGATAGTAGACCAGTGGTTCACAACCGTGGAGGAATGCCCCCCCCCCCCCAGAGAGGAATTTGGATACTTAACGGGGGGAATATATGTTTGATGATACAGCGAAGATTTTACCGTTCAAATTATTATGTCATTTTACAATCAGTAAAATCAAAAACAAATTAATTTTCGTATCTCTGTGAGTCAAATAAAAAGTAAGCAAAGAAATCGGTTGGGTGTGGAAAGTGATATGCGTTGTGCTTTATCTCATTACGATTTTTGAACGCAGCTCATACGTTTCTAGGACCTGTGAAATATAACCGAGAAAATGTATTATATAATTTATTTTATATTTTTTTTATTTATTTATTTTTATTTTATATTTTATTTTATTATATAAATTTTATTATATTATTTATTTATAATTTGTTTCAACGACCCGGTTCTCAACGGCGTACAGTGTAGGAATTAGTCGACCGGCTCATAAACGGATATTTGGTTACATCTGGGGGGGGGGAGGGGTTGACATTTTTACTTTACCATTGACACAAGAAACATTTTTAGGCAACGAGCTTCGGTTACTTAAAATTTAAAGTAGTAACACCACTAGTACCGGTGGAACAATAATTAGTAACGTAAAGGAAAAAAATAAAAACATTCCGAGAGAGAGCTTGATAACGTTCTGGAGGGGCTTCAGCCCACCAAGGCCCCCCCAATATCTGTCTATGGACCGGCTGTTTCTTGAGTGGATAGGATAATTATAATATATGCATTTAATCGAAGAGAACGAAGTGTATTTACTGATGATTTCGTACGGAGGAAATTTCTATGCCGAGAAAGTCATTGAAATCAAAAGTCTGCTTGCAATCTAAATGGCATACCAGCATGCTAATACGATAATATATTATTGCGTTCCAACGGCGACGATAAAAAAAATACCATACCTCGTAATGTATCGTACCTACGTCACGTTGTTAATGCATTTTCAACATGTTGGGTTAAAATTAACATTTCGTTAATGGATTAATGTCTGTGAATGATAGAAAAAATTATATTACTTATATTTCAAAATAAAATCTTTTTATATTAATTAATCTTTTTTATAAATCTGTATGATTTTTTGCACTTTTAAAATTCTTAAATGTTGGTATGGTTGGAAAAACTTTATAACATTTTTTTTTTTTTTTAATTCAATACAAGAAAAAATTTCAGCTGCATTATCAATGGAAAAAATAATTTCAAACTAATAAAAAATTGGTAGGTTCAAAACTTTAAAACTTAACATACTTTCGTAACCCTTATAACTTAAAATGAAAAACTGAAAGTACACTTCTATCGCATTCTATTGAATCCCCGCACCACCATTCAATCCTGTGAGACAAAATTTAATATATTCATAAAAAAAAAAAAAAAAAAAAAAAAATAATAATAATAATAATAAAAACCATTGTGCATTGCACTTTGTTGATCATGTGTATCAAGAGTTGCTGTTTTTATATGTTTACAGTTTTTATTTGATTTTCAAACAACGAATAACCAAATATTCATATAGTAGTAGCACGGACGATTGTTCGGATGATTATTTTATAAATGCACGAGCTAGTGTTCGACGTAAAATGATAATTTATTCAGCATAAGTCCGCGTTAATAAAATCATTTACCATTTAAATGACTATTGATAATTTATGTCCCATACTATTGGTATTTAATGTCTACCGATGTTGCGGTTACTACATACGTGTAGAGTGTGTACCACTGTCGAATCGAAATCGTTGTTAAAGCGAGGACCAAACGTCCCGACAGTAAGAATTCGTCGAATATCCACTTCATTACCGGCGACCCACCGGTATTCCGTAAATACCGCCATATCAGTGCGCCATAACTCACAGTCATGCACAACCACAGATATATAAAACAACTAGATAGCCGACTCAACGAATAAAATTGAAGTCTAGAATCCATAAGCGAACAGGGCAAAATATGATTGATTAATCCATGACATGACATTTTATATTATTCCATGAAATATAATTTTTCTGTGATTGAAACCACAGATATATAAAAGTGTTGTTTTATATTATATCTGTTATCTTTCTATATGGATTCAGATTGAAACACAATTTTTCGATTATAATTTGTAAACTATAAACTATAAAGGGCAATTCAACATCATGGTGGTTTCTTGTTCTGTGTCTGGTTGTGTCAATAGGAGACTGAAAGGAAGCAATGTTCATTTTTTTTCGTAAGTTATACATTGTTATATCTTATGTAAACTTATTATTAGTTAGGTTATTAAATTGTTTAAAAAAAAATCATGGAGTAATTAAATATTTAATGGATTAATCAATCGCATTTGCCCTGTTCGCATATGGCTGTCAGACTTCATAGGTCTTATGAGACTTTATCACTGAGTCGGCTATCTAGTTGTTTTATATAATATCTGTGTGCACAACATGCAGTCGGGCAGAGGTGGCGTGTACATAGGTACGCTGCTGGTTTAAATTGGTCCGTTTGATCCCACGGCCTAATGACGTAGTTCCATTAGCGCGCGGGCGTCGAACGTGCGAATTAATAGAAAATAATTAAAACATTTCGTCCGTACGCCTCCGTTGTGAATGCCGTTATATGAAATAAATCAATTAATAAGCTTTCGGTACAACGATCCGAAAGCACATACACCTACAATAGGTAAATACATCCAGGTTATAGCTCACTATTTATTTATTTGTTTTTTTTTTTTTTTTTTTTTTTTTTGTCCATTTCGCCTAATTATTACCCGCTGCCGTTAACAATGTATACGTGATACGTATTACGTATACTATACGTACATGTCGCTACTAATCACGGCGGTCCGACTTACATTTTGGTGCTGATTTTTCACACCGTGGCCCGGCGAAACATCAGCAAATAAGGCGTGTCTGAAAGCATACTAGAACGGCGTCATAAAAACTATATACCGGGTGTGACTCGATTACCGTTTTGTGTTGCACTAGTTTTCTCGGTCGATTTTATATTCCTTACGTATTTTTTTCTTTAAGTAATTAAAAAAGTTGAATTCTCTAAATTGTTCAATACATTTTGAACACTATTTTATTCGTCTACGAGTACGTGATTTTTAGAGTTTCTTAGTTATCTTCAATTGCAACCACTATTTATAACATCATACTATGAAGGCTCATAATTTTTTTGGTAATTTTGGTCTTAAGAGGAACGAGCAACTTTTTTCAGTATGAAGTATATCAAAATTAAGATATTTTCCGATTATATGGGAAGCATGCCATTCGAGATGCGATTTGAGTTATTTGAAAATAAAATCTTAAATTCCTAAATACTTATAACTTCATAAGCAATAATATTGCTTGTATTATAATATTTTTTGTATGTAAAAATCAGACGCCAATGAGATAAAACCACGAAGCATTACAACAAATTTCCTTGATTTTGCTATTATTTTAAGGTATATCTAATCTCGTTTATGCAATTAAAACAAAGTCGTATGGATATTATCTACAATAGTTTTCATTGAGTTAAAACAAGTTTTAAAGTTGAGCAGATTAGTATAGGTATTATTATTTTTTAAATAATCTTATAAAAAGAGCAATCATCTTATATAATAATAATGAAGCATTGATAATGTCTAAACTAAATTACAATATTCGTTATTTCACGTGTAATGGAAAAGATAACAGCTTTAAGACTTCTGCGGGGAAAAATAAAAACGATAAGGGAGCAACTTCTGTATAACGTGAACATGTATATTATGTCTATAACTCTCTTCAAAACACACACACACACACACACACACACACACACACACACACACACACACACACACACACGAATTTGTGCATTGCATATAATTCATGTGATATATACGTTAACTGAAACGATACTTCTCTTTTTGTTGATTTATTTAATAATTTTTATTATTATTATTATTATTATTATTATTTTATTACAGTTTGTACAATACTTCTTGATAGAACACAAATTACAAGAAATAGATTCAATTTAAATGGTATTAAGAAACACGATCAATTAGTGAGGCGTATGCAATTGAATTGCTGGCATATGTACATAGTTCCGTAATGACATTTTTTAAGATAATCATAACGTTTGGCATTCATTGGAGTTGACATTAATTTATTTCGATTTTAGTTTAAATTAATGAGAAAATAATCCAACATTTACCTTGCAGGTTTTCCTAAAATTTATACTTGGATGTGAAAATTGTGTTGAGAATTTTTCTTTCATGACCTATTTCTAACTGTTATGCAGAGAGCTACTTTCCAATAGAAACATAAATCAAGTCTTATTTCATATTCAGAACTACAGGTGAAAAACTAAATTATTTGGTTATTTTAACCATAAAGTTCTATTTTACAAAGAAATTAGATTCTAATGATATTATTGATGTAATTTCTAATGAAAAAGCTCGATTTGTAAATTTTGAATTTCTTTCGTTCAGAATTAATCATAGATACACCAGATGTATAATGTCATAACTGTTTATTTGATATGTATTTTCAAATTTGTATAGATAAGCCTATTAATTTCATATGCTTTAAAATAGATTTATTATACGTTTTATGTCATATAGGTGATATAGCTTCAAATATAATTTTAGTCCGTATTCTGTAAAACATGTCAAATTGTTATTTTATAGTAGCTCGAGTTTACCTTCTTAATATAAGTAAATAATAAACTTTTAAAAACCCTTTGAAATTTACCACCAGGAGAATCTTAGAATCGTTTATTTTTGTCCACTCTAATTTCATTCCACATATTATCTCCTATTGGACATAATTAAAAGCTGACCGAGTGCTACAGGAATAAAAATTTGTCTAATTATATGGATTGTGAGTGTACTCTATGGCAGATCACTTTGACGGGAGTACGTCTAAATTATGTTCATTAAATTATATACGTGAGGCCAAGGAGATTAGATGTAAGTTATTATGTAAGTTATTTGTATTACTCGTATTATTTTAAATACAAATGCAATGATAAAATTATATTTTTATAATAATAAAAAATGATTAAGACCAGTATGAAGTTTGACTTGTCTAAATCTAGTTGTTGGAATTTTCATTTAAGTGTAAATAAGTGAAGTTTTCAAGTCTAAAAGTTAAAAATTAAAATTTTATAAAATTAAAATATAATAAGCTCTTTATTTGTTTTAAAACATATTTTTTTTGGATATGAAGTGGGGTCTGTAAAAACTTTAGATGAATAATTGGCGAAAGATTTTAACATTCAGCGCATTCAATTTATAATTATTTATATCAACATAATTTAGGTCACTTATTAATCGTAAAAATATTCCACTTTCCCGTATTCGGCTTTTAAACCTCTTATAAAAGAAAAAAAAATGTTCAATCGATTATTGAAAATATTGAATTTTACTAGATGAGCTTCATGAAGGATATAGCTGGTATACAATTTAAAATTTTTTGAACTAGAAATTACTTTTTTTTACACTATAGTAACTAAAATAATTGGTGGTTTTTCATTTATTTAGCTGTATTTGAACATTTTGAACGATAAAAAAGCCGATAAGATAATGGTGGTGGAAGTTCGTCCTTCGTCGCTTCGCTCCTCGGACAAGATAATGGTGAGGAATGTATAGCACTTTCTATCATGGGATCACCTGGTTTACGATAGTTTAGTTGTATGGTACTTTACATTTGAATGCAATGATAAATCATTGTAAGTTAAGTACAGGATACAGTAGTTGGGTGGGATACACGAGATGCATTGCTAGATTAGGCATTATTGGATAGATTTTGGAATTATTTTATATTATAAAAAAAAAAAAAACGATTCTGAACGAAGATGAAGATGTCAGCCTTAAATTGTAATATATATTTTATTTTAATATCCTAGATTGGGTTAAATTTACATTTGTCTATTCATGTGACTTCTGCTCGTGAGCATTGGACAAACCAGGATGTGCATAGATAGGGCGTAGGTAAATACCATATTATTTGCCTAAATGCACTATCGTGACGGTACCACCCGACCCCGCCGTCCATATATGCTGAATGCTCCGTGGCTACGTCTATTTAAATATTAATAATTAATAATAATATATAAAATCCGCATGTTTATGGAACTGATACACACATTAAAATAACTGGAAATTGGAAGTTAGTAACGTTCTATTCAACCATGTAAAGGTACGTTATACACCTTGTGTTTACAATCTACCAATATTTTGTATAGAACAGCTGTCAGCTACTGATTATATTATAATAAACTTAATCTATTTAATTATCTTTATCAGCTGTGATATTACATAATATTTTCATTTCTTATCTTTGAATACAAAAATTTTTATACATTTTCAACTACAAAATAATTTGCAAATATTCGTGATTTTGACAAATTTTGTCGATTTTTGAACTTCAACTGCTTATAAAAAAAAATTGTGCCTATGTATTTGAATAATTTTTGAATCACTCTTAGATCAACTTATTCAAAACCTTCTATTAAATTTTCAAGCGATTTGGTAGGGCCAAAAAATTGTTATCGACTTTTATAAAAAAAAATCTAAGAAAAATCGAATTATTCAAATGCCTATAAATAGCTAAAAAATAAACGAAATATTTTGAAAATACAACTATGTAAAGAATATGCCTATTTAAACATTTTGTAAAAGTTTTAAGTTTCTACAACCTATACTTTTTGAATAAAAACAAATATCAAAAATCAATGATGCCTAAATTGTTATTTTACGCGATTATGTGAAAAAATTGTAATTTCAAACACTCATAAAAATTTTTGATTTTATTCCAGTGCAAATTTTTTTATAGATAATTGAAGGAAAACGTATGTCAAACTTTGTACCGAATTTACAATTCTTAGTTTTGAATACTTAAAATTTTATGAATTTTCAACTGCAAAATAACTTCAAATTTTCGCGATTTTCTACATATTTCGTAAAAATATGAACTTTTTATGCTTATAAAAAAAAAAATTGTGCATTACGCTTTGAATTTTTTTTTTATACCGATAAGTTCGACATATTAGGTACCTTGTATTAAATTTTCAAGAATTTTTGTCCAGTCAAATTTTTTTTATCCACATTTCAGAAAAAAAAACAAAGAAAAGTTGAAAATTTCAATTGTCTATTAAAAGCTCAAAAAAAGTCTAAAGTTTACAAAAATTGTACTACGTATAGATGATTCCAATATAAACATTTGGTGAAAGTTTCAAGTTTTTTCGACTTATACTTTTTGAATAAGAACAAATATCAAAAATCGTTTAAGGCTAAATTATTATTTTACGCAATCATGTAATTATTTCGTAAACGTTTGAACTTTAGATGCTTATAAAAAAAAATTGTGACTCACGATTTTTGATTTTTTTTAATAGCAATAAGTACTTCTAATGAGGAACCTTGTACTAAATTTTCAAAGTTTTATGGCCAACCAAATTTTTTTTATCCACATTTCAGAAAAAAATAAGTTCAAATTTTCGAGATTTTTCAATATTTCATAAAAATTTAAACTTTTTATGCTTATAAAAAAAAAGGTGTGCATTTCGCTTTGAATTTTTTTTTTATACCGATAAGTACTTCTTATGAGGAACTTTATATTAAATTTTCAAGATTTTTTGTCCAGCCAAATTTTTTTTATCCACTTTTCAGAAAAAAAAACTAAGAAAAGTCAAAAATTTAAATTGTCTATAAAAAGCTCAAAAAAAGTCAAAAGTGTTCAAAAATTTTACCACGTATAGATGATTTCAATATAAACATTTGGTGAAAATTTCAAGTATCTACAATTTTTGGTTTTTGAGTAACGGCTAAATAAAAAAATCGATTTCGTCGAAAACGGGTTTTGCACAAAAAGTACCGTTTTTTCCTCATTTTTTGTTTGTTTTTCCCGTGGCATTTGAAAACTTTTGGGAATTTTCACTTGTGACCTCTCTAAGGTACCTCCGATATTCGTTTTGCCACCGAAAACATACCCTGAAGTTCAAAATTGAAGCATTATTTCGAGTAGTTATGGTGTACACAGACACAAAAACAAAAAAAAAACAAAAAAAAAAAAAAAAAAAAAACACACATCATAGTAAAATCAATACATTCTTCACTTCGTTCAGAATCTAAAAAATAAATTGTTTTAACCAATTCGAATAAAACGATTTGAAAATATGTAGTCGTATATGAATTTATGAGTACAGAGTTTGTATAAAATATCAAAATCTAAAAACAGAAAAATGTAAACGATTCAACTCGATAAAAACATGTAACATATATTATAGTTCTATAATATATGGGTGTCTTTTGTTTGAGTATATTTTCTCCCAGACTGTAAAACTTTAAGACATATTATACGATAATTAGTGAACATTCAAGACCAGCAATAATGGACTTGAAATAATAGCGAAATAACCAAAATCGATATTAGTATTTTCTGAAAATAGTCCATTTTGTCATGATCAGATATTTGTTGGTCGTGGAAAAAAATTGATCTGAAAATCGACCGGGAAATCGCAAAAATATATTCTCTCTATCGTACATAAATTAAAATTATAATCAATAGAAAATAGGATATCCGGATTAGTTTTTCTACATAAATAGTCGTGATCATGGATAAAACAAAATGATCTAAGAATCTGAAATATAAATATACACTAATTTTCCATTAATTAAATTGGAACCAATACAAGCTTTTTGTGTTTTACTCGTCGTAAAAGTACAATTATTATGATCGTGATATTGCTGTCGTACTATTTGTGTAGGTACCTATTCGTATTTTTTATGTATGAGTAAAAGTAGAGTTTTATTTTTTGTACAAATATAAAATGTATGGTCAATCGACTACACAGCATAGAACAATAATAGCACATTTAAATATTTAATGTCAGTGAAAATGTTTTCCGACGAAAAATTAATACAAACAACTATAAAAAAGCTCATACAATCATCGCAATAAAAAATTAAATGACACCACCTACAATAAAATACGAGTGAAATAAAAAAAAAAAAAACTGAATTTTTTTTAAAGCGCGATATTGTATGTATATGTATACGTAAATATAATATCATACGTCTTAATCTCGTGCATATATCTACAAAATTGAACACTGTAAAATGTTTACGGGTGTGTGTTGATTTCACTAGAGCTTAAATGATCAGTCCGATTGATTTCGAAAAACGAATAAAGCTGAAACACTTATTGCACAGGGAATCGTTCATGAAATAAAGATTTTACCAAATTTAATATCATTACATTTTTTTTCATGAGCCATCATGAAATATAATTAAGTACCTGAACATAAAATAGTAAACGTTCACTATTCAGTTTTAAATGTTGTAATTCGATGTTTAGATTTTGCAGCATGATGATTTACTTGTTACTATTTTACCTTGAGTGTGTTTCGTAAATTTGATTTCTCAAATGTAAATTTAAAACACAGTATCGTAGAATCATGATTCCCAACATTTTTGCATCACAGGACCATTTAAGTTATTGTTTTTTTTCATGCCGGCTACTAAGTATAAATACACGAATGATCACCATAATAATAATCACCATCACCTATATCGAATGATTGTGTTTGATTTATTTTCCTTATGTTTACTCGATTATAAAATCAAATATTTATTGGGTATACTTAAGTAAAAATATAAAAGTTTTAGTTATTTAATTTGATCAGTATGCTTTTGATAGTGCACTGGTGAGTTGATACCTATTAAATTGTAAAATTTTCATCGGAAAATGTCTGACAGAAATAATGTGAATGTAATGAAAATTGTTTTAGAATTTTATTAAAAAAAAAATTGAAATGGACTCGTAGAAAATCTTCACAGAGTACAACAATATTTATGGAAAAAAAAACGTTTTTATCTATGTGTTCTTTTAGTTAGTTTTTTTTTATAAATTTCAAATTTATAACATAATAACATGAAAAATAGTACTTATGTATTAGATATTCTTATTTTTAAATTGTTATTGTTGAATCAATAGTTAAACATATACAACCGTTTAAAGTTCAATGCGCCGGAGCAGTGGCAGTACATATTTGCTCGGTA
The DNA here is from genome assembly GCA_027580255.1 of Therioaphis trifolii. Taxonomy (NCBI): domain Eukaryota; kingdom Metazoa; phylum Arthropoda; class Insecta; order Hemiptera; family Aphididae; genus Therioaphis; species Therioaphis trifolii. The sequence continues at coordinate 13,467,363 of CM050406.1, read as the reverse complement.
CTCATCAAACAATCGTAATAAATATATATTCATATATTCTATAATGTATACCTATTTAGTTTTGTTCGTGATCATAAAATGTAATGAAATTCTCAAGAAGGATAGGTCCAACGTCTCAAAAAGCCAATCTGTCTATCGAACATTCAATATTTGTCTTAGAAGGTCTTTTTCACAATTCCCAACAGTTTTTTTAATCGCAAAGAAAAATAACCGAAAAATTGAGTGAAAACGATTAAATTTCGGCATACAAAAGGGTATTACGAAATGTTTTAAACATGTGATGTAACATTAGATAAAATAATAAATGAAAAAGTATTTTTTAACAACCAAATATTTTGAAAAATGTCACCCATCCTACTTTTCATTTAATAAACTGTTATTAACAACTTGACTGCCATGAGACCCAAATATGGGTCTCGGTATAATTTTCTAAATTGCCACGATATAGTGACTTGTAATTAGTTAAATAATAAAAATTAAGTTTAATGACCAATGGAATATTTTTAAAAAGATTTTATAAAATACAAAACATAATACCTGAGTTTTTAGTTTTGATTTATTTTTCAAAATAAAAAAATACCATACGTTTAAATATTTTTTAAAAGAATCTAAATTATTTATTGTACCTATTTGATGTTATGAAAAATTATTTAGTCTGTAGTACTTACCTAAATGTAACAGTTAACTTTTCCGCAGGTGTAATGCATTTTCTAAAATTCGATTGTTTGTCCAAAAATGGTTGGGTTTTATGTAAAATATATGTATTTTATGGTTATAAAATGTATCAGGGGACATTCACAAGTACTCAAAAAATTTAACTGGTTGAACTAAAAGTTTTGGGAAAAGTGTGTGGAATTCTCCAAATTTTTCTCTCTCTACAAAAATATCATTAACTCAAAATTGTTTTTCTTTTTTTTTTGAGTTAATAATAAATATTTTATTAGTGGATTGGTTTCTAACAAGAAAATTTCATCGGCGACGTCCATGCTGCGTGTCGAACTGCAAGACAATAAATGAGTGTTATTTAACATTATCAACCGAAATCCGGATGAAGTCTGACCATTTTCGTCAGCCGAATTTTTTCTCCGAATAATTCGGCAGAAGCTGTCCGAAAAATATTCGGCCGATGCCGGGACTAGCCTGACCGTTACTTGAGTAACTAAAGTACAACTGTTAGTACAACAGACTGTTGTAGTAACCAAATTCATAGTTTACACATATACGCATTTAGAACATCTTTGGTTTTTTATTAGTAATATTAACGTTTGGGCCAAATTAATGTTGGAATAAACGTATTCAGATAATAAATGTAATAACCATAGACCAGGTACTAAGGTATAAGGTTTATGCTTATAAATCAGTGAAAAAAATATTTCTTGAGTGCTAATGATATCAATAGAAAGTGGCGACACTTTCTCATCCGATTTTGATGTTAATATAATAAATTATGATATATTCTATCATATATCAAAAAAAAAAAAAAAAAAAAAAAAAAAAAAATGTTATCTGAAATCCAGAAATGGGTCTCATGGCAATCTAAGAAAGATCGGTGAGACCCACAATTGGGTCTCGTGGCAAAATTGGTAAGTTTACAAAAACCTACATGGCAGTCAAGTTGTTAATATTGTTGCAGTGTCTTATTTTATGATGTCCACACTGTATACCGACTGATTTTATTTAAAAACGTCAGTGACGTTGACTGATTCAACAATAAGTTGTCCATCGCACATAACATATAAACAAACTATTTGATTTATTTAGCGTCGACATAAAAAAAAAAAAATGTGATACCTAATTAACAATGGCGGAAATTAATATTTATTTCACTAAGACTTAAGTTTATAATACATATTTTTACTCCGAAAGTCTGAAATCTAATATTACACTATCATTTTTATTATTCGGTTTTTTTCTTTTTGTTCCATAAAATAGAAACGGTGCGCGGTGGTTAGTATCCAGTACCGTCAATGTAGTGTCAAAATATCTGACTAGTTTGAGTGGTATTCACCGTGGTTTGAGAAAATAGTAATCACGATATCGTGCTCTATATTAATCATTAATCAATAATACAAATCTGTTGCTATCTATGCGATGACTGATGAATATTATATCTTTTATTACGCTATTTAAACCAAATAATATTATAATGCAATGATTAGTTTGTTATTTTGTTATTTACTCGGCAGCATGAAATAAACGAGTGTACAAGGAACCGAAGTGTAGAACATTTCGTTCAACGTTTGTGTTTTAATTATTTTTGATAAAAAAAAAATACAAGTTTCCCCAAACTAAAATAGAACAAGAGAAAATTGATCTTTCTTTTAATTATTTCTAACAAGTGAAAGTTATAAAATGTTGATGATAGTGCGTTTATAAAGTCATAATTCGATAACGACTGTGAGTTTTCTTAAAAGTTATTATCGACCTTTCTTATTTTCTTTCTCTTTTCCTGCTTATGTTATCAATAAACGATATCTCTCTAACGATCGACGCATATTTATTTAACCGTTTTATTAGGTTGAAAAGCACTACAGGTAAGTATGCGACTATTTGTTTTATAGATTATTAAATATATCAACTTTTAGACTTCTTTGAATTCCTTTTTACCATTATTAACTCAGCTTTATACACACAAAGACATTCAATAGCATGATATGCACACAAAACAAGATAAACTGAAAACGGCAAAAAAAAAATGAATCCGACAACCCGAAATACAAAACTAAGCACAATTAAAAAATAATATATAAATATTACACAATCCGGGGTTAAAAAGAAGGGCGAAACCATTATGAACCGCTTGCGTGTAGGACACGTATTTCCTACTCACGATTACATAACGACCATAAATGAATCACCCATATGTGAATTGTTCAGAGTAGGCATTACGTTGAAGCACATCATTACCGATGCCGAAAGTACGAGGGCACGAGAAAAAATACAAAATACCTAACTGAAATGGACCGGCACTCAGACCAGACCAGTACAATCAAACACACAAATAAGCCCACGTTCTTAAAGAACCAAATTTATATCGTGAAACTCGATGAAATAAAAAATAATAGCTCAAGTAAAATATAGTTGTAAATAATATAATGGTCACTTATGACCATGGTTGCCAATGTTGACTAAATAAATTGATTGACTTTGATTTTAAATGTACTAAATGCAATATAATTAAATGCGCACATTCATAATGTACATAATATGAATATAATATTTTATAATGTTAGTTGAGTATCTATGTAAAATGAGATTACAAATCGAACTATATAAATCTAATATTAAATATTTTCATAGTTAAAATACACATAATATTATAAAAATTATCATCATATTCTGTTTATTTATTAGTTTTTTGTTTTTGTGAAAATACAGAATCGAATCCGTAGAGAAAACTTATGTAATTATTATTATGACATTCGTTTTCGAAAAAGAAAAGAAATGCCCGATAAAATGTTTGATAATTTGGTCTGTCCACCTAATCGTTTTTGACTGGCGATTTCTACGGTCTTAGATTTGTCGTATCCAGTCGAAAACAATCTTCGCTATTGGAAATTTAAGCTACTGCAGACACTCAAATCTAAGCGGATTCTCTGGTACGTCTTAATATTTTACGGATTTTACGTTTTGAGTAATGAAAAATATGATTACAACGGAAAAATGGCAATTGAAGAATATTAAAAACTTAAGACGACGCCTGAGGCATTTTAATAACGCATTGTCATTTTAGGTTCTCGGTGTGTTGATCGATATTCCTGCTGATTTTTTTTTTATGTGTTCTGTGTGATGACGTAGCTGAGCGTGGAGTGGCACTAATCACGGAACTATTCAAGACACCAACGTATTATGTGTAAATGGGTAAATATTAACAATAACATTCGATTGGTATTTAATCGATACGTATACTTGTATTTTTCTCACGTAATTTTCAGCGTGAAATTCTAGAAAACGTATCTCGAAAACAGACAATGTAAACCAGACAATTTATTATAATCAAACATTTCGATTTAATCTTACGTATTCTTCTTGTTTGAAGTACCTATTATATTTCATTCAGTTTTTATTAAATACAACATAATCGGTCATTCTATTAATGTCTATTTATTAAAACGTATTTTACGTAACTAACTGGATTAAAAACTTGATGTTGTTTTAAGTTCGACAATTTAACAATCTCGGTTACTTGAATAAAATAAATTATAATAGGGTTTTTAATTTGTTTTTATTTCTTGTAATTATTCAGCATTACCAGGATTATTAGCGCCTGGCAGTAAATTACAATTAATTAAAAATTACTCAACCAGTTGTAAGTATATTTTCTTAGAAATAATGCGTATAATATTATTTTTCAGATCCCACGGACGATGGGAAGGAAACAGATTGGTATACTTACCGGCTTTCCTTTTTTATTATTGTTATTTACTTTTTGTTTGATCATCGAATCAACATCAAAACAACAACATAATATTCTGCAGGCGCAGGGTGTGACATTGTAATAGTAATAATTAAATAACACTACTACTATATACAATTTACACAAATAATGTATACATTTATATTATCGCTTTGTAAACATTTAATTTCAATTTGAAACTGTCATTTAAATTGAAACTGTGGGATAAAGTGTTTCTTTATTTACTCAATTTTAAATTTCAACTGCCTATTTAAAAAGCTACGTGAGATAATGGTGTTGAAAGTTCGTATTTTGTCATTTTGCTCTGCAGACAAGACATTTAATGTTTTTACAGTGTTAAGAGAAAGCAGTAATCTAAGATAAAATTAAATAGTCTTCAGCGAATCAGTTTTGAAATCATAACAGAATAATCAGTGTTGATTGACATTTTACGTGAAAATCGTCGATTTTGATAGTTGTTCCATTACCTACTCCCCTTTTTATGCAGTCGAGTAATAATATGATTCATAAAATATATAATCAGACCTACGTACGAGTAAGTTCATATACCATTTTCAACACTAAAAACTGAAAGTTGCAAATCTTATGAACTGATGACAAAAAGTAATCAGTCATTTTCGTATTAAGAGTCATTTGAGCCTCTAACTTTAAAGGAATCTAAAAACAGTTCGTCGATCCAGTCTTTATGTAACACGAAACGTCGATGAAAAAATATCTGATACAATTTTGATGTAAAGAAAAGTTTATACCAGACTCAACATTAAAAACTTCTATATAATATTTAGCTCAAAAGGTGTCAAATCTGTGTGAAATAATTATTGATGAATGGTGGAAATTTTAAGTCTCTATTATTTATAGAATTTAATGTCATTAATAAATTATATAAAATGTATAATATAAATCAAGCGTCTATTATTTTTGAATATGACTAAAAAAAGTGCATTTTTACCACTCAAAATAACGCTGAATAAAAAACACATCACTGTAAAACAGTTATATTTTTCACTTTGCTTGCAAAGAAATAAATTTTTACAATATAACACGAAATTAACGAATGCATGGACATTAATAAATAATGTATAAACAATAAATATTAAATTATCTCTGCATTAATTGTGCTCGTCATTAAAATTGAAATTGTTCAACTCGATGGGATTTTTCGGAAAGAAGGGTAGAAATTGGGGTCGAGTTCAATTTAATTAAAAATACACTGCAACAAATCGGTTTTTAAAGCTTTTCGGTATCAAGACATATATTTGACAGTTATTTTGTTCAACGGAAATAATACGATTTATTTATCAATTAGTTAAAAATGAATACAACGGCATAGCCGTCCAAGAAAGATAACAAAAGAATTTAATTCAGATGGCTTAAAACAATTTTATTTATACTGTCGACCATTAATTTTAAACACACCATGAACGTATAAAATGTTTCGCGTTTTTACAGAGTACCTATACCACAGTCGTGGTTATTAAAAAAAATAAAAAAAATAAAAAAATACTGCTGTATTTTTAATTTTGTTTGATTTGGCCATAAACTTTTGGCCGGAAACTCGGAGCAGGATTTTCATTGTGCGTCCCTTTTAAATATATACTCTCGAAGAATAAATTTTCTTTACCACACCCCCAGGATATGCTCATTTAAATTTCGGATAACGGTTAATGAGCACCGAAAGTTTAATTAACGAAAACTGTTAAATTCACCTTTTGTTTTACGAATCTTTGGCCAAATCATTTTCATTATATATTTTACACGAATAGATATATATTTATGTTTATATACACCATTGGTACATAAAAATAGTTACTAAAGCGTGAGCGTGAATTCAAAAAAATCAGTAAAATAAAACTACGTAATTAAATGTACACACACACACACACACACACACACACACACACACACACACACACACACACACACACACACACACACACAAACACACACATACATATGATAGCGCACGCATGCGAACTTTTACATAATATTTTATATAACCGTTGGTACCAAGTGAAGCGAAAAACCCGAATGCTACAGCATTATTATAAGACATCAAAGACGTCGTCGGCATAAAGTCATAGGATAGCTAGGTAATCAAATTACACATCATTTCGGAAAAATCAATAACACACGGAATTCGTGTCGTACATTTTTCCCACTACTCCCGGTGCGAGCGATGCCTCTTGTGCCCTTTGTGTAAACAGTGTGGCGCTCGGAATCCTATAAACATATTATTCCTATCGGATCCCGAGTGAACCGACTGCGGGGCTGAAGTGTTTCGGCGCGAAGCGTGTGGTAAAGAGGAAGAAGTGTAACGAACCTCGAAAAAGTATAGAATTTTTTGGCTGTTGCCGTTTTACACTGAATATACACCCTATACACACAACCGCAATCAGCAAATAAATAAACCATGTCTATAACAGTTGTATAGTTATAGTTACTATAACGTACAAACACACACACACACACACACACACACACACACACACACACACACACACACACACAATATTTTTTTATATAAATACATAATAATTAGTAACTATTATGTTGATATTGTTTTATTTAAATTTAGATCATAATACGGCTCGATAACTCCATCTCAATATGAAATCCACATGATGAAACTCACCATCTCGAGGGTCCGTTTAGTTGATGATGATTAATTAATGTCGATAGACACCTAGTCGTATGGTTTTAATAATTTCACTCTGGAATCCTAATTGGATTAGAATAATGTTTCAATTTAATATCGTCCATATATCCTCTTGTGTTTCTAGATTACTAATTAATGTACATTCAATTCAATTTTGTCCTGGGTCTATGTATTCAAATCATTTTATTGTTACAAAAAAAAAAATTAATTAATTCATTAATACATAGATAAATATAGATACATATTTATATATCTGTCTCGATAGTTATACTTTTTCATAAAAATAACATTCAATTTTGATAAAATATTAATTAAAAAAAAGCTGGAAAGATAATGATGATGGGTGTATTGTATTTTACAGAATCAGTGAATAATTCATTTCGTAAAACGATTCTAAGCAAAACGTTAATGTCACCGCCATGAAACGGCATGTCGCCCGACCAAGTGTCGTGTAAACGATTTTGTATGATCAATGTGATTATGAATTGTCTTTACACGGTTGCGTGTCAATATTGACATAAATGCTTTTGAGCCGGTAACACTAACCAGTAGCAGCAAGGTGCACCGTGTACAAAGCGTTCGATCACAGTTAAGTTTCGCTGACCGTTCGTGTAGTCTGACAAATGAATATTACATTGTAGTGTTCATTATACACGTAACAAGGTTTAATTTAGTGTAGTGATGTATAATATCGGTACGCATAGTGACCGCACCAATTAGATACGGCGATGGGCTCGGCCTCACACACGCACTAGCAATCACTGACGAAGAACAGCCGTACGAGGCAGTCCCGTGAGACGTCGCAACACTCCGACGGTACAATCAACCACAGATGACGTTGAGCGTGGACTCGAACTCTCAAACCAATCAGCAACGACCATGTGGAGATGATGACACTGTATTATCGAAAGAACAATGTTATAAATAAGAATGCAGCACTCAATAGCGGTCAGTCCAGGGGCGCCATTTGGGGGGTGGCAGGGTATACATTGGCACCCCTATTTTTATTCTGTATTTTATGGGCCCCAGCTATTACGTAAAACTTGAAATTATTACCAATGTAAATTGTTAACTTTTAAACTGCTTTTTTTCGTAGGCACGATAACAGGTATATTAACAGATTATTAAATCTGGTTTTATAATAAAAATAATTTAATACGTGGTATAAAATATAAAAGTATAACAACGAGTAATACATGTGTACGGTTGTCGTGAAGTGTGTATTAAAATAGGTATACCCGTACTCAGATCATTTATATATTGTACATTGTAATCAATTATTAACTGTTGCTAGAGACAATTAAAAAAAAAAAAACTGTATTTCAGTAGTTATAGATTGTTATTTTTCTGGCTTTTCGCCCTGTTTAAAATTTATTTGAGTATTAACATAAGTATAATACATAGTATGTACCTAATATGTATGAATTATAATTTTATATGTACAATTTACCTTCAATCCATGTATGAATGAATGATATTCAAGTATTTACTATGATGTTTTAAAAAATGTCTAACAAAAAAAATTGGCCCTTTTAAATATTGGCACCCCTATTAAAAAATTGAAATGGCGCCCCTGGGTCAGTCTCGAAATAGCAATCATTCTTACAGTTATTCAGTAATTTAATCGTTCACTTTCGGTACACTAAGGTCAGTGGCACCAACATCCATAAAAATGCAGTCCACTCAATAAAGAAGTTTTTGCCGAAACAGTCAATGTGATGAATAAATACCGTTGATAATCTAATTAATAGTAGGTTAATTTTCTCAACACCATTCACAATTTTTTTTTTAATAAAAATGTTTTTTGTTAGAGAAACATTCTAAAAAAATTCACGAAAATTTGAAAATTGAGGTAAAAACAATTGATTTTGTGAACACGAATAAAAGAAAAACTAAAGAATATAGACCTATATTAAACACCTATAAATTCAGACTAGCGACTTTGAAAATGTTTTCAGTAGGTGTCGAAAAGTGAGTATCAGAAGAGTATTTAGAAATAGACAATAGTTTACGGAAAGGATTTTAAATTAAAATAAAGACGTGTTTTACGTGAGTTAATAAAAAAATATTAGCATATCAGTATTTAAATTTTTAAATTTGAAATCTGGATGACGGATTGAGTTCCATAAAAACGCCTCGTATACACCCCTGGTGAGTATACATTAATATCATATTACATTTTCAAGTTTTTGAATATCAAAAATTAAAACATTGAAATTCAACAAATTAATAAAACTCGCAATGTTTCCGTGATATAATAATAGCTTTTTAAATAACTTTAATAACTGTCAGAATTTAGGATTTTCAATTAAAAATATTAATTTTATTAAAATTATCATTTGAGAAGAATCAATCGAATTTAAATAACAGGTAATTATGAGACACTAGAATCTATTCGAAACCCGAACTCTGTCGTATGACGTTCAATGACGTTCAAACACTCAGCATGTGCACTTCACAACTGTTTTAATTTTTTGCACGTCAACTCGTGATTTTCGCAATTCTTAAAAATATTAGAAAAAAAGAAAAACAGTATTTTTACATTCATCTTGGCTTATACGGAAAACAAGACGCATAAAAACTCTGTGCCATGATAACGAGTCGAATAACAAAATAATATTTTAGATTCTGAGTGAAACAATGATTTTATATAATAAACAATAACAATGATGTTTATTATAATTTTTTTTATCTGGAGACATTTTTTCTCAAAAAAACTTTGTCCAAAAGTATCACCCAGTAACTCTATAGATAGAAAATTCGATGTAGATGGTACTTTGAGGGTTCATTTAGCTCTCACCTCATCCCAGATGATCGGAAAAACAGTTTGAAATGAACCAAAAACGGCGAAATTCGCTGTAAACGACACTTTCATAAAAATTGACTTTAGTAATTTCGTCATTACTCCAAAAGTATAATAACATTGTTGGAAACTTAAAATTTTCACCATATATTATTGACGTATTACTACATACTTAAAAATATTTTCAAAAAATTTAGCATATTTCGGGCTAAAAATAGAACATTGGAAATACCTTGCTTTTAAAAGTTTATTGCTAATAAAGTTTTAAATATTTGACAAAACCTTTTGAGAATTTAATATGATTTTACTCATACACTTCTGTAACGATACTAAAAAGATTTAAAAAATCATACAGTTTTGTTTTATAAGCGTTTAAGTAAATTATTATACGATTATATCGTAATAAACTGTTTTTACGTCAATTTTCAGCTTTGACAATGTATTTAAAAAAAGCTGGTAAGTGAGATGATGGTGGTACAAGTTCGTCCTTCGTCCTTTCGGTCCTCGAACAAGATATTGGTGATGAATGTATTAAGTTTTAAAGAAATGATGACTCATTTCGTGGCAGGTACAAACGACTTTTTTTCACGGAACGCGCGTGAGTGGGCCACCGGAAGAAAAACAATCCATTCGTGTTTGGGCTGTACCCGAACGTTCGAGCGTCTTCCGACAGTCAAAGATAATAGCAAACTCTCCTGCGCCACGCGCGTGTTGTCGGCACTGTCGCACTTGCCGACGACGGTTCCAAGGTCATTGTACATAAATAATACAAATACGTGTTTACACTGACCTTGGGTGGACGCGATCCGCAGGGAAATAAACTCATTTTTCCATGACTTCGACGAAAGCGTCGCATTTTCGTCGTGCGCCGCCATTTAGTGACACTTGATTGAGAAGTAAAAAAAAAAAGCAACTTCAGAAATAATAAAATCCATCTGGACACTTCGCCATTACATTATTTTACGACAAACATGTGAGTACGCCGGTATCCGGACAATTTCCCCCCGGACATTTTCCCCCCGACTGTTTTTGGCGTAGTAGGACATTTTCCCCCGAAAAATGTTCCGATGCGGACATTTTCCCCCCATTTTTTTAAATTTTTTTTTCATAAATATAATAAGACATACAAAAATAGTATATAAGTAAAATAGATTAAAAATTTCATTTTTTTTTTTTCATAAATATAATAAAAACTGTATAATAAAACGTTAGGTTAGGTATAATTTCGACATAAAAATGATATATTTTATAAAAAACATTTAATTTCTGATTCTTTTTTTATATCTAAGCACATATTTTGTAATCGTCTTTCATATTTATTTTTTTTTGTTAAAAAAAACGTACCTGTTTTAATTTTTAATAGTTTATTAATTGCCATTGAATTTGACTTTTGTAGTGCTTCAATGAACATCCAAATATTTGGATGCTGAGTTCTAACCAAAGTTTTAAATTTGTTATTGAAACCTTCACTTATATTATTTGTTCTACCTGCGTTTTTCTTTGTAGCATTATGTACATTCCATAAATAAGGAGGAAATATTGGTGAAGATCGCCATAATGACAAACCATTTGATTGTGTAGCAGTTCTCTTGTAAGTCCCATTGACGTACGTTCTATCAAAGTATAACAATAGTTCATCGATATCTGGATCATTGAGATATTTTGATAAATCATACAATAAATAAAATACATAAAATACAGAAAAAAAAATAATTTCTTATTAAATAATAAATAATAAACTTAAAAAAAAAATGGGGGGAAAATGTCCGCATTGGAACATTTTTCGGGGGGAAAATGTCCTACTACGCCAAAAACAGTCGGGGGGAAAATGTCCGGGGGGAAATTGTCCGCCATTCGAGTACGCCGTAGGTACCAAGTTTAATTCGTTGATGATTATAATTTATCACATTCGGGGCGACGCCGTTTTGTTTTGATTATTATCATATCAATAAAATATTTATTATAATTGTTTAATTAACAATTATAATAAACATTTTAGTGTTAGGAAATATGATGTTAAAAATATTGTTTAATCGTGAATACTGAATTGTATTTGTGATCATACGAATGTGACTGTGCTCTATGTCTCCATTTGGCCCATATATGCAAATTTATTTTTTTATTAAATTATTGTTTTCTGATATTTAAACAATTGTAAACAATATGGATTCATTATTTTTATTCCAATTAATATGATTTTATTTGTCAAGTAATTATTGATAAGTGTATATAATGCGAGCGAAGCGAGCAATTTTTTCATTGGTGGGTATTTGATACTTTTATTTTGTCCCCCCATAATTCCAACTACAAAAAAAAAAAAAAAAGTTTGCGTTAGTTTGCGCCTCTGTGTCCATGGAATATTCTCATGTCTCGTTTATCAAAGTCCTCTCAACTACACTCGATGTTGTCTAAGCGTTGGTTCTCATTTCATTTCGTGGACTAAGCTGTAAAGTGTTTCGTTAGGATAGTTGATTGTGGCGTTAAAAGTCTAATAAAATCCCTACTATTCATCACGACCCCCGTATATTTGAGCAGTATTATCGAGTATCCGATTCGAAGTGTTTATCTGACTGAAGAGTTTATACATACTACAATATTTTTGATAATAAAAATTAAAAGTTCTATACTTAAGTTAAAAGTGCTATAATTGTTCTGAAAATGTTGTCCAATATAAAAAAGTTTGTATTTGATATTGGATAAAATTTTCAAGTTTCTAGCTTCAATACTTTTCGATTTATGACTAAATACCTAAAATCTGAACAGTGAAAATCTCGTTTACGGCGGATTTTTACCGATTTTACCGTTTTTACTCAGTTTTCGATCAATATTCTTGATTACTGGAAAAACTATGGAGATTTTGGAAAAAAGACCTCTCTACAGTACCATCTCAGTTCAATTTTGAATCTAAAAAGTTATTGGACGAAACTTTTGGACAAGGATTTCTATACGAAAAAGTGTTTACAGAAAAAAATTAAAAAACGATTCTGAGCAAAGCTTCAGTGTAATATAATATATTATTATTTAAATACTGTTTACGTATTTTGCGGTTATTTGTATAATTTTTGGTGAGTTTTTTTGTAATTAAACCCTCATAAAATATTCAATTAGATATAACTCATTTAAACTTCAATTTTTATAACAATTATAACTCATTAGAAATAAACTTAAAAGAAATCAGACAATATCGAAAAAAATCGTATAATAATTTATCAAAGTGTGTATAAAAAAAATCCTGACTAACGATTTTTGAACTTTTGTTAGGATAATTAGGTAGGTATATGAGTAAGGTCATATTAAAGTTTCAGAACTTTTTGTCAAATATTTAAAATTATATTACATAAAAACTTTCAAACAATTCGGTAAATTAAAAGTTCTATATTTAAGTCAAAAGTGCTATAATTGTTCTGAAAATTTTGTCCAATATAAAAAAGTATGTATTTGATATTGGATAAAATTTTCAAGTTTCTAGCTTCAATACTTTTCGATTTATGACTAAATACCTAAAATCTGAACAGTGAAAATCTCGTTTATGGCGGATTTTTACCGATTTTACCGTTTTTACTCAGTTTTTCGATAGTTATTCTTGATTACTGGAAAAACTATGGAGATTTTGGAAAAATGACCTCTCTAAAGTATCATCTCAGTTCAATTTGGAATCTAAAAAGTTGCTGGACGAAACTTTTGGACAAGGATTTCTATACGAAAAAGTGTTTACAGGAAAAAAAAAAAAAAAAAAAATAAACATCATTGTAAAACCATAAGATCCTTCGCTTCACTCAGAATCTAAAATAAACATCATTGTAAAATCATAAGATCCTTCGCTTCACTCAGAATCTAAAATTCCGAACGGTATATTTTAATTCTGAAGTTTTACTCGGAATCGATGAACTAGAAAAATGAACTATGATTTCTGTAAAATTCAATACAACAATTCCCATTGACACGTCCGAGTAGCGAAAAATATCCCATGGAGTGAAATACGTAATTTTTTTTCCCAATTCTTAAACTAGTGTACAGGGTTTTTTTATTATTATTATTATTGTTATTATTATGGTCGTATTATGTACATCCTCTTGAACGCACACGTTCGAGACACACAATGCACGCACGCTTTGTTTTAGTCGGACCGTCGCGTCGTTCGGAATCGGCATGTGCGAGAATACGGCGACGGCCGAAACAAAACGTCGTCATAAAAACCGTATCCGTTTTTATCGTGCGGCGTGCCGCAGCAATTAAAAACACAGGCCGCGGAATATTATTTTAATGCGACTTTTTGCGTGGCGTGCGAGAGGTAATTAAAATGACATTAAGAACGCGGCGGGCGCGACGACGTCATATATACGAAATCGCTATTATTTTTAAGTTTTATTCGATTAATTACAAAAGCGAAAAACATTAAAACGGCGGCATTACACTTAATTAACTCTGGCCGTATACGACACGGGTTGGCGTCGAATCGACCATGTGTTGTATACGATCAATTCACACACACACACACACACACACACACACACACACACACACACACACACACACACACACACACACACACACACACACACACACACACACACACACACACACACACACACACACACACACACACACACACACACACACACACACACACACACACACACACAAACACACCAACACACACAAACACACCAACACACACAAACACACCAACACACACAAACACACCAACACACACAAACACACCGTCGTCATAGTCGTGAATCTAGTGAAAATTTACCGGGGTATATAATTTTACTAGATTAAATTAAGTTTTTATCATGGTCCTCGAGGAAGCCCAGGTCCCGGAGAAAATACTCAAGTACCCCCCCTCTAGTTGGGCCTGTTAATATACTTGAAACTTACTTGATGAGTTATTAACGAACTAGTTGTGTATTTTCAATATATATATATATATATATATATCTTATACCATAAAATAAATAAATAATTAACCATAGTGAATATTTACCCCCGGTAAAATATATCTAGGGAAATTATACCCCCCCCCCCAATCAATTGTCGCTAGTGCAATTTTACCTCCCGGTAAATATTCACTAGTGAAATTTTACCTCCCGGTAAATATTTACTAGTGAAATTTTACCTCCCGGTAAATTATCACTAGTGAAATTTTACCGGGGTTTATAAATACATTGGGGTAAAATTCCACTAGTGAATTTTTACCCCCGGTAAAAAATCACTAGTGGATATTTACCGGGGGTAAAATTTCACTAGCGAATATTTACTGGGAGGTAAAATTTCACTAGTGAATATTTACCGGGAGGGGTAAAATTTCACGGGGGGTAAATAATCCCGGTTACACCGGTGCGTAACAGGATGATTACGGCGAATGCAGCGCACGACGCGAATACCGTGCCGGTATTACATATTATATGACGATATCAACGGAATATTTTATTATTATTATTTATTACTACTACTACTACTACTACAACTTCTACGATCTCGAAAAGTATTACTTTCGCCCGGGCCGCGTAATGAGGCGTGCCGTGTTCCCCGGGAATCGGCCTGAAGCCGAACGCGGGCTGCTGCTGAGTGTGTATTACAGGCTCGGTGTGAACGCGTGTGTTTTTCGATCAGCGGCGCGCACGGGTTAGGAAAACAACATTAATAACGGTGCATTTTATTCCGTTCGACGTTCCGAGACGAATGATATATATTATATATATATCTAATACACGCCAGGGTGCAGTTCGCCGGTGTAAATAAATTCACCGTACTGCGTACGATGTGATGGTAATAACAATAATAATGATGATGAAGATGATAATTATAATAATATTTGAAAGGCCCTGGTGTTGAAAAATGGCGCGAAACGCGCGGCTGTGTTCCGTTTACTCGTGTGGAAATCGTCGCCGGATTAATATTGAATCAGTGGGTAATCCGCTGCCGCCGTACGTCGTGTACTGCAGCGCCGTCGGGTACTTAGTGATCGCACGTCGCCGCCGAGCGTTTAGATATCGCGATAATCACTCGTTATTTGTTTGGAGACGGCGACGTGTGAAAATCGGACGAAACGGCGTAAAACGTGTAATAATAAAACGTCGATGACGGTAGGACGAAGGTCTCATTTTTATTATTATTATTTAATAAGTACCAGGAAGGCCGATCTCCGATCGTAAGATATCGTAGATTTCCGATCTATTTATTAGTAAATAAGGTGCGGTTATTTTACACTGTATTGTTTTTATGCAAAAAAAGTATGCTTATTTTTTTGTATGTAGAGTTTCGTTAATAAATAAAAAATGTTCAGAAAATAATAGCTTGCAAAAGTCACCCTTAATGTATAAACTTGATATGTTGTGTTTTGAAATTTTACAATTTTTTACTCATTTGTTTTCAGAAATAATATTTGAAAATTAAAATCTTAAAATGTCAAGCGAATTTTTTATCTTTGTATATTTATAAATTTATATTTTTTTAGGGTATTATGAAAAAAAATATCTTAAAGATTTTAAGGACGCTCTGGCCAATGAATTCCCCAACTAAGACATATACAGGTTGTTAGAGAAAAGCCTCAGGAAATGGTATGGGTCTTATAGTCGATTGTCGTGCAACATTTTTAGATATAAGGGTGCAAAGATAAATAAATATTGCATTAGTCTTTTGGGGAGAATTCATGAAGTTAATTATTTTTACCATGAAATCGCGAATTCCCCAATGCAGATAGTGATAAACTGAAAGTTCAAAGCTTAAAGAATTTATTGGTACTTTCCGAATATGAGGTATACGTGGGAAATTTCGTGTAATTAAACGAAAAAATTTTATAATCTATGATTTTAAAACACATTTTTTCCCATAAAATAATTTGTAAACTGCATTTAATAAAAAATATTAATATTTACTTGATAAGTATATATACGGAAGTTTGAATTTGAGTTTTGAATTTGTTCTTTTTGCAGAAGTACTGTTTAATAAAATGTTTCATAAAATGTAAAATTAAAAGATATTTACCATTAAATTTGTGAATATTATTAAAAAAATTAATGTTTTGAATTTTTAAAAGTATTATTTGTATCATTTAAATAGTAAAATGTGTATTATTTTTTTTATCACTCAACGACTGGCCGTCGTACACGCTGGGGGTCCGATGCAGGGAGAATCTGGGGGTCCGATGCAGGGAGAACGCTACATGCAGGGAGAATCGAATTGTAGGTTACCAGAACCCAGAACGTCGCGTTGTCATCATCGCGGTTCCAAGAAAGGTTTTCCATTAGCAACGTATAAAGATATGAACTATCACGTCGCGCGACGGTGATATGGAAGGGGAAGTTAGGGCGGCCATGTCTAGCCGCCGTCCGTTGCCGTACCGCGAACCTCACCCACAGATACTTTTACTGTATAAAGATTTTATATGAAAACTCATAGAAATGAAATTTTCTTGAAATTTTGACTAAGTCCATTGGATTTCTGAGGTCGAAAACTCTTTATATATGAAATATAAGAAAAATCGTTAGAGCCGTTTTCGAGATAGCATGACTGGAAATAGGTAAGTATTGTAGTACCTATTCCTTGCTCGTTTTATAGTATAAGATTAACGAGAACTCGAGCAAATCATTATTATTATTGTTATTATTTTTATAGGTATTACAGTTATTATAGTTATTATTACTTATTTGTGTATATTGTTATAAACTTATATTTGAAATCGTCGTGTGCCCATGTGCGTCTATAGACCTGTCATGGCTATGAGCTCGGTGCTACCACAACACGGTATTAGGTACTCTTTACAGGGTCAGCGATCCACGGGAGGTTTAAACGAAAGCGCACACTGTTATATTATTGTTAAGTTAAACCGAGGTAGAACAGATCGTTTTTCTAAAACAAACATTTATGCATTCATTCTTTTTGGTTTTTTTTTCCAAAATTTGATTTTATTAAACCGACACATTCAGTAGGTAGAAACCTGTATTTAAACGCCGGTCTTTTTCAGCGAATATGTAGAAAACACATTTTGAATTAATAATATTAATTTTTGTAAAATTTATTTCCACGTTAAAACGTGAGGACATATTTGGTAATCCATCATTTTTTATATACTCTTAATCCGATTTTTCATATACATTTGTTGTTTCCAACGACGGTAAATTGTTTAAACTCAAAATTCAAAATCAGAAATTGGTTTGATTTTTTTCAAACTAAGAACCGAAAATTGTTATTCTGCTGGTCACTATCACTGTTTCTGTAGGGGCCCACAGTCGTAGCCCTCATATGCCTCATAAAAACTACGATCATGATCGCGTATAGATAGTACTATAATACACATCGACTGTTGGCGTACACGCGAAAAAATGTTTGACAGCCTAATCCAAACGAATGACGACGCTTAATTACATTCGTTCGATTAAGACGTTTTAATATATGCTATGTATAATCGAACGTGTCCTAGTTGATGAACTGATCGCCGAACTACAGTCAAAACCGCCGTGTGCCGATCGTTTGAAATTTTCAGAAAACGCCTTTATCACTATCACTATATGTACAGACTAAGAATCGATTTTCCGAAATCCGCATTTTAAAAAGTCGGAACACAAAACAGTGTAAAATGTTTTATGATATTAAAGCTCTATGGGCTTTTCAGCTCGTTGATATAATTATTATGGACATGGAGGCTGTACGACGAAATAAATAGACATAGATACACAGATACTGTATCACCATGGATATATGCTGGACGGTGTATGGCAAATAATTTTTAAATCGTTATCATCCCACCAGTATTTTATCATCCATGGTCAAACGAATGAATATTACTTTTGTAAATAGTTACACCACACAAATCACAATGGTTATACACTATTGTACATTTGATCACATCATTACAAGAATTTGACCAATTATTATCATTTTTAAGAAATTGAAATTGTAATTTGAGTTGTATAAACATTCCATCGGGGTATAAAGTATTATATATTATATAATTCTATCATATGATAAAATATTATTTATTATACAGATAATTTTAAATTGAAAAATGAACGATAAGCTATGCTTAAAATGTAAAATTCGGAATAAATATTAATGAAAAAATTTTTTTATCATTTAGTAATGGCAATAAACGAAGTTACAGAATTCAAATTATTCACCATTTTATCATGTTTTTCTAAATAGTTATGATACATTTGATTCCATATTTTAATTAATAAAATTATTGACTAATATAAATATAAACAATTATAAAAATTAAAATGTTTAAACTTTGAACTCAAACTTGAAAATTGTATTAAATTTACTTACTTATTATACATTTTAGATTCTGAATGAAGCAAAGAATCTTATGGTTTTACAATGATGTTTATTATTTTTTTTTTTTATCTGGATAGAGTAACCTGGGGTAAGAGTACGCAAATATTTTTCTATCACATGTAATAATTTATATGTGTTGATGAGTGGTTTAAGCTGATATTTTTTGATTAAATACATTATTAAATAATATAAATTATATATTAAAATACACAATTAATGTTTATTTAAGGAGTTATTTACATTAGAACCAAAAATAATAATAACGGACTTTTACCCCAGCTATGGGGTAAGAGTCCAGGTGATATGGGGTAAGAGTCCAGTGTATAATAAATTAGGTAAATAAATAAATAAAGTCCATAACAGTAACTTGAAATTAACCTTTTTGTAATAATTAATACAAATAGTTCATTTACATCTATATAAGGTTTTTTTATAGTTAAATAACAATATACATATTATAAAAAAAATATTAACTTTCTAAACTAATTAAAATAAAACAATACATTAACAAATTAAAATTTTAAAGTACAAAATGATCTTAAATATCTATTTGACTACCTTGTCAGCCTTTTCGTTTTATTAAAAATACATAAAAGAAATAAAAAATATTCATAATATATAAATAGACTTATGATTGATAACATAAGTCACACATAAAGTCTGATACTCCTTCATAATATGTGCAAGTTTCATGCCACCAAATTTTACAAACGCTACACATAATCCAGTCCTCGGTTGGTGGGTCACAATATGTTTCTTCACATGCTGGACATACTATTTCCGTAGACGTTGTAGAATTTGCTGATGTAGAGGAATCAATCATTGATTGTACAACAGGTATAGAAGAATTATTGGATACCAACTGTTTATTTTTGCTTTTCTTAGTATTCTGAGCTTTAGTTTCTCTCCTTTTTGCTAATGTTTCTAACTTTGCCTTTTCTTTTTCTTTTTTTTCGTTTTCTAGTGCTTCCATTTGTGCTTTATATGGTGATGAGGACAATATTTCAGACTTCTTTCCTTTTAAACGACGGTTTCTTTGAATAGTTACTTTAGGAATAGGTATTATATCTGATGGTAGTATTGCAGTATCTCTTTCATTTAATATCATTGTTTGACTCGAGTGTTCTGAAGGAACCACAACAACAAGTGATGTTAGCTCAGCAGTACATTCGGTTTCATCAGTATGCCCAAATTCAACAGGCATGTCCATAATATTTAAAATATCTCTATTATTTTCCATTATAGCCTGATTATTTAACACTAGTGTATTTGTCATAATATTTTCTTGATTATACAAATGACTTTGGTCTGTAACTGTGGATGGTAGAAAATCTAAATCGTTAAAAATATTGGGATTTAAAGGCCAAATTCCACACATTTTAAACGCATTTAGAGCCTTTTCCATTGTTGCTGTTTGAGCATATGCCTGTCCAAAAATCTCTGCTATTTGGTATAATGTCACTGTTCGTCCCGGATGAGAAGTTGTCCATAAATCGTAATGAAATGCATAACGATCTTTTAGTGGTTTGAAAAAACATCTGTCAAGAGGCTGTGTCCGATGGCTTGAATGTGGAGGAATACTTACAAGATGAATGTAATTTTCTCGACAAAATGTAATAGTGGTTAGATTTATATGTGAACTATGATTGTCAAGTATGAGTAAAACCGGTGAGAATTGTGATGGTTTTGTATGATTTTTAAAATGTTCAATCCATTTAATAAAAAGTTCAGAGTTTATATAACCACTATCAGACAAAGATGCTATTGTTTCGGGTGGAGCACCATTTAAGTATTCAGCTTTCATTCTTTTTCGAGGAAAAATTAAATTTGGTGGCACATAAAGACCACTTGCACTAAAGCAGCAAACCGCGGTTACAAGTTCACCACGTTCAGCAGCGACTGACTTGCCCACTATTTTTTTCCCTTTTGGTGAAATCACTTTTGGTATTTTATTAGGAACAGTCAATATACCAGTCTCGTCCATATTGTATATTCGACTTGGAGGGAAATTAAAATTAGTGTAAACTAGTTTTAAGTTTTCATAAAAAATGTTAATTTGATAAAGATTAAAACCCATTATTCTAGCAACGCTGGTCTTTTGAGGCGTCCTTAGAGAAAGACTATGTCTTTTTATAAATGAAATAGTCCAATCATATCCTGCCAATTGTTTTTCTTTATTAAATTTATTTGTTATGCCATTTTTTTCTGCAAATTGGAAACTTAGTTGTTGTAATTTTTTGAATGAAAGCCCATAAAACCTAGAATCTAAATCTTTACAATGATTAGCTAGTTCTTTCTCTTTTTCGTCATTAAATGTCCTTTTGAAACGCCCCAATGATACGACTCCGGTCCCTATTTTTAATCGTTTCCTTAGAGCAGATTCTCCTATACCTAATGTTTCAGCAGCTTTACGTTTAGACGTACCATTATTAATTAAAACTTTAGCAGCTTGCAATAGTTCATTAGTTATAGGAATGCGATTACTTTTTCTCTCATGTACCCTACAATTTAAACCAATAACGCATGAAATTAATCTTAAATATTTATAGTCTTATGGATTATAGGCTCTTTTACAAAAAAATTTATTTATAACATTATACATAGTATAATAACTATTTCTATAATTTCATTTAATTAAAAAATGTTTTTTGTATTGATATGGGGCAAGAGTTCGCAGTGCGTACTTATACCCCAATAAGACTGCGCACTCTTACCCCAAATGAAAAATTATTATCTATTAAATGTTCATAAAAATAGTTTTGATGATAACATGATGTTAGTAATCATTATAAATAAATAACAATGTTACGAATTCAACAAAAAAATAATATTTGTTAACTATAAATGTTTCAAACGGTTAATACTACATTCTAATCTAGCATAGTATTACATTCATATCGTATAAAAACTTACATACCTCATGTTTAATTAAATTGTTGTCCGTTACGCGAAAGAGTGACTGAAATACGTGCGGAAATGATAACAGATTTAATTTATATTAACAGTTTGACCATATGTATAGAAATTAATTATTTATTTCACAATTTGACTCTTACCCCATACGGACTCTTACCCCAGGTTACTCTACACTTTTTCTCAAATTAACTTTGTCCAAAAGTATCACCCACTAACTTTATAAATAGAAAACTCGATTTAGATGGTACTTTGGGGATTTATTTAGCTCTCATCTCAATAGTTTTTCCAGACGATCGGAAAAACAGCCTAAAATGGACAAAAACGGCGAAATTCGCCGTAAACGACACTTTCATTAAATCGAATTAGTAATTTCATCATTGCTACAAAAGTAATGTTGCTGGAAACTTGTAATTTTCACCCTATATTATTGACGTATATATTACATACTTATAGAGTTGTATTTACTACATACTTAAAAAACATTTTCAAAAAAAATTTACATATTTCGGGCTAAAAATAAAATATTGAAAATACCTTGTTTTTAAAAGTTTATCGCCAATCAAGTTTTAAATATTTCACAAAAACTTTTGAAAATTTAATATGAATTTACTCATATACTTATCGAACGATTCTGCAAAAATTCAAAAATCGTAAATCTAGATTTTTTTTAAAAGCATTTATGAAAATTATTATATGATTATTATTTATTACGTAATAAACTGTTTTTATGTCAACTTTCTACTTTAACAATTTATTTAAAGAAATCGGTGTATCCAAACATAATACAACTTTAAATAAAGATAGAACAATATGTTTTGAAAATTTTTTATAAAACAAGTTGTTTTCTTTGTGAAATACAAAAACTTAAGTTAACTAAAAAAAAAAAAAATCTTCCGAAAATTAGGCGAAAATTGATGAAGCATATAAACGGTATATTTTTAATATTTTATGAAAACTTCTGAAAATGTAATATGACCTTACTCATATTCTTTACTAATAATACTGAATAAATTTCAAAAATCATGACAAAAGTTTTGTTTTTATAAGCGTTTAAGTAAACTAATATACGATTATTACGTAATAAAGTGTTTTTACGTCAATTTACAACTTTAACAATTTATTCGAAAAATCCAAACGGTTTATATATATTTCAAAGCTTTGCTCAGAATCGTTTTACTAAAGAAATTACCTATCATTTCTTTAATATTCAGTACACCCATCCACATCAACTATCTTCTGAGTTGTGAAGAATATCTCAT
Source organism: Therioaphis trifolii (assembly GCA_027580255.1). Classification (NCBI taxonomy): domain Eukaryota; kingdom Metazoa; phylum Arthropoda; class Insecta; order Hemiptera; family Aphididae; genus Therioaphis; species Therioaphis trifolii. The sequence continues at coordinate 13,444,030 of CM050406.1, read as the reverse complement.
GAAGTGAAGTAGGTACTTTTTTAAAACTTGAATTCCGCAGTGTTAGATAATTGAGCTAGCAGGTTGATATACATGGAAATTATTTTGTTTAAAGTATAAAATTAACGAATATTTATTTATGTAAGACGCTTCTGTTTAATAAAATCGTGAATATTCGTGAGATGTTTTAATTTGTTTGAATTTCAATCTGATATCATTTTTTATTAATCGTAGTATGAAACTCATCAGAGAAATAATAATTACTTTATATACAATTATTATTTTATACAATTATTGTATTTACAGAAGTTGTAATCGTCGTCATCAAACGTTTGATATCAATTTTTGAACTTAATAAATGTACATATACTTTGGTTTTAATTACTTAGTAATGTGATGTGGTAATAAAGTTCAATTAATCAAACGTGTGCCATTTTAAATTTAATATCCAAATATGCATGCAATTTGCAGTTGAATTTGACTAACGCGTTTAGTACAAAATAACTGTGTTGCATCCTCTGTTCACTATACATTAATTAAAGTTTGACAGTAATTATAAACAATAACAAAATAACAATAAATAGTTTTGCGACGAACTCGTAAGAAATATCTTGTTTCATATTTTAAATTTAAATCAACCGATAAGACAGTAGTATAAGGAAAATAATTTTCGTTGATATAATATTTTAATTGAAAATCATGAAATAAATACAAATACATATCTTATTTTTTTTATCTATTTTTTTTTTAAATGAAAGAGCTTCCGATTCAAGTTTATACATTGTTCAGTCCCTCGTACCTTATTTTACTGAACATACGTGTTTTGGTTTTTTACGCACAAACCCAGCAAATGATTCAAACTCACGCATTCATTGTCAAGGGTTAAAGTAATGGATTTTGAGTAGGAAATTTTGGAATCGAGTATGAAATGTGTTAAACTTAAACATTGGTCCATTTTCAACAATACATAACTCATTTATATCCATATATACATATTCGATTTTAACCGTACAGATAAGTGATATTAAATAATTTTGATTGAAAATACTGAAAATTACAATCAGTCAATATTCACTACAAATTTATACAGGTACTATTTATACAATCGCATTTTTAAAATAGTTTTTTCGTTGCATTATTTTAGAATTTACTAATTCAGCACGGAAATACTCCGTTTGAATTCGAAATCGAAAGCACGTTCGGATCTGTTTTTTCCAGCACATAAATTAATCGACAAAGAGCAGTAAACGAATGTCATTTTGACTTATCATTATTACTCTCATGTTACATGGTTAATTTCATTTAACAGATCAAAGGCTTTTCGTATTTTCTCCTTGAACCAATCCTTTGGTGATTTTTTTTTTTTTTTAGGAAAAAATAGTCAGCGAAGTCAATGTAAAGTTAACTCCGTAGTATCGAGAATATGAAAGTCTTTGGTTAACCTAAATGAAAATAAAAATACGAACACTGAATTCGAATGCGAATTTGAACATATCATTTGATGAAATAAAAAAAAAAAAATTATGTTTTGCAATGTAATTCATTTGATAAATGGGAACGAAAAAAATGTTCCTTTATTACATTCGACCAATATTGGATCAAGTTGAGATTGCACAAAGCGGAAACCAAAGCGATTTGGCAGCTCCAAGTTTCCTCTATAATTTGTACAGGAAACTGTGTTCTACTATCGAATTTTCTATTTTTTTTTTCTTTAAAAAACTACATCATGACGTAGTGAAAATAGTGATATTTTTCATTAATCCTTTATTCCCGAAGAGAAAATTAGTGCAGAAGTTTAATTGTCCATTGTCGAAAATCATTTAATGAGTGACGTTGAATACGAGAACCTCAGTGGGTATAGATATTAAATTTTATACACCTAATATTTCATTGATTTAAATCTTTTTATTTAAAATTTTAACGTGCCGCCTATAAATCTAGGGAGCATAAGTACTATGCTAGGATTTGAGATAGTTTATTGGTTCTATTGTATTACATTCTTAAGATATTTTATCGAAATAAAAATCACAAAAAAAAAAAAAAACTAAAAAAAGCTGGACATACTTTGCACCATGGATATTATTTGCTCCTTGGACAAGATAATGGTATTGCTAGTATTACATTTAAACGATAAAATAAATTGTTTCTTTAAATAAACGATTCTGAGCAAATCTCTAGTGTAAAATATACTGTTCATATATTAGACCATTTTTACATTTGTTGGCAAGATTTTTGATCAATAATGTTTAAAAAAAAAATTACAAACAAAAGAGGAATTTTTTTTCCCCAAAAGATTCAAAATATGTTCTATCTGTATTAAAAGGTCCACTCATTTTCATACACATTTAAAGTTGAAAATTGATGTAAAAACAGTAATTTCGTCAAAATTGTATAATAATTTAATTAAACATGTATAAAATAAAATGTGAGTCATGGTTTTTGAAATTTTTTTAGTATCGATAGTTATGTATATGAGTATGGCTGTATTAAATTTTCAGAACTTTTTGCCTTTCAAAATTTTACCAGAGATAAACTTTGAAAAATGAAATATTTTCAAAGTTCTATTTTTAACCCAAACATTTGTAATTTTTTACTATGAAACTTTTGTAGAGTATGTAATAAGACGCAATAAATATATGATGAAAATTTCAAGTTTCAAGTTACATTACCCTATGAGTTATGACTAAATAATTAAAATCGATTTAGTGAAAATATTGATTGTGGAAATATTATTGTTTTTATTAGGTTTTTTAGCAGTTTCTCACGTCTGGAAAATCTATCGAGTGGAAGAAATAATAAACCCTCAAAGTACTATCAAATAAAATTTTTGATCTAAAGAGTATTTGGATGGAATTTTTAGATAAAGATAAGTGTATCAAAAAGTGTAAACAGAAAAAAAAAAAGAAAAAAAAGACGGCCTATGGATATTATTCGCTTTTTGGACAAGGTAATGGTGATGGACGAAAAGAAATTAAGGTGAGCTACTTTTACGTTTAGTGACCAATATGTATGATCCATGTTGTATGATTTTATTTTGAATTTGAAATCAATGAGAAGTCATTGTTTTCGGAAAACGGTTTTGAGCGAAATTTGAGTGATCATTAATTTTAGTTTTAGTTAGCATAAGTTTAAAAAAAATGAGAAACCATTCGATAAACAATTGATACGATTTGAAAGTTTCAAGTTAAAAATTATTGGTAACAAGCAATGTCCATGTCGCTTCAATGATATAAGTAAAAATGTCCCATTTCACCGTATTTAGACATATCTAGCTTATTAAAAAAAAACATAAATAAAAAATCACATCCGATATCTATGAAATTATAAATAAGTATAGCTACAACTACTATATAGTAACTTGTGTACGAATTTCAAATTTTATAACCAAAAAAAAAAAAAGATTTTCATGATATGTGTCTTTATAATTTAATTACAAAAGTGTGTTTTTGCATGCATACAGAATCATAGTATATTATAATTCTAAACGCATACTATCATACCTGTATGTATATATGTATGTTGATAATACCTGTAAGTGTTCAAGTCACTCAAAACCAACGAACCATTTTAATGAAACATTAGTTTTCTTTTCTAACATATTTTTTTGTTTTATTCAGAATATTGACACCACTTCTTCATAAAACCATTTGGCACGATGCTTAATTACGCATATTAAAATATTGAAAACAACCGACCATTTTTGATTCAAACATTTCTTTATAGTTCTAACCAATTCAGTCCGGGTTTATCGAAGGAATAGTATTATAGTTATTTATATAACCTTCAAAGAAATTAGTTGTTAAAAATCACCGAATAATTAATTACACTTCATTTACACCTGATACTCGTAGTGTTTGCAAATTAAGGTTTTCGATTGAATTTTGTTATTGGCGGGCTATTAATTTCATTAGTACACTTTATTTAACAGTTAGCCGGAGTATAACGCACTGTTTGCTTGTCAGTTTCAATTTCTTTTCGTTTTCCCCGCCTTTTTGACAAAATTAATTTAGTTTAAAGCGCCGACAGTTAATCAAACATGTTCCCCCTCCATTACTCCTGCTAAAATATATATAATATATCAAGTTAACGAGTATAGGTAGTTGTGGAAGCACGCGGAAGAGTTTGAAGAGGGTTATTGAAGACTATTAAAATAATTTTTAATGAGATGGAAACCAGCCATAAAGCAATTAAGATTTTCTTCCCCAAACAGGATTTGGCTACACATTAATTTGAATGTGTGTGTATGTGTGTGTGTGTGTGTGTGTGTGTGTGTGTGTGTGTGTGTGTGTGTGTGTGTGTGTGTGTGTGTGTGTGTGTGTGTGTGTGTGTGTGTGTGTGTGTGTGTGTGTGTGTGTGTGTGTGTGTGTGTATTCACCCTTTAAACGTTTCCCCTTTCCACTGGTGTGTATATATATATATATATATATATACAAGTATTTTTTACTGATGGCAGCGTATATTATTATCATAACTTCATATTATGCACATGATATTTTCGCTTTAACCACATATATTTGATAAATACTACTACGAGTATATTATGATTTTTGTGGTAAACGACAAAGTTGGTTTTTGCGTTACACTATAAATGTATCCATTTGTCAAGTTTGTAATGATTATTTGCCAATAAGTGCTTTGCCAATTTTTTTTGAATGTAAAACGAAAGAAATATGATTTCAAAGAGCTGTATAGTAGTCATTCAAAGAGAAGTATTCTGAAAATCTGAGAGCGATTAAATGCACGTCATAAAATCATAAATAATCAACAACGAGAATATTTTAAAAACATAATAAATCTGGTTAGTAAGTATATCATTTGAGTTTTTATTATTTTCTCTCTACTTTGTGAGTCAGTTGAAATTAACTTATGCGCTTTTGTATCTTTAGTACGCACAGTCCGCGGGTGAAAATTTATACATTTGGCGTGTCATTTATCACTTGCAACAATAGAAAAGAAATCAAGAATTATTTTAAACTTTCCAAATCATAAGTATGTATAAGAACATAATTCGCGTATTTTCACATTTTATTTTGTATAATATTACAATTGACTCATTTTTACAGTCTCAAACTGGAATCATTTTGCGTCACTGAACAATGAATCCGTACTTGTGGTAATCCATTAATTTAATTGTACTTTTTTGAGTTTAAATATAATTAAATGCATTGGTTACGTATCTACGTGTTCACGAGCTTGTATTCCGTATATTCTACCAGTGGCGTATTTATGGGGGTTGAGGGGGGTTCAACCCCCTAAAATTTAAAATTGCTTTCAAACTAATTACAATTTTTTAAATTAAACTAAAACTCAAATAATTTAATTTTCATCCCCCCAAAATCAAATCTTGTATACACCACTGTATTTCGTACGCATTGTTGTTAAAAGTAGGGGAAAATACTTAATTTCTTAATTTATCATTTTATCAATAACCTCAGGGAAATTCGGTAAGTGTTGAGATATGCTGTCGTTATTGTAAGTATGTATATAAAATTATCACTGTAGAATGCGAATTCGGAAAACCGTGGAATTTACATCACGCACCCACAGAAACAAACTCGTGGTTATCATCATAATAGAACAGAAAATGTACCGTCAGCCATTTCTCGGTAAACACGCAAACGACAATGACTTTTTATAACATGAAAGTAATGTAGAAATATTCTGTACTCATAATTCACCAAAAAACATTTTTAAGTATTATTTGATTGCTTTAAAATTTAGATAGACGAGATTTCAGTTATAACATTAAAGACTCGAATAGTATATCGCTATAACGTGAACGTTGTAAACCAAAACTGTGTCGAAAATAAACAGCATAAGGTAGATATTGTTAAAATCATATGTTTTTAATGCTCTGTGGCCGACACAGTGTTTATAATATGTAACAAAATGTAGGTAATGTAAAAATATAATATTACATTTAAGGTGGTTCAAGAGACGACTATGTATGGTTTTATGATTTATACAGTCTTGGGTAAAATACTTTTAAAAAGTATTTGGAATAAATACTCGAATACTCTTGAAAAATAGTATTCCGAATATGTATCGATTACATCATAAAAATAGTATTCTGAAGTAAGTATTTAGAATACTATAAAACTATCCTAAATACTTTTAAAATATTTTTTGTTTTAGATATCAATAAAATAATTGCTTTTGTAAAATAATATCCAATATTTAAATATATTGTTTGTAAATTAAAATTATAATTATAATATACCTAACTATGACAATTGATGATTTACAATGTTATATAATAGCAATTATCTGCTATTATTATCTTTTATGAATAATATTAATTACTAAATTATATTATCAAAACCTATAATTTTTGAATTTTTCATTAGGATAGGCACAATTAAAAACAAAACATACTATAAATTAGGAATGTAAAAAGTATTTATTTAAATAAAATTGAAAATACTTTCAAATTACATTTGAAACATTTTGTTACATTTAAGCATCAACGCATGCTCGAAGTTATCATCAGGCATTTTCATTTTTTTTTTTAGTCAATACGGCACTACCAACACTAAAGACACGCTCTACAGCTGCACTGCTTAACAGTGGTGTATTGAATTTTACAAACACTTTTTTTTACTGTTGGAGTTTCAATTAAAGAATCTAAACTTTTAGTTGGAATTTTCGTTAAAAAATTTGATATTTCCTGTTCTAAAGGTAGATTTATTTTATTAGTAGGTACTGTTAAAGTATTCCGAATATAGTATTTAGAATACTTCCAAATGTATTCTGAATACTAGCTAAAAATACTGTTAGGAAAAATATTTTAAAAGTATTCTGAATACCTAAATAATATTCCGAATACAGTATTCGGAATACATTATTGGGAATACTTACCCAAGACTGGATTTATAACATAACTAGGACGTAAAGGATCGCACTAAACAACAGTGAAAGAATAATTATGGTGAACTTATCAGTTTTCTCGTTTTTTTTTTCAATGTAGGCAATTCAAACACATGTGTAAATAATTTATGAAATAACATCAACGTAACAGATCCTTCAAATCAATATAATATTGGGAGAAATGGGTTGAATTAGAACAACACTCGAGTCCTTAAATATTGACAAGTACACTCGTCGTCCTCATAACATTGACGGTTTTTGTTTATTTAACAGGTACGAAAAAATTGCACATTCTACATAAATACGTATTAAACTATAATTACTGATGATCAGTTGAATCGTATTCTATGTATTACAGATATAAATTACAATTTGATTACAGAACAGCGATTACACGGGCGCCTCGCAAAATATTAATATATATATATATATATATATTTTATTTAATTTTCTTTGCCTATAAGCAATAATTTCCATACAATTTCAGATCCGGTGACACGTGATTGACAACAACACTTGGAACCTCATTTTCAGATGGTCAATAGTTTATATTTAAATAAATGTAATATTATTATGATTTGAAAATTTTCAATCATGTACAAAAAATTTAAACCGGTATTTCAATTAAAACAATTGAAAATTTTAATTAAACCGGTTTTTAATTAAAACAATTTAAAAAATTTAATCCAATTTTAATTGAAGAGCAATATGGCTTTCTTAACTTGTGAATGTAGTAGCATCATCGCTTGTTGTTAAAAATTGTTAGCGCATATTTTAAAATTAAGTCACCATTTTGTCTAAAACCGCATGATTATGCATTAATCACGCGTACGCATATACAAATCAATAAACATTTAAACATATTATTTACAATGTTTGAAAAGATATCGCACAAATAATATTTATTCTATATATGAATTTAAACGAACAAAAATAATGACAAAAAAAAGAAAAAAAACAACGAATATTAAACACAAGTATTTTGACAGTTATGTAGGCATGTCAAAAGTAATACACAGTAGGAGAGATATAAGAGGTCAAAATTTGACATTGATTTGCATAATATTATTTAGCAAGAACGTCGGTGAGTATTGTTCTCTGCATGTCGTCCTATTTAATATATTTTATCATTATTAAGAAACATATTGATAATTTTTCGTGTTTATTTTCACCGGTAGAAAATATCAATGTTTTTGTTCGATATAAACGTCAAACGAGCTTATGATCTCAAGAAATACACTGTAACAAACGTGCGTGCGTGAATGTGTGTATGCGTGCGTGCGTGCGTGCGTGCGTCGCGCGTACGTGCGCGTGTGTGTGTATGTACGTATGTATGTACGTACGTGCGTAATCGTAAATACTTGTTTGTGTATGTGTGTACTTCATACAATATGTATAAGAATAGCCACCCTTCCAGGAACAATTCGCAGTTGTGAATCGATATTTTAGATTGCGGTTTTATACGTGTCAAAAAGCGTATACAGTGATAGGTGATATGCTGTAGCTAGGTCTCAAAATGTAAGGAGATTGAAATTCTAATCGAATTGAATTCGACACAATGCAGACAATTATCGTTATTACTTTTGAAATTGTTTGCTACCGCGTTGAAATGTTATGTACAATATTTTTATCGAACTGCTGCTGCTGCTGCTGAACCGAATTCGCTTTGTTACCTTTGTTGGTGTTGATCCACTTTCGTGGTGTTTTAGGTGCGGTAACTACAATAATAATTCCACATGTAATATTATTTAGGTTAAATAAAAGTTAAACATTTTACAGCGTGTGTGAATTGTATTTGATTAAATATTTAACAATTATGTGATTTACAATTCATACGAATTATAATGTTTGAACACTGTTCACGCGAAGAATCGGTGAATTATTTATTTTTCGCGCAAAACGTTCAACAATATTATGTATCCACGCGTTTAAGGACAACGTAAGGGTTTTCAAGTGGCAAACTATGGAAAAATAATCAATTAAGTGTACCCCACGAGCTCAGATGGAAGCAAACATAAAGAAATTGAACCTGATATAATTGTGGACAGCTCAATTAAAAAAAAAAAAAAAAAATTATAATGAATCATTACGTATTTACTTCAAATTAATCGTCACTCTTCGAATAATTTTAATGCACTTTGACATAAATCATAAAGTCATCAAATCAGAATAAAATGGATTCAACCTGAAATTTCTCAAGGTAAATAGCAGACAGAATATTAGCATCCTTATTTCTTTTCACTCAGTGTATATTAAGTATGACTTATTTACACAAGACTCTTTAGATTATAATGTACGATTTATTCTTCGTTTATTATAAATTACTCTAAAAATAATCTGTATGGGCTAAATAAAGTCAAGATTTATTTAATGACTCAATGTAATATGAAATTATATAAATCACACGATACGAATTTCGCAGTCATATACAATAGAAACTAGTGAAATATGACTTGATAAAACATTTTAAAATCTCTTTCCGATAATAGCTTTAGTATACCTTCGTTTTAACTATAAAAATCATATGTTTGCATTTTTGTATGTGTGAATAACAATTTTTTTTCATTTTTAAATTAATTAACTGTTGACTATAGTTCCATTAGCTCAAGTTTAGTCGTTACTATAGCCGTATTTAATTCATAATGAGTTGTCACTTAAGAGTTTACACATGTGTTTATTATAAGTTTATCTGCTGTTAATAATTGAAATATTGCATACTGAAATTGTTGCTTATGGTGTTGACTAATGAATAAATTAAATAAACAATAAAACTAGTATGCATAAGAATAGTTTTTTCAAACAGCTCTTGCAAACAGAAGTTATAAATTCCATGAAATACTTACGTGAAAAAAAATAAATTCAAATATTGTTTCTCACCACATCAGTTATTCGAGCCATAATTTTAACTTGAAATTTCAAAATTGTATACAAAAATTAGTCACTAATAAGTCATTGATTCATTCGTCATGTATACAATTTTAATCGATTATAAAATTTAAGATTTTATGAAATGAAATCTTTTCAGATATCAGCTGTTTCCCATACATACAAAGTTTAGCTTTAGGTTCAGCCTAGTTTAGACAGTTTATTATTATCATTTTTGAAAACGTTAAGCGTAAAGTCTGTGCGTTACTATTATCATTAATCCAGAAAAGTTTCAAGTTCCTAGCACCATTATTTCTGGAGTCAAAACATAGCTATCAAAGAATATTTCGTGAAAATTGCGTATTTGGGAAATGTTGCCATTTTTACTCATATTTTGATCATTTGATCTTGACCTTTGATGAATAAAAAAACTTTCACGATATTTTGAGTAGCCATAAAATAATTTTGAATAACTCTCACTAAAAGGATCCTTGATAACAGACAAATAAGTATAAAAAACACATATTTGTGAAACTAACGTGTTCTATGCTTTATTCAGAATCTAAAACAATTAGGGTAGGTATAATGTGTGGTGACAATAAAAGCAAAAAAAAAAAAAAAGGAAAAACAATATCAGTATATAATATCAGCTATGAAAATTTAAGAGTAGAAATAAATCTAAAGCGAATATTTTCCATAGAAATATAGTATGATTAAATATTAAAGCCGAATCAAGATAGTCGTATCGGGTGTCTGTATCAGTTCTTAGCAAGTAACTTGGAACACACAGAAAGTCGATTTTCCGAAATAACACGAACATAATTAAATTATTTATATTATTTTGTCATAATATTATCTCTAATAACTTTGTACAGTGCATGATAATAAGTAATTAGTAATTACAATATTTATAAACATTTAACGTATTTTGTAACGAAAGGTATTATTTATAAACTCTTAGAGACATAAAAGACACTATACATTTAAATTTCGCACGACTTACCATTCCGTATATTATCATTGAATGATTATTCGTATTTAAAAATGTGAAATGTTTGGAAAGATAATATCAGAAATGAAAACGCCATGGCCCGTGAATTTAGTCAATACATAAAAAATTAACTATAAAAAAAAAAAAAAATGTAAAACACGTGAGTTATGTTTCATCGATAAAAATGATCAATATAGGTGTAACTCGATTGCGATTTCCATACATCTGATACCAGCTTAGTTCAATTAGTTCACGTATCATCTCCTATAATTATTTTTTATCCATGTGGTTTATTTAAAGTTAATATTATGTGATTGAATCGAACAACAATAAAAGAAAAATAAAATAAACACGTAAATGTTTTTTTCCCCGAAAACAGCTGCTGTTGTACGTCGAAGGTAATTTAATAACACACATCATCACAGATTTAATACTTTTTAGTATCGGTGTTGTATGATATTTAATATTTCTGTTGTACGTTTACCAATAAAGATACCTATAATGTTCCGTGAAAACCGTTATTGGTGATTTCCACAAACCAAGAACAATAATAGTATTGTTCAGTATGATCATTGATTTTATTGTAATAACTGAATGTTAGTTTTGTACGCGTAGTTATGTTGAAAAATGCATATTCATGTATATATGTTTATGTATATATTAATATGTTATATATTCTTAAGATTCAGAGTTCACGCGCAGCATGTTTTTCATATAAATATTCAAAATCGAAAAAAATGTCTGATATTGTAATTTTTTGATTTAAGGAAATCTAAAATAGTTTGTTAATTAAATATTTTCTATCAACCCTTAATGGGGGGGGGGGGGCGTTTTGGATCCAGCTTTTGAAAACAAAACGGAAACATATATTTTATTTACAAACGTAACATGGAGATATTTTTTAAATTAATTTTACTGGTCGGAAAACATCAATGCGTTGTTGCAGAATTCTGTTCATTGTTTGAAGGTGGTCTAAAGTTATTACTGTTTTTAAAAATTGCATTATGACCGCACGTGCAATAGGACAATGCACACACAACGTGCCTACATTTTGGTTATAATACAATGTTTAAAAACTTATAATTACTCTCAATCGTATATTCATGTTTCCAACCACTTAAATATATATATTTTCACGTCGTATTGGCAAAAAGGAACATGTTCTCGTTTGATTTTCATTAGTCGACTTCCAAAGTTGATCGAATTAAAAGTTGTGAAATGTATATAGAATTTATAAAATTTTTTAGATTCTTCTGCATCAAAATACTTTCACTTTATTTTTTCTCAATATATTTACAAGAAAAACTTGCTGTAGTATAAAATTTAATCACCAAGTATACACATTTTCTTTTATAGATATTTAAGAGTTATTTTATTACTCAACGGATATTCACTCAAGTATTTATTACAGATTTATTGAATTATTTAATGTTTTTGAACCGTATATTCAATAAATAATAAACTCAGCACTTTTTTTTTTTTAATACATATTTTTAAACAAATTTTCTTACTTCATTGGAATTTTCATTGAAATTGTAATTCTAACTGAAATGAAAATATGGATAATAGTAGTAGGTATAAAACAATTATCATAAACGGAGCTCAGTAGATAATATTATATCATTAGTATATTATACAATGTTCTAAAAAATATATGAACACTAGTAAAAGTAATAATATAAGAGTATATAATCTTATTTGATAATAATTCATAAATCACAAAAGTTATAAAAAAACCGGATCTGTTAATATTGAGTTTCAGTTTCAGATTTATTATTTTATGAAAAAAAAAAATCATTACGAATAAATAAAATTAAAATCTCATTAGATTCATATTTTTAAAATATTCAATTTTCTTTCAAATTTATCACGCGTGACATCGTCGTCAATAATTTTAATTTCGTTGTAAAATCGATAAAGTTAATTAATTAGTCCTAAGTGCTTTTAATTTTGAGTTATCTATCAACTAATGACTATAATAACTTCGTGATATTGCACAGCTCTTAGATTTCAATCAGATTTTCTTAAAAATAACAAAAATATGAGGTTTACGGACCAAGTACTCATTCCAGAAAATTGTTCTACCGCAAGCGGGTGTTGCGAAAAAAAAAATAAAAAAATTAATGATAATAAAATACACCATTGTAAAATCAATAAATTCTTCAGTCCATTCGGAATATAAAAACGATTCTATACGGGTACGTACATTTGTATTGTGTACAAACTTGTATGTGACGTTTGTCGAAACCTTACGTTCTTACGTAAAGTAGGTAACTAAATTACTGTGAAACACTTTAATAAAAAGAATTTCCCAATTACTCGACGCCATATTTTGTAGCGTCACCAGGAATCGGTAAGCGACGAGTGTGTGAATACAATTGGGAAAAAAAGCCGGACGTTCATTATATTGGCTGTACAATAGCAGGGGCTTTTTTTGATCTCTTAAATTTAGATATTTTTACGAAAAAAAATTCTACATGGAAAGTGTTCTTCGAGAATGGAATTTATCATCGATATGATATACTGTTTTACAACTTAAACACGTTTTTGAACGCATTATATATGAGCACGAACTTTTTTTTTTTTAATAAAACTTGTAAATAGTACATATTATATGTATACATGTAAAATCCGTATAAAAAATATTAAAAATAATAACTAAAATTTGAAAAAAAAGTTGATGACAAAATACATTTCAAGTTTTCCGAAAGAAAAAGATACTTCGGGCATAAAAAATTAGAAAAAAAAAATTCTCATATTTAGTATGTTCAAAGCACCTAAAGTGATTAGAAAAAATATTAACCAATTAACCATATTAAACATATTAAACGGTCAAATATAAAATAAAACTTTTGTAAGGTTTTGTCTCCCATCATGCCTCACTAGACTTACTCGAATTTTCGTCAAAATTTATCTAGTTAAGATATTAAATATCACAGTATAAGTTATGTTCAACATTTCTAAGAGATGGCTTGGCGAACTATTTTTTACTTTCACGTTCAGACTATAAACTCAGTTTTCATGCACAAATGGCTCTTTTTTGCAGAAATTGAAAATTCTCAATATTTACTATTATTTGCAATGTTTTGTTCTGAGATCTTAAATTTGTAAGGAATAGTATAATATAACAGTTACATAAATTATTGATAATATAAAAGAACTTAACTTTTCATAAAAATAGGTAGAGTCATTTTCTGATTGCAAGTGCTTTAAACGACAAAACATGGCAAATTGGAACAAAATGCTTTAACTAATCTGGTATTATTGCAAGTATAAACCGGCTGAAAACTACAAATAAAATTATCTACTCAAAGTAGTTCTTTTTTTCCGTTCTAATATTACGGTTCATAATTTTTTCAAAATTTCAAATAATTTAAATCAATATAATACCACCCTTACATTCAGTTGAGTTATTTTACGAAATTGTTTGGTGGTCCATGGACTGGCCTCCACTACTATTAAATCTCTCTGGTTTTTTTTTTTTTTAACTTGAATATTCACCATTAAGGGATTTCGGTGTTTTTATTCAAATTCGATTAAAGATATTTCTAATATGATTACAATTTACAGCTTCTCGGTGTGTATTGGAATTGACAATCAACCAAATTAGATGATGCGCTAAGCGAAGGAAATGTTATCTCACGATTGTGAGACGATATCACGTCTATTATAAAACTACAATCGAATGTAGGTATAATCATTAGTGTACGGGTAAATATGTAAGTAATAATTACAATTATAAATAGTTAATAGTAGATTGGAATTCTTACATTCCTTGGCAACCTTGGGTTTCCAGGGACTCGCGCAAAAAAGCGTTATAGTATATCGTCTACGCAAAGTCGGGCAGAAAAAACTATGTATCCAGCATATAATTGGTTTTTTACTCTATGACCCAGCCCAAAAACACATACGTATATGTGTAAAATAATTCAACATTAATATGCACAAACTTATTATGTTAAGTTCACGTTTAAACCTTCAAAAAAGTTTTTCGGCATTTATTACAATTAGACGTGTCATCTGATTTAAAACCAGATGATTTAGTTTTTTTAAGTTGGTATCGAGAAAGATGCGTTATATTATATTCGTCTTAGCTATTGTAGTGGTTTTAATATTTTGATATCTTGAAGACTCCTTTTTAAAAATTTAGTTTTTTTTACAACTTTTATTAAAATATACCGAAGAAAAGTTATCTCTGATTTATATATTTCATTTAGAATATAAATATAACTATTTATGTATGATTAAAGGGTTCTAATATCGAAGCGCCATTAGAGGAAAAAAAACGCTAGTGTACATTTTATATTATTTAAACCGTATAAATTATGTTGTGCGATTTCATTTAAATCTTCTGTAAAAAAATTAAAAAAATATGAAAATAATACATATGTTGACCATTTGTTTTTAGATTCTTAGAATTTTGAGTGCCGTAAATAATAATACAATATTTTCTCTCATAAATTATTTTATCATTCAAATAGATTATTAAAATCTATGATACTCATTTTCGAGGAATCATCGACAAAAATAATTTTCAACTTTAACGTTTCACACGCTACCAAACTGTACGAAAAACTATAGCTGTTATTAAACAAAACCTGAGGCCACTGTTCGTTTTCATAACACACGTGTCTGCTAAATTAATTTGATGTATACGATTGGTAATTTCATTTGACGTAGAGTTATATTATTCCAACTCGTACTTATCGAATGTTTTATAGTTAAATAAATAAACATTCGACGAAATGCCTAAGTAAACAAAAGTAGTGACAAGTATCTGTATTTTGTGGATGTAATTAAACACAACGTAAAAGCGTTGCGAGCACCTATTCGGGAAAAACAGAACACTCTCTTTTGAAAAAACAAAACAAAAAAAACGAAATCATCGAGTATGATTTCGATCGAAAGTCATAGTTTTGGTGTCGGTTCCGAGTCATTTAATATGTCATTTAATTTACGGCTTGAGAAAACGAAAGTATGTTTTTTTTTTTTTTAGTAAATATGTAATTTATAAAAAAATATTACTGTTTTTGTAGATGACTTCTACTACACTAGTTATGACGGAGGCGACTCGGGGTGATGTGCTCCGTTGACTGGCTTATGATCTACGCGTTGTCGTAAGTGTTTAAGAATCCAAAAAAAAAAAAATCCGATTATGGCGTTTATTCACACAGAAATCACGAGAAAAAAAATACGTAGTTGAGTAATCGAACGTATCATTTGGTCGATAAGAACAGACTGTTTATCAAAATGTTTGGCGTAACAGGTAAGTTTGTGGAACACGTGGAAACACGCACATCTTAACCATTAAATTGGACCGGGACATTTAAAAACTATAGGGGTGCTATTACGCCACAGACGCTCGTGACGAAACGGTCGCATTACTACTCGTGTAATAAGCAGGGAGAACCGAGTGACCGAACTTGTGGTGTTTTCGTTTGGTGCCGTAATCTCGTATCGTTTGGACTGACGAACGAACCGCCGTGGTTCGATCCGATTCGGTGACGTTAATATTCTCGATAGTCAAACTCGAGTGGATACCGAGGGTGAATTTTAAAAGTTGACGGTGGTGACAGTTTTACATTCATTCCTTGGACAAGATATTGTTTTTAATGGCTGCGTTACTAATTACTCGGACAGACCGTTTCTACGGTCGGTTGACCTGGCTCACCAGTTGCCGACCAGACTACTAAAGTGTATAGTCATTGATTTTATTTCAAATATGAAACCAATGATAAAGCATCGCGTTTGGAAAGTGATTCCGATAGGAGCTCTGCAGATCACTTTTTTTTTATCACTAGTTTTGATCGTTCGATAATACGCAAATACAAAACTAAATGACGCTTGTGAATTATTTTTTTTAGAATACTTGTTGTTACGATTCGTATGTTTATTAAAATGGTTATTGTAACACCGTCACACTTCCGTTAGTATTACGAAAAAAAAAATTTGAATTCGTATTGAATCAATCGTAAAGCACGTTTTAACTTTAATATACTGATCGTGAATGGTCCGACAAATAAATGGTAGATCCATGGCTGCATATTATGAGA
Source organism: Therioaphis trifolii (assembly GCA_027580255.1). Classification (NCBI taxonomy): domain Eukaryota; kingdom Metazoa; phylum Arthropoda; class Insecta; order Hemiptera; family Aphididae; genus Therioaphis; species Therioaphis trifolii. Next base: position 13,427,275 of record CM050406.1, on the reverse strand, counting down.
CATGCCTATTTAATATGTTTTATTAGATGATCGTTATTATAATGAAATATGTGTATTATTTGACATAACTGTTGTAAAATTCATTTAACTCGCTTGTATACTATATTTATTTCTGATCTACCCGAGGACAATGTGTATTGTTATCACGATATTATTATTACGGATATTTTTGTTACACAAAATCACATTCGAAATATACATTGATACGTCGCATAGTGTCCTTTGTCTGAAATCTCTGATTAAATTGTCATAATAATTTACTCCATTTGGCCTTAGCGTTACGTATTTTACAGTAAACATTTTAATCCTCCAATAAAAACCATTTTTATTTTGTTTATTTTTCAAACACAAAGGTACATGATATATTCATGACCATGACAACGCTCATAAATTAACAATTGTAAAATAAAATCTTCTTTCACGGTATTTTGCATATTGGTTGGAATTCCAAATGGTTTGTGGCCTTTGACTATGGTCGTTCAATAATTATGTTCCCGATGACCTCGGAAGAATTTTCGAAAGTGTGGTGAAAAAGAAAAAATGTATTTCTATGTACGTGTATATATATAAAAATTCCAATCAGTCTGCTTCGACCATTACAGTGTCGAAATCGATTTTTACGTTCAATGCGTACTTAAAAATATTCACCATTAGTAATTGAGTTTCACCATTTTTGTCCCATACAATTGTTTTCCTAAACGTGACAGTCACACAAATCGGTTATTTATTAATCAATGATAAAATATGTCATCGTCAGTTAATTGTTCATTAATAAAATATCCATCCCACCAAAATATGAGTTAGTCTCCGTTTTATATAGTTACCAATAAATTTGACATATTTCTGCCCTCTGTATACATTATATATCATTTTAACTATATTCATATAATGATGTCAGGCTTTTTTTTAAAATTATAAATGTGATTAATGGAGTCGTAGAAATCAAAATCAACTATAAATCGTTCAAGTTCCTACTCAACACGATACTTATCCTTATCAATCTTTTTTTATGGTTCAATAAACATTTAACTTGAAAAATATTCAATTGAAGAACCACTGAAATGTCTAGCGTTTTTGTTCTCAATATCAATTGCAACTATGTTTACATATTTTACTCATTATGCCATCAAATTTTATAACGTTGTTTGAGTATTTTCCTCTAGATTTTTGTCTCACAGGTGTCTATTGTATGTTGGTTTTTACGCGTAATCTGTTAAAAAAAATAGCCGTCGAGTATAATTATTTTGTTATTTTAAATTTAAGTGCGATACATTTTAAGTACAAATATTATTTTGTTTCCTTTAATAAGTATATTAAAGTATATAGAGATAACAATTAGTCTAAAATAATAAGTAAATGTAAATACAAAATAGTTAATTGGTTGAGGAAATGATTAACAGTTTATTTTTAATCTAACTAGTAACTACTTATTTTATTCCACATTTAACTAAATAACTTCACTAGTAAAAATGTTCCTCACTTCAAATTCACCTTTTAAAGGTAACTTTTGGTATGATCAAAATTAGTTGACATGTTAAAAACGTACCAGTTTTGAAGTCCGTTAGATTTTAATTTGCATTTGAATATATTTTATTCCAAGTAATTGAATCTGATCGTTATTATTTAAAATTTCTATTTTTATTAATTACTTTACAATCATTGACGTTCATTTATTTTTAATTGAAAAAGTAATATCCTATAATTTGGTGACGGAAGCTTTTCAAAACTTTTTGCTGAGTTGACTAATTATTTTTTTCAGATCATCTTAAAACTTAATAAGTTAAATTAATTTTTTTGGTAGGTATTAACTTTCATTTGAAGATCTAAACTTAATTACCTTTACCAATCACCAAGTTGATTATTTCTATTTACTGAAACATAAAATAAAATAAAATGTGTGCTATTATGTAATTGTGTCCGCTCTTAAAAAAAAAATTGAATTTCAAATATTTTTTTTTATAGCATTAAATAAAGGTTTAGTATAAGCATAGATTTTTCAGTATTTTTTTTTTTTTTTTTTTAATGAAACCGCTAATAAATTAAAAAATGTTAAACTTTTCATGTTTTCATCAAAACATACTATATTGTGATATTTATGATTGTTATGAAGTTGTAGCCATAATCCGATATAAAATAAGCTATTTTCTATCATTAAAAATAGTTTTGTTGAATGCGACAATTCCATTGTATAAAACAATGAATAAAATAACGGTTATTTATTTATAATTTTTTTTTTGCGTAGCTTAACTTAAGTTTTTAGGTATGTACATCACATTTCTCAACTCATTAAATCGCATATATTATAATTATTTTCGTGTTAAGTAGTGAGTAGTGTTTTAAGTAGTGATGAAATAGTTTTTTTTTTGTCTTTGTTGTTTAAAGTTGTTACTTGTACACCGGCAATCATAATTTTTAGCTTAACATTCAAATGGATAGATTTATAAGAGGTTAATATTCTGATATTTATTATTGGAACAATGGTTAAATGTTTATGTGGATTCATGGTCTAGAGTTGTTGCGTAGTGGACGACATTTTTGTACGGTACTCCCAGAACTCCATTCGGTCACTCAATAATTAAATGTTCATAACTCTTTAATATTATATTCGTTCGTATGATGGAAATTTCACAATCAACATTTTCAGAGTGCCATTCAAAACAAACAAAATCTTATAAATTACTCACAGAAAAAAAAATGTTTTCAATATGAAATTAATTTTATCGATGTTTTTATTGATCTCATACTAAAAATATTAAAATATTATAATATTATAAATAACGTTGTTAGATGCTTTCAATAGATTATTACACTAGAGTGTTAATTTTATAATCTGATGACAAAATAAGTATTCAGTTTAATTAAAACACTTAAAACGATTAAAAAATAATTTTGCTCAACTAAATGTTCATCGCTTGTTTGAAAAACGGGTTTACTTCTGTTATTACTCAGACTAAAATTTCGTCTTATTTTGGGACCGCTCTTATAATGCACTGTCGTGTTTAATTTAATCGACGGCGCTATCCTGATGGCGGCGGCGGCGGTGGAATCTCTAAACAATACACATCTAAGTCACAACACTACGTATTCGAATGTCATATTATTATTTCCAATTATCCTGAAATCGTATTAGGTGTGTTCGATATTGATTTCCGAGTGCCGGGCGAAACGGAGACAAAAAATCACGACCAATCGCGAGAACCCGAGCGTCTCGGTGATAAATCATACGATATATGATCGTTCCTTGACTACGTTCTCCGACTGTAAAACCGAGACTCCGACCGGGTTCACGGCGTTTTTATATTGAAACCGGACGCTCTAGTTGGGGTAGCTCGCCATCACGCATCGCTTTGCAACTGCGATAGACGGCCTGTATTACGACTTACCAAGTTGGTTCCAAAACGTCCGAATCGGTTCTGGCGATTTAACAGAGAATGCGTGTTTTCGCATTCGTGCCCAGACTATTTCAAAAGCGATTTAAACGTTTTTCTTCTCGTCTTACACAGCTTCGAGACAGTTCAAGTTGAGTAGGTATAGTTTTTTTCTACTAGTATTATGAGCGTACGTATAGCGTTAAAATTTTTGTTAAAACAATGCTAAAAAAAAAAAAGAAAAGGAATAAAATAAAATAACACTCCGTGATTATAATATAAGCGTATTTTCTAGCGAGGTAAAAATTCAAACCAAACGTTAGATGTAAATCTGATTAAATTTTTGTTTTTTGTTTTTATTATTTGTCTCGTTTATTTTTGTACACGGTTAATCCGATCGTTTTACAATTCGTTTGAAGTTCCGATCTCTTTGTGTACTTCACGTTATGTTTTTATAATTTAAACGTCTTTAAAAAAAAAAAACCCACGAACTGAAAGTTTATTGCTAAAATAGTAGTTAGCGATCGATCCGGATGTGTGCCACATAAAATACCGGGAATCGATTCGTAAGTGTCAATAGTTTTCAGGTATCCAAACGAATTCGGACGCAGCCCCTATAATGACCCGAAGCAGCCACACCAGGTGCGTATCGCGTACGCCAATTAAAGCGTTTGTGCGTATACACGGTGCATATTATTATGCGTACGTTCACAAATCTACAAAAACGCATTTGGCCTTTTTTTTTTTTAATTTTCTACGTGTCATTTATTTCTACCAAGCACCGCGACCAGATACAAATGTATATTGGTTGGAGCTGAGCGTTGACGTGGTGTGATCAATCGCGATAAAATCAATACGGTGTGTCGAAAAAACTCTGGCGTGCGTGCGTGGGGAATTGCCCGTTTGTGTCAAAAAAAAAAAAAAAAGGTTCATATTTACCCATAGATCTATTGCACCAGATTTACCTGCGTAAACATTTTTCAATCTTACAAACACATTTTTATTATTACATAAATTTCTTGTACTTTGTTTCACAAAATGCTTAGTTATAACTAGGGTTCGGATTTGAAGGCAATATAATCAATAAAAAAAGCATTTAAAATGTAAAAAAAGGCAAAAAAAGGCATTTAATTTATATAAAAAGGCAATTCATAAATATACTACAAAATAAAAAAGTGAACATTTTTTAAACACTTTCAATTGCTCACATTTTGAGAAAAATACAAATTAAAAATTAAAACTGCATGCAAAATAAACTAGTTGGTATTAAAAAAAAAAATTGACTACCATGTATTTTGATAGGTTGTCTTCAGTAAAACGGTTACGATTAGAGGTTAAAATATTTTTGTACATCGAAAATGATCTTTCTACGTCCACCGAAGTTATCGGGGCGTATTTCATACTTAAATAATTATCTAAATTAAGATTGCTAATTGATAGATCGTCATCGGTTGTGGTTTCTCCAATCAATTTACAATATAAAATTAATCCATCGGTTGAAAAAATATTTTCACCGATTTCTGAAACATACTTTTTCAACTTGGAATTGTGATTTTGTTTAACTTTTGGCATAATTTAAAAAACAGAATAAAATAAACGTGTGGAAAAATTATTGAACGACAATTATTGCGATCGACAAATGCGGGCGGACTGACGAACAATCTTGAATTTACGCATTACGAACATATCTTAATCTTTAAATAGGTGAACGGGTAATTTTATGGCCATACCAAATACTCGATAAGACGATATCGATAAATATTGCGAATAATAAAACCCATTTGTAGCGATAATACGCAAGCTGTGTATAAAATTATAAAATTACCTGAATAAATTCAACACAAAATAGGCATTTATGAGTACAAAAGGTAAAAAAAAGGCAAAAAGGCATTTATAAGTAAAAAGGCAAAAAAAGGCAAAAAAAAAATGCATCCATCGTCTAAGAAATTAAATGAAACACATTTTTGTATAAAAATTATTTTTCTATTATGATAAATAAAAGAAAGGCATTTGCCTTCAAATCCGAACCCTAGTTATAACAATTATACTACTTAGAGCTTAAGGTATAAATTGATTGCCGCAAAATATTGCCAATTACGATTATTATCTGATTGTACGAAATTTTCTCGTGATCGTGTGAAACGCACTAGGATGAATTTTGTTATAAACATAACACATTTTTATTAAAGTACAAACAATTCATATAATAATTAATATTTAAAAATTTTTTTTGAGGGATTGAAAAATTTTTAGGTAGATAAATTTGGCGTAAATGGGTTATGGATAAAAATGAACCTCTTTTGTGTTGGCGCAAACGGGCAATGCCCCTTGCATGCATGAATCGTGGGCTTGGATGCGTTTTTTTTTCGGGTTACTGAAGAGCACACGTAAGTCACACCGCGCCGTGCACTGACGATGTACGTTTTCAAAACAGCACACGGCGCTCGTTTCGACTGTTGTGCACACTGCACACTGACAATCGGTGCCGCTCGACGAGATTTCTCGTATTATCCGGGTTTCTGGTTGCCACTCGACACGAAACCGAGCTACGGTCTTACGCGAACACTTGAAGGATAATAATATAGCGACTTTTATTATTATTCCCGCCCATTACCGTTATCGCCGTCTACAGAGATGACTACAAAGGCTTAGTCTATTTAAAACGGGATTTGTGTGTTATACGTGATCGGGATTAATGATAACAGGAATTCAGCTTCGTCGCGCAAAAGAAGTTCCGAAGCACTATGTAATCTACACACACACGCGCGTAAATATATTATGTGTCCGTGTGTGTGTCCGTGCGTCCGTGTGTCCGTGTGTCCGTGTGTGTGTGTGTGTGTGTGATCTGAGAGTCAGTGTTGGGTTAGACTTCTAGAGTCAATGTTTAATAATGGAAATAGCAAAAAGCGTTCGGTCGACAGTATGAGTCAATGAGTATTTCAACCACGTTTCATCATTGTTCTTGACTGTTTTCAATTCGAGTTGTTGATTTGAGGAGTACTCAAACCCGGCGAGGAGAAAAATCACTGGATTTTTTTCGTTTTCATTTCAACAATCGGATTGAAATACTTATAATAACCAAGTATAACTTATCAATAAATGATATGAAACCAAAGAATAACTAAACACACAATTGAATAGTATCATACTATAGATTTTGTTCGGAGAAGACTTGTGTTTAAAATCAAATTCATATAATTTGTTCTTTTCGTACATTAAAAAACGATTTTTATTTAAAATATAAAGAATACGAATCGTCAAACAATTATAGTGTGTTGATGTGTAGTTGGCTTTCGTAAATGTCTAAGTTGAACAAATATGTATTTAATGATATTTTAAGACGGATGAATTTATTTTAAAATCATTAGCTTGGACGTTGATATGAATAGGGTTCATTTAAATATTAAAAGATTAAAAAGAGGAGAATTGCGAAATGGATATTTGCTCGAGTAAAAAGAAAAAATTCATCAGTATCTGTTACATTTCGATTAAAAAATATTAAATGTAAATCATGATTCGTGTGAATTAAAAAACTAAATCGAATCAAGTGTACTTTATACTCGTATATCATTGAACAATTCTATTGATTTCAGAAATTATTCTTTTCAAATTTAAGTATATATAATGAATTGTTAAGTTTTAATTTTTACATTATTATTTTCTTTGTATTTATTCTTTGAAATAGAATTATCTGATTATGATAATTGTATGAAAACCGAGGGACATGATTTCACGATCTAAACAATTTCAGAAATAAACAAATAAGTTACTTAAAAAAACGCCTATTCAAAACTAGTATCAACTTCGATACTGATGTGCACATTAAAAGGCGTTATAATAAGCTAATTACGTCTGGGAAAATGAAAATCAAATACTCCTTGTTTTATAATACTAATTAGACGTCGAGTGTAAAAATAAAGCTTTACGTTTAAATTCATACTCACATTTAATGTTAAAATTTCATAAAGAAATATCAAATGGAATTGTAAACAGTACCATAATGATCAGTTTACTCTGACTTTAATGAAAATAATGTCACTTGATTTATAGATAGAGACATTATACGTGTGGTATGTATTTAAACTATTAATTTTTGATAGTTAAAACTGAAAATTGTATACAAGCATACTCACACCTGTGCATACGTGTTTTGGAAACTTTAAATTTGGTTCAGTTGATGTGTTTTTATAGCGGCAAAATAGATAGTTCGATAACATTGTTCTAATTTTCAAATAAATTATTTAAGTCATTTGTAGTGTCCAGTAAGAATTTACCAAATATATTACTTGAGGTAGAAATAATAAAAGACAACATTTCACCACTATTTGCAGGTAATTTTTTTTCAACTTTTACTCATTTAGGTAATGAATAAAAACAAAATCACAATTTCCAACTCATATTTATGCTTCAGTCGCCTTATGTAACTTCATATTGTATTTATTCAATATAATATCTATTGATGTAATACAAATAATACGTCCCACGAATATTTATGTCAGTCAGTTAATGATATTGATATATTATTATTACCGTAAATCATCAACAACGTTATGAGGTGTTTGATATGTTCCTTAAAAGACTATATTAAAAGAACTGAATTTAATATTTGTTGGTGTTTTTATAAGCTTGATATTAAAGTTTAAATTAATTTTAAGAATGTAATGTTCATCAAAGTTTGGGTTCTAATTTTAAATGTTTATTTTTAATTAAAATAGTTTTAATTATGAGCAGACGGATATTTAGACAGTATTTTTAAGAAAATTCTCAGTTTTGATTATTAGTCATTCAATATGAATTAAAATAAGACGTTTGTATTGGAATACAAACAATAAGTAGTAAAGCTATTATAATAACCTTTTTCAAACGTTGTGTTTAATAATAAACTTTTTTTAATTTTAAATTCATTAAGTTGAAGAAAAAAATACGAAAATAATTTAAACTTCTGAATTATATCAAATGATTGCAGGATTATAATGTATCTATGTGTGAATGTGTGTGCGCGCGCGCGCTCAAAAGCGGGCGAACGCAAGCCTTTAAATTTTTGCATAAAAAAGTATAATTGTTAACATTTCTAAAGAATTAAATTATTCAATAAACAAAAATATCATACATGACAATATATCACACTTTGTAAGAAATTTAAGAAAGTTGGTATTCAAATTTCAAAAAATAATAAACTGCAATAAAATCAAACAACTACCTACAAGGTAATTATGGTAAACGCTTGAATAGGTTGTATTTATGAATAAAGTTCAAATGATACAACTTAAAAATATAGAGAACAAAAAAATGCCATTAAAATTAACCAAGAAGAAAATTAAAGTAATTAAAAAATCACCCAAGGCAGCTAAAAATAAAATTGTATGAACACAATATATCATATTAAATGCTAAATGCTCTTAATTTTAGCCAAAGCTCTATTTCTACGAACAGTGTGAAATAAATGTTCACTGATGATCAATATTTGACTCTTAACATTTTTTCCTTCGCCTGGTTAGGTAATCTAACACGATTCAATGTCCAGAGGCACCGAAAACCCGAACTGGCAGACATTATGGACTCTTTCGTCATCTATGTCTCGGACAGGAGAAACCACCGAGGCCATATTATTGATTGGGATATCACGCTATAATCGGGTTAAGACCTGTATTTTTTTTGTTGCTTTTTTTTCAATTTTATAATTTCGCAGTATCTGATCGCAGTTTTATTTTGATATCGTGATTACGATCATCTTATTAAATCGTTCGTATGCACGCGTGTAAAACGAAAAATCACTCCGTACGACGGACACTGCGGTCTGAGTATCGAGCTGTCTCAGCTATAAACAGAAAATGACTTAAAAGTCAGAAATCTATTCATAAAAATGTCAGGGAACGAATGGAGATGAGAGTACAATAAATGTGAACAAAATATCATGTTGATGTTTTCGTCATGATATAAGCACTTTGTTTAAGTTTTCTGTGAAACATAAACAATAATCCGGACAGTTTGGTTTCCTAGAGTAGTTGTACGTTTCTCAAAAGAAAGAAACATTTATTTAGATATTTGAAGATTAAACGAGAAACGTTTTACTGTAAACACCGGAGCTGCTGGCAGCGTTTCTCGATCGGTCCCGTCGTCCCCGTAGCGTTACCGCCCGAATAAATATGTAGTAGTGATTAAATTATTCATCATAATTGTATCGAAATAAGTAATGTACATTGAGCGTATGATGATATATGATCGTACTGTTTATCCGTTTATCTAGTATATCAGAGTTGTGGTGATAATAATAAGATCCTGAATCTTACACTTGACATACAATCAAATCGTACGCAGCAGGAGCAATCGACGTTCAATGAGCACATATAAAACGAATCTTTGATAATTTTTCAAATGTCATATCAACTCAGGATTCATTAATCGGTCCGTTGATTTCCCCTCTTTCTTCAGTTCTAAACACACTTATCACCAAAGGCATTATCTCTTCTCAACTTGTTTTTATACAACACTGCCTCATTATAATTTTATCCATTATTACTGGCTACCTGTTATACCCTCATTATTTCAATTCAAAATTTTCTAACTGAAGTTCACTCAGTGTGATTTATGCCCTGATTATCATGATATTGGCCAACCCATTTTTATTTATTTTTTGTATTTTTATTAGATTTTGTTTGACAATTAATCTCAACAATTAAGAAGTAATTCCATTAATATTACCAATTTAATTGTATAGAAATAGTAGTAATAGCTCAGTGCACTGAAACATTTTCCATTTAATGTAAATAATTAAAATAAAAACGAATAATAATAAGTGTATTATTATAGTTATGTATTTGAAGACTGATTTCTAAACAAACATCATGCTCTCTGTAGTTTGTGCATGGTGATATTTTAAAGCGTCTACGGCCGTTACGAGTTAAGTATGTTTAAAATTATTCCGGGCACTATTAACTCAAATTTAAAGTGTGTGAATTATGATACCTAGAATTTTATAAAGCACCGAAATGTTTCAGGCGCTTGATATATTCCCAAATAATTTCGTACGCGAAGATACAGCGCTGAAGTAAGCACATCACCAGTAATATAGAATAAAATCAATACTGATAAAATTTGATATTATTAAGCAATACATAAAAGCCCACAATTTCAGTAGTTTGTCTCGTGTTTTCTGGCTTTGTATCGATTTTGTATGATCTCCATACATTATTCAATATGTCTATGAAGAATGAAGAAAAATTCCCATGCAGAAAAGTAAGACACTGTTTCAGGAATAAGGGTAATCCTAAAACAATTTTAGATACTGGAGACAAAAGTGCTCGGAAAAAGTTAAAAAGAACTTCTGTAAGTAGATGAAAAGTAGGTTTTGTGAGAGAAAAGGTAGTGTTTTAGCGTAAGTTCGACAATATGCGAGGGTTCATTGACAAAAAAAAGTCCAAAAAACAAGAATGAACATGGTATTATATAATGTGCCATGTACTCGTGTAGTAAAACTTTCAGAAAATAATAAATTCGATTATCAAGTGTTGACAAGTTTGATTGAAATGGGATGGCTACTGGGTACAAAATTGGAAGGTATTTACCAAAACGTACTGTCCAGTCCGAAAAGGCTTTTTGATAATTGTTTGACTATTTATATATTGTATTAGTAGTAACATAATTGATTTCCTATGTTTAAGTTTGAAATACCTTGAAATAATTCAAAATAATTATACATTAATATGCACAGTCGATAATACTTATTAAGTGTTTCAGGTTTATTATAAGATCATTAACATATTTATATTGATGTCACTTTTATCGAAAAAAATACAGTTAAATTAAAAGTCTTAATTAATTTGCGATAATATCATAGTTATAAATTCAAAATTATATATATCATTTAACTATACATTTTTATGAATACATTTTATGGTTTTAAGTAGGTTACCTAATAAAACATGTGTTTCAAATCATTTAAGTTCATAATATTACTTTATCAAATTATATGTTTTTAAATAAAAACAAAACTCAATTATATGATTATGGATATTGCTATTGCATATCTATGTAAATTTATGATTTTATGTTAAATATATGTTTTGATTTAAAATGTATGTTAATTTGTTTATGTTCGCATATTTTAAAAGAAGAATGAATTGTTGAATTCATGAAAACCATATTTATAAACAAATATTTTATCTATAACAATAAATATTTAAAATAATTTTAAATGCATTATTACTAAAAGACATTATTTTATTTGCAGATCTTCCTTGAAATATAATGATTTAAATTTAATTATAATGTTCAATAATAACATGTATTAACATATTTTTTCGTTCCTATATTCATTATGAAAATTTGAACACAACACAAGGTTAACCTTTTACCGGGTCACTTTATTTTCTTGATAATCGCATTGTTGAATTTCGAAACTGTTTATTAGTAATAGTTAAAAGTTGGTACCTATTAAATATGAGATTTTTATTTTTAATGCTATTCGAAATGGCACCAACCATTTTAATGTTTTATTCTAAATGGTTGTTAAATATATAAACTAAAATGTAATTTTCATGAAGTTACATTGATTTCAAATTAAAACGAATTTACAAATTAAACAGTAACCGTGTTTTACCAAGAATAACTTTTGAAAGCGATTAGAGGAAGAATAAAATGTTCTTTCCTACTCATCTCTCAGAAATTGTACTTTACAAAAGGTTTGAACTCTAAAATACTTTTTGTGACAGTTATTCAAATGGACGATGAAAAATAAATAAATAAACTATAACTATACATTTGTCGGGAACTATTATTTTTTCCATACATTTTAAATGATATACGTTCTGACGGTATACTTTTTATCCTACATGCGAAACCAAAGTTTTATCCGATTATAATAAAATGTTCTGATAATTTAAAAAACGTTAATTTGAACGCTATTCTAAATCAAATTTAAAATTTATTTGAAATATTCTCATAATATCATAGACATAATATAATAACAAATAAAACATCAATTTATTATTCTGCTATAATCTTTATTAGATTTAGCACTAACGTTTTATAAATTATTATTGCTTTTTGCAATCGTAACCTATACTTACATATACCAACAGTTGTATACGATGCATTTGTATATATTACTGCAGAATGTCAATTTCGAAAAAACAATATAGACAAATGTACGAAGGGTTCGAAATAACGCGAGAGCAAGAGTAATCATATAGCGTGCAACGTTTTTAAAATATCATAATTTACGACGATGAATTATGTGACCAGATTCTCGAATTTATCGAAGACATTAATGAGTTAAGAAATAATTGTTGGATTTGATATTGTTTCGAATTAATCTAGAGATCTGGAAAATGCGGTGTCTAAAATGGTAGAATCCGAATGAGTCGCATAAACTGTGGCGTAAGACGGTTCGGAATCGGATACATTATTGCATGTTTACCCTCAAGTCAATTTGAAGTTATAGGATTGATATAAGGCGTGAATCTAGAAATTATAAATGGGGGTGTTCATAGCAAAATCAAGAGCACTTATAGTTGACAACTGAATACTATATATCTAATATTTAAATATTCTTCGTCCCACAAGGCACTATATTATCAATTTCTTTTCTTCACTTAGTGACATACTCATTTTGTTTTTCACCATTGGTTAAAATTTCTTAGATTGTAAGTATAATATACAATATAAATTCATACTTTTATAACATTATTGTGGGACTTATTAAATTTTATTTTTACTAACCTAAAAATCGCGCGATCGTGCATATTTATCAATCAATAACTTTTTATTTAATCAAACATGTCTTGACGGACTGCTCAACGATGTATTTGAAATTTTGAGGGAATGCATTTATTACTATGTACAGAATACCTAAGAAAGAATTCTCCGAAATTCACATTTTAATGGGTCTAAATAGTTTAAAAATTCTAACGATTCTCGGTATAAGAGTCAGTCAATCTATTTTCTTCGGACTTAAGCTCTGTATACTTTAAATTAATAATTGACGTCGACTCCACCAATTTAAACTTTTCGTGTTTTGATTTATCAAACAATTGTAACTTTTTCCCAGCGTGATGTATTCTTTGAGCTTACTTCTCTTCACAATGTTTCGTTTGTTGGCCCAGAAGGTATATCCAGGTGCTTTCTTATCCAACTTAAGATATTTTATTTTTTTCCCCACTTTTGATACTTTTCAGTTTATTTAGAGGAATATTTGCCGATATCATAAAAATCAGTTCGTTTACCAATTATCCCTATTCTCAAGCTTTACATATCTTCTAAGGTTGAAAATTATCGACCGATTTCAATAATTAGTCACATATAACAAAATTTTGAAGCTCTTGTCTTGGACCATTTTTAGCCGTCAGTAAATAGTTCCGTACTCATTGATGAACAACATGGCTTTCATCCAGGCAAGTCTACTTGCACATGCAATGTTAACATGAAACTGTTTTTGGAAATCAACCCCTAAAAGACTGAGTTCGTCTTCACGTCTTCAAAGTGATCTTGATAGATTTGACGGGTAGAGAAAACACTTGGACTAAAAAAACTCCATATTGATAAATGTCGCTCTATGTATGGCAAGTAAAGCGCGAGTTTATTCGGCGACGAAAACTCCTTAAGGTCGTTTTTTTTTTGGCACTTAATATTTTCGAAGAGATGCACGATGTGAAAATATTTCCTGTGGGTTAGGACGGTTGGCATTATAATTCATATAATCAACTGACAACTTTACAGATTAAAATACCTATCGAACATTACTCCAAGCGTTACTCCAAAGTTGTAAAGGACTGATTTCATTTAGAACTCTGTGAGTTGATTAGAGGTCACATTGATAACGAGAAGTGTTGTAAAATATTATTTCCATTATTGTGACTCTGCGGTGGCTGAGCTGACATATTAATTTGTTGTCAGTGGTTTTATTTTAATTTAAATACTATAAACTTTAAGCATATCTACGTTTCTATGAGTTTCTCATATCACTGGATTTTCAAAACCACCGGCAGATTCGATATTTGAGGCTCGCTCAGATTATTAATGTTAATGATAATGATGAAAAAGACGTAATTTTTTATTATTAAATCGGGAATTTAACTGAGGAAATTATTAATTTTTGAGTAGAAATTAGTTTCGTTTCGGAATCGATCCTTAATAATTTTTCTAGGTTTACGCCATGTATCCACTCAACACATATTCTGTGTCAAAATTCGTCAACATATTTAATTTTATTCGATTAGACATCCATATGATTCAAAAATGTCGTTTAAACACTTGTTTAATCGAATGCAATGATAAACGTCCTTTTTTTTTCGAAAATATTATCGTCTTCCGTTACACAATAAGAACGTACTACTATTTGGTTGACAGAAAAAACGATTTACTATGGATTTTCGCATAATATACCACCTCGTTTAAGATGAAAAATAAAGCGTTCAAAACATTGTTATTACACTGACAGCTGTTGTGTTATCCATGTAATTAGTCTCACGTGAAATCATAATAATATAATTACTACAACAGAGTTATACGGATCGCGTATTAATCGTGTACCGACGAGTATAATCGTTGCTAGCGAGCGCGTGCGTTTAAAGATAAGTATTGCTGAAAATACATTCGTATTTAAATCAAAATAATATGTAATTTAATTGCCTATACGTACGAGCTAATCGCGGCGCGCCTGTGAGAAAACAGTACTAGAGAACAAATCCTCGCGTTCGTCTCTTTGATACACGGCGTTATGTTTTACACACTGGATAACTTTTCAAGCATGCTCTCTTCCTATTTTGGCCGGGTAATCACGTAAATTCGTATTTTTATTTTTGAATGTTCAAGCTACCATACAAACTTTATGTTACTGATAACTTTTTTTTTCATAACATCTTAAAAATGTCCCGCGAGACGACACAATTTATTTTTCCTATTTTTTGTTTTGTTTTTACTGCGGATTTTTATTCAGATAATTTTTCTTTGAATTTTGATATATTGAAATCAGTATCAAATAAGTTGTTTTTGAATTATTTTACTTTGCGTATAAAAAATAATAGTACGTGGGTATGTGCTTATATTTACCTAAATTATTCTTTATACTGCATTTCATGTACTTAGCCACTGTAATTGATATTACAGCAATTTGGTTACAAATAACATACATACGAAAATTTATAGTTACGAATATTTATATTATATGATTATTTTAATTATAAAAGTTTGCAGCTGAGTAAACTCAATTAGTAAATAAATATTCTTAAAATTTAAATGAGAATAATTTTCAAAAACTGCTGATTTGAACTTCGATTTGAATACATTAAAATTCACAAAAAAAAAAAAAAAAAAGACTCAAATGAAATGCCACAAAGGAAAAAGTTTGCATCATGCCATCATCACAAGATATCATGAAGGTGATGAGAAAAATCAATTGTGGAAAACATAGTTTTATGGTAATTTAAATTTAAAAGAAAAAAAGCCGATAAGATAATGGTGGTGGAAGTTCGTCCTTCGTCGCTTCGCTCCTCGGACAAGATAATGGTGAGGAGTGTATAGCACTTTCTATCATGGGATCACCTGGTTTACGATAGTTTAGTTGTATGGTACTTTACATTTGAATGCAATGATAAATCATTGTAAGTTAAGTACAGGATACAGTAGTTGGGTGGGATACACGAGATGCATTGCTAGATTAGGCATTATTGGATAGATTTTGGAATTATTTTATATTATAAAAAAAAAAACGATTCTGAACGAAGATGAAGATGTCAGCCTTAAATTGTAATATATATTTTATTTTAATATCCTAGATTGGGTTAAATTTACATTTGTCTATTCATGTGACTTCTGCTCGTGAGCATTGGACAAACCAGGATGTGCATAGATAGGGCGTAGGTAAATACCATATTATTTGCCTAAATGCACTATCGTGACGGTACCACCCGACCCCGCCGTCCATATATGCTGAATGCTCCGTGGCTACGTCTATTTAAATATTAATAATTAATAATAATTTATAAAATCCGCATGTTTATGGAACTGATACACACATTAAAATAACTGGAAATTGGAAGTTAGTAACGTTCTATTCAACCATGTAAAGGTACGTTATACACCTTGTGTTTACAATCTACCAATATTTTGTATAGAACAGCTGTCAGCTACTGATTATATTATAATAAAATTAATCTATTTAATTATCTTTATCAGCTGTGATATTACATAATATTTTCATTTCTTATCTTTGAATACAAAAATTTTTATACATTTTCAACTACAAAATAATTTGCAAATATTCGTGATTTTGACAAATTTTGTCGATTTTTGAACTTCAACTGCTTATAAAAAAAAATTGTGCCCATGTATTTGAATAATTTTTGAATCACTCTTAGATCAACTTATTCAAAACCTTCTATTAAATTTTCAAGCGATTTGGTGGGCCAAAAAATTGTTATCGACTTTTATAAAAAAAAATCTAAGAAAAATCGAATTATTCAAATGCCTATAAATAGCTCAAAAATAAACGAAATATTTTGAAAATACAACTATGTAAAGAAAATTCCTATTTAAACATTTTGTAAAAGTTTTAAGTTTCTACGACCTATACTTTTTGAATAAGAACAAATATCAAAAATCAATGATGCCTAAATTGTTATTTTACGCGATTATGTGAAAAAATTGTAATTTCAAACACTCATAAAAATTTTTGATTTTATTCCAGTGCAAATTTTTTTACAGATAATTGAAGGAAAACGTATGTCAAACTTTGTACCGAATTTACAATTCTTAGTTTTGAATACTTACAATTTTATGAATTTTCAACTGCAAAATAACTTCAAATTTTCGCGATTTTCTACACATTTCGTAAAAATATGAACTTTTTATGCTTATAAAAAAAAAATTGTGCATTACGCTTTGAATTTTTTTTTTATACCGATAAGTTCGACATATTAGGTACCTTGTATTAAATTTTCAAGAATTTTTGTCCAGTCAAATTTTTTTTATCCACATTTCAGAAAAAAAAACAAAGAAAAGTTGAAAATTTCAATTGTCTATTAAAAGCTCAAAAAAAGTCTAAAGTTTACAAAAATTGTACTACGTATAGATGATTCCAATATAAACATTTGGTGAAAGTTTCAAGTTTTTTCGACTTATACTTTTTGAATAAGAACAAATATCAAAAATCGTTTAAGGCTAAATTATTATTTTACGCAATCATGTAATTATTTCGTAAACGTTTGAACTTTAGATGCTTATAAAAAAATTTTGTGCCTATGTATTTTTATAATTTTTGAATGGGAGTTAGAACAACTTATGTGGACCCTTCTATTAAATTTTCAAGTATTTCGTCCGAGCTACATTTTTTTTATCAACATTTATAAAAAAAAAAATAAAAAAAATCGAATATTTCAAATGCCTATAAATTGATTAAAAATGAGTGAAATCTTTTGAAAATAAAATTATATAAAGAAAATGCCAATATAAACAACTGATAAAATTTTCAAGTTTCTACAACTTATACTTTTTGAAAAAAAAACAAATAGCAAAAATCGTTTGAGGCTAAACCGTTGTTTAACGTGTTTTTGTAAAAATTTAAATTTCAAACACTCATAAAATTTTTTTGTCTGAATCCGGTAGAGTTTTTTTTGCAGATAATTGAAGAAAAACTAATGAAAAACCTTGTACCAAATTTTCAAAACTTAGTTATAAAAGAAAAAAATTTTACGATTTTTCAACAACAAAATTATTTGCAAATTTTCGCAATTTTTACATATTTCGTATAAATTGGAACTTTGAGCACTTATAAAAAAAAATTGTGACTTACGATTTTGGATTTTTTTTTATCAGTTATGGAACAACTTATAAGAAACCTTGTATTAAATTTTCAAGATTTTCTGGCAAAAAGAAAAAATTTTATCGTTATTTTAAAAAAAAATACTTAAAAAAATTGAAAATTTCAATTGTCTATATTTAGCTCAATAAAAGTCAAAATACTTTGAAAATTTAACGGTGTATAGAGAACGCTAATCTAAACATTTTGTGAAAATTTCAAGTATTTACATCGATTAGTTTTTGAGTTATAGCAAAATAAAAAATTTGATTTTGTCGAAAACTGGTTTTGCGTAAAATATACCGTTTTTCCCTCATTTTTTAAGGGTTTTTCCCGGCGCGTTAAAAAAATATTGAAAATTTTTAACTTTTGACCCCCCAAAGTACCAACTAGATTCAATTTCCTTTCAGAAAAGTTGCTGTATAAGGCAATCGAAGCATTTTTACTGCCCCAAATCGTGTCGACAGACACAAAAATAAAAAAAAAAAAAAATTAAAAAAAAAAAAAAAAAAAAAAAAAAAAAAACACACATCATTGTAAAATCAATACATTCTTCACTCCGTTCAGAATCTAAAAAAAATTCAAATTTGTGAATTCTTATGGCCGAAAAAGGCGGGTGAGCACGCGACAAAATCAGCTCGTGTACACATAGAATAGATAGCCTATACGACGAGACTTCGAATAAGCGATTCCGAAACGTGCGTCACGTCGTCACTTCAACAACAGTACAATTGCAATAGATCTGTCGCGTCCAATGAATGTTTCCGCAGGACGGGTTGTCAGCCCAAACGGCGCCGGCAATAAAAGCTAAACGTCAAACGTCACCGGAGATTCGATCGACCAACAAAATAATCTACAAAGTTTATTACGGTTCGTAAATAATATAAAATGCATGCGGTAAACTCGGTTCGAAATCTGTCGCGCGCACCCGGATCGGTATCCGATGTACACGGCGCGATTTTGAATAATTAATGAACTGGTTGTTTTTTCCACGGCCGATTGTCTTTTCTCGCACGTGAAACGCCTTCGGAGTGTCTATAATGTATGATTACCTCTCTCGAGGAGGCGTATAGGTGACTAAAATTACGCATCAAACAACGTTCGGTGAAATGCATTATTTATAAACGTATAAGTGTTTGTGTCGAACCGAGCACGAAGAATATTCGAGCGCGTGAAAATGGATTTTATCATTTTCGATTGTGAAAAAAATAAATAAAATATAAATAAATAAAATAAAATCCACGTGGAACATTTTCCAACGTCAGATCCGAGTCATCACGCCCGGCACAATATTCTCGTTACAATTCTCGTGATTTCCACAGCCACGAATCACTCGGTTTTCGTGCGCGAGAAAAATCGCACTTTCGGCTTGTTTCCATATTAAATTCATTTGAAATATTCAATATTGCGACTTGGTGTACCGCACCGCCAGCTATCGTTTTTGATCGGTCGCAAGACCTAACCGAATGTTCGGTCCGTGTTCGGATGTAATACGGATTTTACTACACTTTCTATTCAAACCTGTTTCGTCGGCCGTCGAAGATGGCGAAGAAACTTTAAAAACGCCCGAAATCATTCGGAAACAATGGCAAACATAACAATATTTTCGTGCCTTTCGCTGTTGTTTAAATGTAATGTGTTATTCACGCGATTACTTGTACGAGTTAATAGGTCTTCCTGTGCTCAGAAAAACAAATATTAATTAAAAAGTTAATTTCGATATGAAACAACGACTCGGCTGTTATTTATCGATAAAATAACTTGACAAACTAATACTTTTGAAATTTATAGAACTATTCTCATTTAATTGTGACCACTAAAGTTATGACTTACGACCATACAAGCCACAGAGCAAAACATTAAAACAACGATTCGGATAAAAGTTACGAGTTAAATACATAGTGTCATCGGTGTAAACATAATTTAATAATCGTACTCGATCGTATTTTACAGTGTTATATTGAAATCTCCGTAAAATTCGAATCATAATGTTTGTACGATTTATAATTTAGTTGAACACGCAAATTAACATAATAAACAGAACGGTTCATTTTAAAGTCCGTATACCACCACAGCTTGGTAGACGTTAATATGTTATTCACTTGTATAAGATTAGTATTCAAATTTATAACGTCACAAGAGGTATTGGTTTTAGTGTTCCGACTATAATGTACATTATGCAGACGTGTTTTATCAAATAATATTTTATCACGTATAATTGGTCGTATACACACTACACGTTCTTCTTTAGAGCTGTTTTGTATTAGGTTTTATGCATACGATATGATATAAAACGCATCCCGGACTGACTCTATCGACGAAAAGCCGAAAATCCCGTACCGATGCATTTGAAATTTGCATTGATTGTGATTTATCATAACTATGAACTGGTTATGCCGTGAAGTGATATACCAGAATTCGAATTTTAAAGGGCCAAAATAGCATAAAATGTGAAGTAATTACGTTACTGTTCGTTGGGTATTTCAGCTTATTAGTATTATTGACAGATATCGTATGAATATGCTGTAGTATCTATGGAAAATTATGTTATTGTTATCAATTACTTTTGTTTGTCATATTTTTTACACTATATGTAATTATTGCATACTATTTGTAATTTAATTAATATCATTAGAAGAATCAAATCAATTACTATCGATATTATAAAGTTAAAACTGTTAAATGGTTTGTAATACGAGTTTTTTATTAAAACCATGGTAAGATGTATTATAAATGTAATATTACATAATTCTTATATAGATTAAAAACATAGCTATGAGATTTAAAATGTCGAATCTGGAATAAATATCAATGAAGAATATTTATACTATTCTCTTGGAAATCAATAACGGCTACAAAATTTAGATTCTCTCCCACGTCAGGGTTTTCTAGACATTTACGGTGTATAAACGTAGTTTAATACATGCAATTATTGACTTAAATCAACTTATTTAAACTATTTTATTATGTGTGAAATTAGAGTTTCAACTTGAAAACATTTTTAAATTTATTTACTCGTTGTTAATTTTTTTTTTTTTTTAACTCGGACGTGATGGATAATTTAGCTAGGTATATAGTATTATAATTACCTCCGCCAACTAAATTACTAAAAGCACAATACAACAATAACCTTAAACAACAGATACAACATATTATTATTCAAAATTGAAATGGACATAACGATAATGAGGTATAATATAGACCACAACAACAGCAACAACAACAACAACAACAACAACAACAACAACAACAACAATAACAATTATACGGATACAATGTACGAATAAAAACAAAACATCTTTATCTAAAATAGAAATAAAAAATTGGCCCTTAGGAAAAATATTTCAACAGCTCACACTGTCCGTTGTTATTGTTATGTACCAAATGATGATAATGGTACATCACTGAGCCATTCAGTAGAAACAACACTAAGATGTGACAATTATTATGTTTCAGATATGAAAGGGGAAAACACATTGAAGAAATGTCAGTAGACTATTAAGGAAAATAGCTTGATAACACTTTACGTATACCATGTCCAAACTATTATTAATTTGTGACGTAGAAAAGAGTATGTATAAAAGATACATGGATATTAAAATATTATTCTTACTTGTTCACATATATTTTTTTTTTTTTTTTTTTTTTTTTAATAGAACTTTCAGCTTAAAACTATTACAGTTCGACAATTACAATATATGATATAGATAAGGTAAACATAAAATACAATTATAGCTATTAATAATATTGTAGCATAAAATGGATAATTAGGTAATTAGATAAAAATATGAAATGAAAGATACAAAATAAGGTGTACGCACAGCGATATATGGAATTACAATTGACCTTTATTTAATAATGACGTTAGGAGAGACAGGAGGGGTTTTATGATCGCAGTGAATTCGGTAATGAAAGAAGTAAATAAAGTTTCTATACTAGGAGATAAGTGGGAATGTTTATGGTTGGAGGAAGTAACTTCGGCATAAGATGGTTTAACAGTATTGGAATTTAAGGTGGAATTAGGAAAGTTAATAAGAGATTTAGGAGTGGAAATGAAGTTTTCACGACGAGATGGTCTATTGGTGAGTTTTTTATAAACAGAACAGCCTTTGTAATTTGCTGGGTGACTACCTTGGCATAAAGCACACCTGGCCGGAGATTCTGATGACATAGTGCATACGTCAGATCTATGATCATCGCCACATCTGATGCATCG
This sequence comes from Therioaphis trifolii, assembly GCA_027580255.1. NCBI lineage: Eukaryota > Metazoa > Arthropoda > Insecta > Hemiptera > Aphididae > Therioaphis > Therioaphis trifolii. The sequence continues at coordinate 13,404,897 of CM050406.1, read as the reverse complement.
TGGAAGGTGGTTGCAGTAGCTCTGAGTGTGCCCGTAAGACAGACAGCGATGGCATTGAGGTGGGCCTTTACGTGGATGGGGTTTTTCGACAACAATTTTGGTGTGCAGAAGAAACTCGATTTTGTTATATCTTCAGTAGTGGTGGGGTATCGGCACAGATGCGGTCGGCACAGTTGCGGTCAATACCTTTTCGGTGGCACTTGCGGTCACAATTTTTTTTTACACGCATGAACTGGTTTTACAATACTGATACAATAATAATACAATTAAACCTATACTATATTAAAAATCAAATTTTCCTTCTTTTATGTTATTTTTATATGCAAATTGGTACAACGTTATCGATGTCGATGCGAAGATAATAATAATTATATTATATTGCGATTACGACGGGTAAATTATATTTTTCAATTTACGGATGTGTTAGTTGTAGACAAAACAAATTACGAAACACAACCAAGATAGAAATGGATTTAAGCACATAATATGTGCATATTATGCAGTTGGCCAAAAAATTGAAATAATCGAAACAACAAAAGGTAAGCCTTTAGCAATTTTTAACGGCTATCAATTCAGAAAATACAGATAAAATGAAAATGGGATGGTTTGGGTTTTTCTGAGTGAAAAAAGGATAAGCGTAGAGCCGTATGCATGAGAACTAAAAATACAGAAATAATTAATTTTTTTGACCATTCGTGTAAACCTGATGTGTCAACAAGTGAAGTAAAAAAAATAGTGACCGCAAGTGCCACCAAAAAGGTATTGACCGCAACTGTGCCGACCGCATCTGTGCCGTAATCAGTGGTGGAAGGATGGAGATTACGAATCACAACACGTAATGGGCGCTCATCATACATCTGGTATGTATGAAAACTGTACTCGGTCTCAATTAGATAATTAATGAGTAGTCTGTAATGCTCATAGAAGTGAGTATGGATGATCAGGTACGAAGGAGTGGTTTTACAGATAAATTCAGTTGTATTGATAATTGACATCAAGTTTGAGGTGAAATCGGAAATATTACTCACGCCTTTAATATAAACTGCAGGTGGTTTTGGTGGGACATTTTGATCACGAGTTTGGGTCTTGTTTGGCTGTGTGTTGTCGTTTGAGTCGTTTAGAGTGGTGAGAACTGAGTACCGGTTAGGAGTTATAAAAATTTTTGATTTCTTGTCCACTGGCTTGGGCGAAAGCGAAGAAGATGATAAATTTCTTTTACTTGGAGTGGAAAAATTGGATTAGTTTGTGCCACGAATATTAGACGATTGGGCCGCCATATTACGTAAACGTAACGGCCGAATTTAATAACATAATATTAGCGTATGAAAAACAGATAACGGAGCGAGCGTATTGACGTGCGTTCATGGTGAACGTTATCGCCGGACTGTTCACATATATTTAACTGTACATTTTACTAATTAAGGTATCAGTGTGTTTAAAATTTAATTTTTGAAATCTGTTTAATAGTAAGACAGAATGGTATTTAAAGTGATTACTATAACTTTGGCGCAGACTTTTATTGATTTTTTCTTCTGTTAGAAGTTACAAACTTAATAGTCGTAATTCGTTTATGAGGTTATCTAAAAATATAGAAGAAAATTTCCTAAAACTAACAATTATTATTATTGATAACATTTTTGTAAAATTTGAGATTAAATGTTTCAAATTTTTGAATGATTTCAGAGTAAAAAAATTACTTTTTCATGAAGTAACTCAAACTAGCCGAATTATAAATATGTGCTATTAAGTGATGCAAATAATAACGTCGTGTTCATTAATTATGGTTGTAAGTTGACAATTTGTATCATATAAATATTTTTACATAATACACATACAAGATGTTTAACGGAAATTTACACAATATAATCCAACCTTGTATTGTACATAAACTTGAATGACTTTTTATGTACAGTTTAAACACTAATGGAATAACATTTTTGTGAAAAAAATATTTTTTTTTTACTAATTTAATCAACACAATTCTTAAGTTTTTACTCATTGTAAATATAGAAAACTATTTATAATTTTATTTCATGAAACAGCATATATTTTTTTGAAATTGTGTGAATTATTTTCTTTTTTTTATTGAACCATACTTTGAGAAAAGCGAATTAAGTTTGGAGCAAATGAGGAGTAATAACTAATTTTATCCATAATATCTTCTTAATTTGTATTTTATGTTATTCTAAACTTAATACTCTTGTATTTCTTACCTATCGATACCATCTTTTTACTTAAATATCAAAATAAAAAAAAATAAAAAAATAAATACTCACTTTTATAATATTATGTCAGAAACAATGGTCACCATTGAAGAAAAATAAAAAATAAAGTAATAACAGTAAAAAATATTTTTCACTACTACGTAATTTTGTTGACGTTTTAAATTTTAAGTGAAATACTCATAGTTAAATCATATTGAAAGCACTGAGTGAATATTAATTGAATGACTGGTGATTTTTTAGTAGACATATTAATTTACATAATAATACTGTTGAGTTAAGATTGTTTCTAGATAATTATAAAACAATAACCAGAAAAATTCAAGAAAATTAAAATACGCGAAAAATTCGTTTTTTAGAAAACAAATTATATTTATTGCAATTTTACCTTGCTTCTATATACAATTTTTGAATTCTACGTCTTCAATGATTTATTACTCCATATAAATTCATTTACGTTCAGCTCAATTCGTCAGATGGTGGATAAATTAGTTATAAATGTGTCTATATAGTACATAAGTCATAATGTATATTTTTTCCCACACTATAGAACTTGTTATTTTTTTTTTTTGAAATTGTGTCAATTTGTCTGACTAGACGCTAGTTAAATCAGTTCTATCTTATCGAAAACGTGAGTATTGGCTTACGCTGTGTGCATTTAAAACAGTTTCAATTCGTGTAGAGAGGACTCGATAAACCATTATGACTTCATCGATGGGCATTATATTATCTGCATTGATTAATATTAGACGTGTAACAAAAGTGTATAAACAACAACAAATAACGAAATTCGGTTCACACACGGAATATTAAATATTTATGTGGATTTTACACCCAGTGGCCAGTACGTAATTTATTAGCGTTAACTATCGATTCGATATTAATATGCATTTTACGCTTCATTGATATTCAGAATTCTCATAGGAAATTAAATCCACATTATAGAAAACTTTACCCGCAGTCGAGGACTAAAATTGGTTGTGTGTTTACACTCGGCTTTGATTGGCTGAAACACTCGGTAATAATTCCACATCCACTGAGTTATTAAAACGTTACACCGCAGGGTTTGCACAACTTTGTGACGTCTGGTCCCGATGGTCACGAATCGTTAAAAATGTCGTTTCTTCTCTGAAAGTTTTTGGTTCCTTACACAAAACGATTTGACGAAATCGGTTAATATTTCAATTGGTAGCGGCACCGTCGGAGAAACATTAATTTCTGGAATTATTTTTTGATCCATATTTTATTTCACACTCATTGTATTGCATATACGCGTACAAAACTGTAGGCGATACACGTACTCTAACTCTATTTCCGGTGTTCGTATATTTCAGAACCGAGACGACGTGTGTACCATGTGTACCATTTTATGTATGTTGCTTTTCGTGTTGAAAATTATTCAAGTGCCTAAATACGTTTAAAATTGTTGTAAATAAAAAATATATAATCAGTAGTATTCATTAAAAAAATCAAATATTCTGTACGTAGAGTGTCCATCGGAGCTTATATTAGGGATTTTTACCTACTGCCTAAAATACGTTGAACATTTGGTTTTCGTGAAATTCATTTGAAATTTAATACTTGCCTCCTCCCCATAGGCGTAGGGTGGTCAAATTTTTGGGGGGCTTTAGCCCTAATATCGAAAAAATTATTTATTTGAATATTTTTTAAATATAGGTGGCCTTAAGTTTTTTGGGGGGGCTATTATTCCAACTGGTGGCTAAGCCACACCCCCCCCCAACTACTCCTATGCTCCTCCTCTCAAATTACAAATTATGTGTTTTTGTGTGTTATTGCGTCACAATATTACTATTAGAGGGGCAGTCAACGTTGACGTCGAAAAACCAAAGTTTTTTTAAATTTTTTTATCGACAACATTGTACGAGACGAATACGCGTTGTGCGAAACGGACGTGGGTCACCGAGCAGCGACGTTAAGAACAATGGTCACAATGACGCAGTGGTGGCTATCACATTTAATAATGGTGTATCAATTTTTAATTCAACCCCATAAACCACCCGATCACCCGGCCTGTCATCGAAAATACGGACTTTTATGTTGAATAAAAATCACCATGATATCACTTCTTTATGACGTTCTGGCTCGTGGTCTAATGTCATTTCAGTTGAATATCAAACGCATATTTTTCATTCGTCCGGTGGCACTGCCCTCACTCGTTTCAAAGGTGTATCGACTTGGTTGTAGAACGACAGCCTTCACTGCTGTTTGACGATCCCGCTCGTCTAGAATAATCGTTCAAGGCCTCAGCGCCACGATAGATTTACGCACGTTATCGATAGCTACTAGTTATATAATATCAATTCGGATTATCCGAAAAATCCAGATATCGGATTTCGAATTTCAAGCCTCTAAATCTGTATTTCAGATTTTGAAATCTGAAATTTGGGTTTTCGGATATCAAAATTCAAATTTTAATTCACGTTGCGGATTTCAATATTGTAAATGAAAAGAATTACATTTTTTGGTATAAAACAAAAACATGATATGAATTTTTCTATTTTGAATATAAGAATGATTCTAATTTTAACATTTTTATAAGATAGCTAATTTTTTGCAAGTCTTATAATACAAAAATATAATGAACGTTGTTACTTATCACTTTTTATACTTATACTATAATAATTTATAAATTTAAATGTTTAAACTTTCATACCATTAATGTATTGATATTTATTGTTGTTCTATTTTTTGAATTGTATCAATATATAAAACGCATTAATTTACTACAAAATATGCGTAGTGACCAAAACATTACTGCTAGTAATATATAAAACAAAACTAATTCAATGATTAAAAATTAAAAATTTGGATTTAGAATCCGTTTTATAATCCAAAATCCGGACCTAGAATAAAATTCGGATTTTCAAAATTCGGCAAATTCGGATTTTTCCTAGCACTAATAGCTATAGATACTGTTGAACCGTTGATTTCCATGTAATATTTATAATGGATACGATCGATACAGCTGTTTGCTGAACGTTGTAACGGTGAGTATTCAGACGTCTAAACAACGTGAGAGGATAGACTACAAATATCCCCACCGTTCTGTGCGTTTTCACGGGATAACAACATTGCTAGAATATTGTTATGAGAAAATCGAATGATTATGTATATATAAGGCGACATGCACGTCTGATCATGGCTTTCTTCAGGGTCCACGGGTCAAATACGTACGCTTTTGCTTAAATTACTTAACACTTTAATGATCTATGATCATAACTTGATATTTGTTATTCATTGATAGTAATTGGTTTGGCGGTAGACACAGAACTATAAATTGAGGTATCCTAGGTTTTTACACATAAAACACTCACGCAACTTTACGCAGTAACTTTTTTTGTTAGTGTTAAAGAGTCATGGTAAATTAGGTAAGTAGTTATTTGCCAACGATGTTACTCATATGATTACACCTCACTACTGCGAGCTACCAACGTACATGGTAAAAACATCAAAATAAACATATGAATTGTTCTATGAAATATGGATAGTTCAAATGATAGTATCGTTATCGAGTTTGTATTTGGTTTGCCGTAGTCAACACAGATTATTTAAACGAAGATTTTCAGTCAAATACTTTAATTCTTTAACTGTATGTTTTGCTGTGTCACCAACTTTCATTTGAAACATTTTTATAAACCATTATTTTAGTAAATTTTATTTTTTCGTATGTGTTCGAATATGTTTGAAGTATATTAACTCCTATGTCAACATTACAACTTTTCACATTTTGCAAGAAAATGCTATTGTAGTGTAATAGTTCGTGAACTTTAAAGCAATATCTTACTATTTCAATGCCAATCATTCATAAAATACTTTCTTTTGTTTTAATTTTGAACGTAAGATTTTCTATATTTGGATTTCTAACTTTAAAGGAATTAAAACTTTGTACAATACTAGTTTTACAACACACGGAAAACGCAATATTTCAGTTGCGTGACTATCAAATTTTTGTAACCAATTCTATAGTTTAGTTTTCAATTAAGATGATTAGAGTACAGTTTTATTGTGATTGGAAATCATAAATCATTCAAGTTTATTGCATTTATATTAAATACAAATTGCTTAGTTTGTATAGTCATGAAGTATAACGAAGTATCATAACAAAACATAATAAATTGAATAGTTAAGATACGAATTTTTCATAACCGATCTGAAAAATCGAATCACTCGAATAGAATATATTGAATCAATATATTCAAAATGTTTAAAAAGCTTCTGCTATTTTAATTTTCGGAATAAATTATTGTTATAAATAATAATCGTCTGACTTTTATTTCATGTGACTGCAGAAATTGAGTTTCTTAAAACTATCGTTTTTTCCTCGGCGTAGCATCGCCGGGTTAGTTAATACAGTTTTAATATTTTAGAAACCCAATAGACTTTGAACAAAGTTTTCTTACATTAGCTAGTTCATCGTGGCTTAAATGCCTAAAAAGCTAATTCTCTATTAGTTTGAAGGCTTTAAAATTAAAGTTTATTATGCAATACAAATTATCGTCATTTAAATATTTTCAAAAATGTAATATGTTTCAATTGTTCTCATGTTGAGCAAATCACCTTGGATAAAGGTACGAGCAATCACAAACATTACCGTTGAATAGAAAATGTAAATTCATGTATTTGAAAAAGCGATGGAAACCCATATCAAGTATCGTTATTTTTAAAATTTTAAAATATCACTTTATTCGTCCAAAGGAGTTGAACATTTAAATACAATTTAAATTTTACCCAACATCAAGGCATCTAATCTAGGAGATAAAAGTTGGCATTACCAAAAGCTGTTGTTTTTTCTTCGAATTGTGACCTTTTAACCTACTTAAACATTTAACACAGATATATTAAAAGATATTGAAAATCAGTTTTTATATGACATTTACCAATTATTAGTATAAAATATTTATTAAGAACTTCGAGAGGTGTTAGTGTTATTTGAAAGTAAAATAATTTTAGATTTTTTATACAAAATTATTACGTATGTACGTAACATTATTTAAGGATTAGTTTGGAATACTATAATTTACTGGAATTCACCTATGATTAATGCCTTTTAAATTGATGTTAAATGCTCGAGCTAAATATTGTTAATTAGCAAAAAAAAATAATCGAGGTTTTAACTCAAACGGATACTTGTTTTTAATCGATTACATTTATATATTAAATTTGAACTATTCACTGTGGAGAATATTCAATGACTAAAAACATTAGTAACTTCAAACGATATTTCATTTTAAAAGATTTTTTTTTTTTCATTTTAGAGAAAATAAAATAATACTATACACATGAATTGTTAATGTGTAAAATGTAAGTATGTTTCTAAGTGGCTTATGATCTTTAGATTCAACAACACGCGTTTCAATGATTTCAATTACACATACAGTTGATCATTATAAAATATGCTATAGTCGAAGAAAATCTAATTTAGTAATATATAAGAACATGCAATATTTGTTACATATTTCAGCAGATATTAAAGGTCACGATTGAGAAAGAAAATTGTCTTAACCATGAATATATTATAATAAATTACGTTATATATGTATAAGGTGAGAATATCTTTTTTATCTTAGTAACATTTGGACAATACGCCATCTTCGTGATTTGACAGTAATTAACCGTACTAATATAAAGAATAAGTTAGATTTTATTTTCTAATGATGTCCATCTCGATTTGACGAATATGTGTACTATTTTTTTTATTATTACTCGTCACCTTCGTCCTTCATTAACCTATCTCTATATAATCAACATACAATTCGGAATTAATCGAAAATCTTTTGAAGCTCTTGGTTGTTTGGTAATAAACGGACGAATGAGTTTAACTAAATATATTATGTTTCACGAGTAAACAGTTTTGCCTCAAATAGGCGAAAAAATCACGTGGAAACAATCCTATAGTGCTCGAATTTATGTGTGAAAACTTATTCTCAAAGTCATTTGATCTACCACTATAAAATGCATGTGTTTATAAAAAAAAAACCAAAACATTTTCAAACAACGCCGATGAATCACAATTTGTTTATTGATTTTATTTTATTATGGTGAAGTTTTAAAACGAACTTGATCACTCAAAAAAAAAAAAAAAACTCAAAATAATCCACTTTATATTTGTCTTATATTCTATGTATAAGTATATTATAATTTATGTATTTGATAGATTTGAATTGAGTTATAAAATATCAATGTGTATATGCCTGATTAATTGACACAGTTTTTACATAGTAAAATAAAAGTGGTTTACGGTTATATACTATTGTTTAAGTAAGTTAAAGAGACATTTAAGCACTTAAGTTTAATGTAGAGGAGTGGAAAAACAATAATGGTATCTGGAAAAAATATACTGCAACTACTCCACTGCTTTAAACTTAAAACGTTTATAATTCTTGAACTATTGGTCCAATAACGCAAATCTAACTGTTGAAATCTCCCTTTCACAAAAAATAATAATAATAATTTCTATAATTATTATAGCAATCAACACGATTATTATTGTACATTATTACGATGGTAGCTTTTGAAAAAGATTTAAAAAACTCAAGAAAAATAATTAAAGTTTTCATAAAAATGCAGGATTTCACAGTGGTTTAAATAGAACGAGAAAAAAATGTAACCAAGCTCAAATCTCATGGGACGGATCTTGGTGGGACACCTAGTATATACATGTCGTTTGGCCTGTTAAATACACACATTATACATTTATGTTATCGACGTCTCTTATGGTAATGCACAGAGTGAAAACCGACCGAAACGCATTTTCCATAAAGAAACGGGTAATTCTCGGGAAACGTTGCATCATTCCAATCGTTAATGACGACGATTCGGAACGCCACCAGTCAATAAGAATCGTGACACCAGTGCCGTTTTCGGGCGTTCACGACGTCCGCGAGAAACGAGATATCAACGCGTGTTGTGTTTGAAATAACAATATCGCACAGACGACGGAGGATGATGATTAGTTCGGCACCACATGTCGTTGAACGTACAATGCGATATTCAAAGATTCCGATCGGGCGCATGCGTTCGTACGATTTCTTCCGGCGGCGGCGGCGGCTCGAGAGAAGCAAATCTGTAGAATCTTAACGACGTCGGTGAAAGAGTACCATTATTTTGTGTAAAGGGTTTTCATTCGATGCGATAAAATAATAATGAAAGAAATTCTATTGAAAAACGTTCGATCGGGTTTTTCGGTTAACTAGTCGGACCGAGCGGAGATTCATTCACAAGGGATTCTACTAGATTCTCAACCGTCATTCAATTACTATTCAACGAACAAAAAATTCTGTGTTTGAGTGTTTGAATAATGATTAGGTGTTGAATATAGTATATTCATAATAATTTATTCAAATATGAAACCACGTATGAACCGTATCGTGTACAATAAACGAAGGGGTCCGTGCAAGAATAAGATGACTCCATTTTTTTGAAAATGGGTTTTTTTCCGTTTCTTATAAAGAAAAAAATTACGAGTATATCTGTGCAAGAACGAGACAACTCCGGTCATTCGTATATGAGATATAACGTAAATCGAGTTCTGGTTTTTTTCCGTTGAAAAACCGGATAACTCTGGAGTTATCTGGTTTTTGGTGCGAATGTCGTCCACACTGTATTTTGTACAATATGTTTTATTTTATTTATTTTGTACCAGACATGTTATTTTTTATATATATAATTATTTAAATAAATTTAACAAATTTCTTGTTGTAATTAGAATGAATAATGCTATTATTTTCATTTTAAACAAATTTATGAAAAAAGAACGAATAAAAAGTTCTGTTCAAAAACCGAGATAACTCCAAAAATGGTATGTTAGAGTTAAATTTTAAGGTAAAATTTGTTTTTTTTTTGTCTGAAAAATGATTCATAAAATCATACTCCAATAAATAAACCAAATTCCTTAAAAATAGAATGAATAATATTTTTATTTTTGTATTAAAACCATTATGAAGAAATAATAAATACAAAGTTCTGGTCAAAAAACAAGATAACTCCAACAAATTTAGGTTAATATTAGCTTTCGTTTCAAAGAAATTAAGAAAATAAAATCAATTACTACGGAATCTTTTTTATCGTCGTCTAGTGTATCTAAATTGATTTTCAAATTAATTGTATCTTTATTTAAATAATTTTTAAATAACTTTATTGTTTTCTGAAAAGTTTAGGAAAATGGAATTATCTCGTTCTTGCACGGACCCCTTCAAATGCGTCAAGAACGCACAATTAAAAGTAGTTAAAAAGTATGCAATTTACTTATCATTTTAGATTTCTCTGTATAAAGAAACTTTTTTGGTATATATTTTATTCTATTTTGAATATTTATATGATGAAATTGGTGTAACACAATTGTTGAATCACCCTGTGCATATATATACCGTTGTTTGAGAAGTTCATAAATGATATACTTCACTGTTCATATTAAATCTAAGTTTGGAAAAGTAGTACGAAATGAAATAATTTAATTCACAATGAAAATTGTTCACGACTATCAATTCCACTATCTAAAAATTAGGTCACTCAAAGCAGGATAATATTGAATATTTTATCTCAGCAGTATAAACAATAATATGTAGTGCTCCATGGAATTCCTCGTCGTCTGCATTATTTACTCACATATAAATATGTTTTGACGCTCATTGAAAGGCAGGTTCATGTACATTGTTCACCCGTAGACAATTGTTATTGTGATCTTATTGCTTGTTCCTCACGTTAAATACATATTTTGTTTAAATGACGTGATTGCGATTCACGACTGGTTTTTCGTAACCCAAAAATACACTAAAAACCCGTTATCTAGCTGATATGATATCGATTGCCACGAGGTTTCCCGAATTTTCGCGAAAGTATAGTGAGTCTTTAGTATTGTGTCAGTTCGATAACTATCACTTTTTCACCATTGCGGACACGACCATTGGCTGTTAAATAATCGTTCAAAATATAATGTTACTCATTCAGAACACGTTGTGTCAGTACGTCAAGTTGCAAATATTTGCCACGTTATTTATAAGAAGAAAAAAAGGTAAATTTTACTATTGCAAACAAAATAATTGATCAGCCCTCGTGATTTGTAACTACATTGTATACAATTGTGTGTGTGTTGTGATGTGGATTTAATTTCATATTCAATAAATTACTTATGTTGTTTAAAAATTATGTTGTGTACGTATTATTGAGTAAAATCATTCATATCATACAATTTGTATTTGTAACTGCCCTGTCTAAATATCTTAGATCCGTTACTGTCAGACGAACTGGCGTATTATATTTACGTCTGATATTTTGACGTAAACTCAACAACACGATAAATCGATTATTACTCACATTAGTAATTGTTTAATATTGATTGGTGAATAACATTGCTTTATCCGAACAATTTAGCAAAACTTTCTAAGTGCGCAATGGTGTTTTATTTTATTTTTTCAATGTATATACTAAATTTTGGTACTGCGTGTAATTTATTATAATCATATCACAATATAATCATACTACAAATGTCTGGGGTAATCTAAATATTGTAGCCATAAATAGAATATTGAGGGAAAAAACTATTCTTAAAATAATACTAAATAAACCCAAACGTTATTCTCCTATACAATTATTCAAAGAATCGAACGTCTTATCTGTACAAAAACTATTTCATAGGGTCAGGGATGCCCTTTATTATACATATAAATAAATATAACTATTTTAAATCAACGTACAATACATATTTATATGTATAATCATTGATTTTATAGTAAAATGTTATTTATTATTTAGTTTATTATAAAATAAATGGTATAATATACATGCTAGAAAAATGATTTTGTGATTCAAATCGTCAGGCTGATGAAACCAAGTCTATATTTTCACCGAGTAGGTCTAAAGTTATTAAATAAATTCTCGTTTCATATCATAAATTTTGATTCTTATATCCAATCACAGATACATAAAACAACTAGATAGCTGACTCACTGATAAGGTCTTATAAGACCTATGAAGTCTGACAGCCATATGCTAACAGGGCAAATGCGATTGATTAATCCATGAAATATTTAATTACTCCATGATTTTTTAACAATTTCTGAATTCGCCCGATTAAGAGGACGTTGCAGTCGTTGCACAGATATTTGTGTTTTTCCGTCTTACAAGTGCGTACATCGAAAAATGTACGCTCGGCCGATCACGTTCATCACCGTTAGTTGAAAAATTTGAGTAAATTTACCTCTTGTACAATTTAAAGCTAAGATTATTATCAAGGGTATGTCATAGGATTTTTTATTTTATTTTAATTTTAAAGCGAGTTATAAGTTTTTAAGATGTACAAGTAATTTTGCAATTACTACTCGTGTGTTAAGTATTGCCAAAACATGCTTTGACAAATGAAAATAACCTCCTGGAACTTAATTTAACAAAAACTTGCTTTATAAACTTTAGTATAAATAAATCGTCACCCATTGGTAATAATTATCTTAAGCCTCTTCAAAAAAAAAAAAAAAACTGTAATGAATTTAGTATAAATACAGTGATTGCTATTAATAATGACAGTAAATGTAATTTTTAGATGTACTACTTCAATACTCATTCGATTGACTTTGCTCTTAATATTTGGATCAGGAATCATAGATGGAATAGCAGTCTCCTTCAAGTATAGTTTATAACTACCTCCGGGTTTTAAGTCATAGTCAGACTGTACAAAGTGTTCACTACAAATACAACTATTTTTGGTAGGAACAAACCCTTTCCGACGTATAGCAGTAATCCACAGTTGATTCCTTTCTGAATTGTCTAATGGAAATCTAATGGGAACAATCTTATTATAGTTTTTACATACCTAACTAATAATAAGTTTACATAAGATATAACAATATATAACTTACGAAAAAAAAAAGAACTTTGCTTCCTTTCAGTCTCCTATTGACACAACCAGACACAGAACAAGAAACCACCATGATGTTGAATTACTTGAATTGCACTTTATTGTTTATAGTTTATAAATTATAATCGAAAAATTGTGTTTCAATCACAGATATATATTAATATATATATACATATATATATATATATATATATATATATATATATATATATCTGTGGTTTCAATCACAGAAAAATCATATTTCATGGAATTATATAAATTTCATGGATTAATCAATCATATTTTGCCCTGTTCGCATATGGATTCTAGACTTCCATTTTATTCGTTGAGTCGGCTATCTAGTTGTTTTATATATCTGTGTATCCAATACAAAAGCCCGTTAAAATGTGGTTAGCCATGGTATTAACAGTTATAAACGAAATAAACCACTACGATGTAAATTTATACTTTATTTAATTAATTTAAATTAATAATAACTACTATATTATTCACTTGCCCGTTTCTATGTGTATTTATAATATTGTCTTTTTGGTTGTTCATATAATCTTAATTATATATTTTTATTAGTACTCCAATTTCCCGTGAGTTGAGACCACGATTTAAGATATACCTAATCTTAAATCGTGGTTGGGACATTACTCTGAGGTTGGGACATTATTCACGTAATCATAATTTTAATCATATCTAAACTTATCATTAGGCGTCCAGTAAAATAATAATAAAAATAATAATTACAATATTGTTTTATAATTTTAGATTCTGAGTGAAGCAAAGGATCTTATGGTTTTACAACGATGTTTATTTAATTTTTTTCTGGAGATAATTTTTGCTTACCTTAACTTTGTGGAAAATTTCATCCAGAAACTCTATGATCAAACATTTAAAATAGGATGTATTTTGAATGTTTGTTAAGCTCTCCTCAACATTTTTTCCAGAAGTGAGGAAAAACTGCCTAAACCGAGTAAAATCCGCAAAATTCTCTGTAAACGACATTTTTATTAAATTTATTTTAGTAGTTTCGACACAACTCCAAAAGTTGTGTTGCTAGGAACTTGAAATTTTCACCATATATTATTGAGATATTTTTACATACTAAAAATTTTAAAATTTTTGAGCTAAAATAGGACATTGACGATATCAAGTATTTTTTAATTATATTTCTAACCAAGCTTTTAAAAGTTAATGAATACTTTTAAAAATTTAGTTTGACTTTACCCATAAACTTCTCTAAGGATACTGAAAAAAAAATCAAAAACCGTGACTCAAAGTTTTTATATAAGTGATTAAGTAAGTTATTTTACAATTTTTACGTAATTAACTGTTTTCATGTGAATTTTCAATTTAAAAAAAGCCGATAAGATAATGGTGGTGGAAGTTCGTCCTTCGTCGCTTCGCTCCTCGGACAAGATAATGGTGAGGAGTGTATAGCACTTTCTATCATGGGATCACCTGGTTTACGATAGTTTAGTTGTATGGTACTTTACATTTGAATGCAATGATAAATCATTGTAAGTTAAGTACAGGATACAGTAGTTGGGTGGGATACACGAGATGCATTAATAGATTAGGCATTATTGGATAGATTTTGGAATTATTTTATATTATAAAAAAAAAAACGATTCTGAACGAAGATGAAGATGTCAGCCTTAAATTGTAATATATATTTTATTTTAATATCCTAGATTGGGTTAAATTTACATTTGTCTATTCATGTGACTTCTGCTCGTGAGCATTGGACAAACCAGGATGTGCATAGATAGGGCGTAGGTAAATACCATATTATTTGCCTAAATGCACTATCGTGACGGTACCACCCGACCCCGCCGTCCATATATGCTGAATGCTCCGTGGCTACGTCTATTTAAATATTAATAATTAATAATAATATATAAAACCCGCATGTTTATGGAACTGATACACACATTAAAATAACTGGAAATTGGAAGTTAGTAACGTTCTATTCAACCATGTAAAGGTACGTTATACACCTTGTGTTTACAATCTACCAATATTTTGTAAAGAACAGCTGTCAGCTACTGATTATATTATAATAAACTTAATCTATTTAATTATCTTTATCAGCTGTGATATTACATAATATTTTCATTTCTTATCTTTGAATACAAAAATTTTTATACATTTTCAACTACAAAATAATTTGCAAATATTCGTGATTTTGACAAATTTTGTCGATTTTTGAACTTCAACTGCTTATAAAAAAAAATTGTGCCTATGTATTTGAATAATTTTTGAATCACTCTTAGATCAACTTATTCAAAACCTTCTATTAAATTTTCAAGCGATTTGGTAGGGCCAAAAAATTGTTATTGACTTTTATAAAAAAAAATCTAAGAAAAATCGAATTATTCAAATGCCTATAAATAGCTAAAAAATAAACGAAATATTTTGAAAATACAACTATGTAAAGAAAATGCCTATTTAAACATTTTGTAAAAGTTTTAAGTTTCTACGACCTATAATTTTTGAATAAGAACAAATATCAAAAATCAATGATGCCTAAATTGTTATTTTACGCGATTATGTGAAAAAATTGTAATTTCAAACACTCATAAAAAGTTTTGATTTTATTCCAGTGCAAATTTTTTTACAGATAATTGAAGGAAAACGTATGACAAACTTTGTACCGAATTTAAAATTCTTAGTTTTGAATACTTAAAATTTTATGAATTTTCAACTGCAAAATAACTTCAAATTTTCGCGATTTTCTACACATTTCGTAAAAATATGAACTTTTTATGCTTATAAAAAAAAAAATTGTGCATTACGCTTTGAATTTTTTTTTTATACCGATAAGTTCAACATATTAGGTACCTTGTATTAAATTTTCAAGAATTTTTGTCCAGTCAAATTTTTTTTATCTACATTTTAGAAAAAAAAACAAAGAAAAGTTGATAATTTCAATTGTCTATTAAAAGCTCAAAAAAAGTCTAAAGTTTACAAAAATTGTACTACGTATAGATGATTCCAATATAAATATTTGGTGAAAGTTTCAAGTGTTTTCGACTTATACTTTTTGAATAAGAACAAATATCAAAAATCGTTTAAGGCTAAATTATTATTTTACGCAATCCTGTAATTATTTCGTAAACGTTTGAACTTTAGATGCTTATAAAAAAAAATTGTGACTCACGATTTTTGATTTTTTTTTAATAGCAATAAGTAATTCTAATGAGGAACCTTGTACTAAATTTTCAAAGTTTTATGGCCAACCAAATTTTTTTTATCCACATTTCAGAAAAAAATAAGTTCAAATTTTCGCGATTTTTCAATATTTCATAAAAATTTAAACTTTTTATGCTTATAAAAAAAAAGGTGTGCATTTCGCTTTGAATTTTTTTTTTATACCGATAAGTACTTCTTATGAGGAACTTTATACTAAATTTTCAAGATTTTTTGTCTGGCCAAATTTTTTTTATCCACTTTTCAGAAAAAAAAACTAAGAAAAGTCAAAAATTTAAATTGTCTATAAAAAGCTCAAAAAAAGTCAAAAGTGTTCAAAAATTTTACCACGTATAGATGATTTCAATATAAACATTTGGTGAAAATTTCAAGTAGCTACAATTTTTGGTTTTTGAGTAACGGCTAAATAAAAAAATCGATTTCGTCGAAAACGGGTTTTGCACAAAAAGTACCGTTATTTCCTCATTTTTTGTTTGTTTTTCCCGTGGCATTTGAAAACTTTTGGGAATTTTCACTTGTGACCTCTCTAAGGTACCTCCGATATTCGTTTTGCCACCGAAAACATACCCTGAAGTTCAAAATTGAAGCATTATTTCGAGTAGTTATGGTGTACACAGACACAAAAACAAAAAAAAAAAAAAAAACACACATCATAGTAAAATCAATACATTCTTCACTTCGTTCAGAATCTAATATTGATTTGAAGAAAATGTTCAATCCAATCATAATGAAACTTTAAACACAGATAAAACAATAAGTTTTGAAACTTTTAGTTTTATAACAAAATTTGTTCTTATCAAGCAAGAAAACTAGAGAATATTTTGAAAAAAAAATACTGACAATTAGACAAAAATTGTAATATTTACCACATGGGGTGAAGTACGTATTTTTTTTTCAATCAATAACTTAAAAAAATAAAAATAAAAGAGGAATATAACTTTTATAAAATTGATAGGTACCTAAAAATGATTTAAAAATATTAAAATTAAATTAATTTGTTATATTTAAGTTCATTGAAATGTAAATTATTAGTAGTCTAAGGGCCTTATGTCTATAAAAAAAAAAAAAAAAAAAAAAAAAAACAGAATTTTACCATCTGCATTATCCTAAAAGATATCTCAAAGATAAATTCTTCGGGCGACACCTTGTGTATCTATATATTTTTTTTATACAAATGATTTAAAAGCTATCTCATATAATATTTAAATACATTTTGTAATTTTATATAAGAAACTTAACCAATCTAATACTAAAATACAAATTCAAACACCGATATAACTATACTTTATAAATACCAAGTTACAATTTTTTTTTTTTATATGAATCTTATAAATGTTAACGTACAATTATTTCTGACGTTAGAAAAAATCCATTGGCTTACAGATTATGTGTTTCGGTGATGTATCATTGAATATATTTCAATCATTTTAGTAAACTGTAATAATAATAATAATAATTTTATAATAACATTTACTACGGCATTATGTTTATGCCATATTAGTACATCCATGTAAAGGGAATAATTTGTAATGACATAACATTTGCATTGGTAATTGTCAAACGAACTAAACAACAACACTTAACAGACCTCGAATGGATAACTATGATAAATCTTATTGGTAAATTTAAGTCAAAATGTAATGTGTTTACGCTGAAACATACAAAATTAATAAACTCAATAGTAAAAATCACGAAATTTCTAAAATTCGTGTATGATACTCAAATTGTAACGAAGAAAATTAAAATCAAATAAAACTATTTTCGACATGCTTTTCCGTTGGGAAATACGTCAATGGTATCATTGTAATTTGAGTTATATGTAAAACATATGACTCTATGGTTAAAAAACCATAGATTTTAGATTTTTCTAAGTATAGATTTTGATATAAAATAAGACTCGATATTTTTTTTGTTATCGAAAAAGACCTATGTGCAGAACAGTTAGAAATAGAACAGAAAAGACGAATCCTCTTAGAGATTTGTATGTCCGGGTATAAATATCTTAATTATATAAATTATACTTGCAAAAAATCTTTTATTTCTCAAATCTCAAAAATATTTTAATAATAATAATAATTTTTTCATTTATCAGCCAATTATGATAAAAAAAAAAAAGGTCTTGTCAATTTACCACCTTTAAAGCTTTTCGCCCTACGCGTGAGCATAGGCGGACATTTGGTTGACATTTTAGGGGGGCTAAAATAATTTAAAGTAAAGTGATCCGCCGGGGCTTCGCCCCCGCACCCCTTTCATCTACATAACTATACCACATTATTAATACAATAATTATAAATATATTAAAATAAATAATACTTTTTAACAAACATTTGATGATAATTAATATTTTATTTTAATAATATATTTCTGTTTTTATCAGCAAATATATTTAAAACATCATCACTGTTAATATTTTTTGACAAATCTTTTTCTATGTACAAAATAGATATATCACTGAACCTATCCTGTAGCATCGACGTTCTGAGCCAAATTTTTATTTTGCTCATAGCAGAAAAACTTCTCTCACAAGTAGCTGAGCTAATTGGTATTGTTAATGCTGTTTTAAATAATTTGTGTTAATTAGGAAATATTGATTTGTTTTCTAACAATACATTTGTAACATCTTTTAAATTAATATCCACATCAGATCCAATGTTTTGAACAACAACATTCTTCGCCACTGTCATTTCTGATTTAAGACATTCTTTGGATACACCCATCAGAGACTAAATTTAAAATAATAATCTTAGTTGTATTATTATTAATTAATCTACTGTATTATAATTTTGGGTATTTACATGATGATGGTTAATAAAATGAAGACTATCATTAAAATTAAGTTTGAAAAAATGATCTACGGATGAAGCCATCATCAAGCGTTCTGGTGAAAATCTTTTTTTTTAATTTATAATACTAGCGTCCAAGATTGCATAAAAAACCAAGCCTTAACCAAAATAAAAAAAAAAAAAAACATTTGTTCTGAAATAATCTTCTGCAGTGGAATGTTTTGTAGTTTTATTAGGTATATATTGATCATTAGTAGATGTATTGACAATAAAAATTTTTAAAGAATTTGATCCTATTCTTTTTCTTTTTGATCCTGTGACAGTAAGACATAATGTATTGAAATATACATTTTATATTATCTGTGTATTAAATATTTCATAGTTACCTAGAGATGGAATTTCAATAAATATATTATGTTCATTTAAAAACAATGATATTTCATTCCAAAGTTCAGAAAAACTCAAAGATGTTCTTAAACTTTCAAAAGAAGTAATGACACTTTCAATAAGAGTACTTGCTTTTCCCAGAGTTGCTGATTTTTCTTGCAGTTTATTAGTTAATATATTAATTATAGAAAGAACATTTTGTAATATGAACAAATGAACAGCAAACGTTTCTTTTTTAATACTTGAAAGTATTCCTAAAAAAAAAAAATAATAAGTATCACTGTAACATTTTTAACGCCATTTGTGGGCTAAATATTTTATAATTTTTAAATAATAGTAAAATGTATTATAAATGTAATCATTAAAACGAATAACTATAATAATATAATATTTCGAATTAAGTTTCAATTTGAGGGGGCTATTGAAATTTCTGGGGGGGGGCTAAGCTTTCTGGGGGGCCTGATCTAACTAAACGGACTCCTGTCAAATCTACATTTGAGTCGGACATTTAACGACGTTCATTATGCGGAAATACGTGTTCGCGTATGAGAGAAAACGGTTTTAAACCATAATATATTATTATATTGTCGGTTCGTTTCACGCGCTGTCGACTGGCTGTCTCGCGATTCACCACGATCGAACGCGATTTCTACGCCAGATCGCCGCTTTAACCAAACTTTTGGTTTGAACACGGAAAATTAAGACGTAGCTCGTGAGGAGTGGTGAGTAAATAATTAAATCGTATTATATTTGGCACACAATACGACTAATATTCAGTCCAGTTTTTCTCCATCAACCCCGCGCCGTTCACGCGTTTGTTTTACGTATTTATACTGGCATTCAACTGTTATGAGGGCCGGTTTCTATTATTATTCCATTAACGTAAAGTTCAAGTCCACGAGAACGAAGACACAGAGGTCTTTTCTGATTGTTATATTATTAACAATGGGTTTATTATCTCATTGTGAGCAGTTGACATTATTACACCGACTTTTGATGTTGATTCCCAACTGCTACTATTGAGATATTTTCCCTCGGATATTTTTTCTTAGTTCTACTTTACACACGGTGCCCTGCAGGTAGAAAGACGCGCGATAGTTTCGCGACTAATCCAGCTAGGTCTCTTTGTCTCTAGACATCCAACGTGACTTATATAATAAATCATTGGTTTTTACGTTTCAACTCGAATATTGAACTTTCCCGAATCATTGTGAGACAATACGAAAGCTACACAATGAATTATTATTTATTAATCATTTAGATTTTATAACATCAATGCGTTTTTCGTTTCTATTTTATTACAAATAATATCATAATAATAATTAATAACATTTAATTTAAATGTTATCGTTGATATTTAAAAATACATTTAAGTGTTAATACTAAATAATAAGTTATGTACCTAAGCGGTTGCTCAATATCCACCATTTCCAAATGATTATAAAATACAAATAAATCATTTTTAAAGACTTTTAGTAATAAACAATAATTAAAAAAAAGAAAAAAAATAGCTTAAAAATTATAGCATACATTTTATATAAAAAGTATTTTTTGCCGAGTTAAATATTACAATATTTAATATTTTACTTTGGTAAATTCGAATTATTAACAGTGTAATATTCTGTTTATTTTGAATCATTACGCTTAAATATATAATATATATATTTTTATAATAATGTAGGTATAAAGTGTATAATTAATTGTAATGTAATTAATTTGGAGCATATTATTTACGTTAAAATTAATATTAATTCAATGTTTGTGCATGATAATGTTTCAACGAACTGAAACTTTAATTTTTTTCTCGGAAAAACATCCCACACGGGTAAGTGAAATGAATAATTAAGCGATAACGTATGTAGGGTAGTGTTAGGCTAAGATTGAAGGGTCAAAATATTAAAAACCCAGTCAATAGATTTTTCAATCTTTACCATTTTTTTTACATTATCGATGACGATTTAAAAAATAATAATTAGTATGATAAATATTTTAGATTTTGATTGAAGCAGAGAATAAAATGAAAAAATGAACAAAAAAATATTGGTTTTACAATGATGTTCATTTCTTTCTTTTTTAATTCCTTCCTTTTTTTTGTGTGTTTTTGGCACATTTAAATTTGGCCAAAAGTTATATATAAACATAATAAATCGCATGTAATTTGAGGGTTCAAATTTCTATGTCTTAATTTTTTTTCTTGGTTAGAGGGAAAACTTTCGAAGACCCAAGTAAATACTATAAAATGTTGTATTTGTTCCACTAAATCGATTTTAATTAGTTAGTTGCTACTCTAAAAGACATATTATGTGTTGCTAAAAACTTGAAAATTTCACTATGTATTTATTATATATTGTTACACACTTAACGGAATTTGAAAAAAAAGTTATTACTTTTAAGTTAAAAATAAGATTTTGAAATTACCTCATTTTTTAAAGTTTTTCTCTCTATCAACTTTTTAGTACTTATCAAAAAGTTCTAAATATGTAACATGACCTTATTTCTATACTTAACTAATGATGCTGAAAAATCTTAAAAATTGTTACTCAGATAGCAAAGTATAGTTTTGAATCTTTTGGTGAAAAAAAAACGTCTCCTTTGTTCAAAAGTAAATGTTTAAATGGTTTTGAAAAAAAAGTAAACTTTACAAAACAATTATAATAAAAATGGTTAAATATATATACGGTATATTTTTTCACTTTAGTTTTGTTCAGAACCATTTAACTAAAGAAGTGATTTAACGTTTCTTTAAAATTCAATACTCCCATCACGATTGTCTTTTCAGACTTTCAGAGGAACGGACACCCGTTGTATGCGGATTGTACGCAGTAATTATTTTTCTGCGTTAAAATTATGCATAATTTTTTTAGAATTATCTGAAAATTGTCTTTATGTTGTATGAGATGTATATTTTGTAAATTTCACGGAAATATTGTATTGCATTCATTTATTTAAATTTAATACCTTTACAGTTATATATCATTGTTTTCGGAAAATGATTCTGGGCGTAATACAATAAATAATTTTAGTGTCAACTAGTTGAGTTGTTAAAAAAAAATTAAGGTATGCAATTGATGTGATTTTCAAGTTTCAAGTTGAAAATCACAGAAATAATAAGGAAAAATCATGCCAATTTCATAAAAGGTATCATTAAAAAATTTCTAATTTGACACATTTTGAAACTTTTAGCTTAAATAATAGAATCGATGACACCAGGGACGGACTGGCCCACCGGGACGCCGGGAAATTTCTCGGTGGGCCAGTGCCTAATGTGGCCATGTGGCCACTGGCCAGTGGTCGTTGTTACCAAAATTAAATAAAAGATAACTAATACAAATTTTGTTCATAATAATATTAAACAAATATTAATCACGATGGGCACATCGATGGTAATTGAGTGTGAAAATACTGTCGGCTAAAATACAGCTCTGATAAAGTGTGTATACATACATAATAATATACGAAAATACAAAATAATAAAATCTTATCTTAGCTTATTTTTGTATAGTTTTACAAAATAGAAAAACGCGATAAGCAATCATTATCTGCGGAGTACCCTATATTATTTTCGTATAATATTATAGAATAGAATGTGTTGATAACTAGATAAGTATAAATATTATTATTGTGTCTCCACATACGAAATATTACACCGTTTGTATCTATGATATTTAGTTAATAGTTAATGTAGCTCACGTAATGACGTAAGTTCGTGACAGTGACCGCATGTTAAGTTGATCGTTTATTAACTTTTAAAGTTCCGCTGTTATTTTTTCCAAGTGTCTAATTATAATGGAAAATATAAAAAGAAAACATAAAGGAAATGCTGAGAAATAAAGAGAGAAAAAAAAGAAATTGCTCAACATTGATGCATCTAAATGTAAGTCTTTAGATGTTATGTTTCAAATTCAATCTAAAAATAAGGATGTTGACAAAAGTGTTGTATCAAGTAATAATATTAACATAACTGAGAGTACTCTAAAATCTGATACATCTATTACCACATCTAATTCTAAAATTGAAATCGTTCTCCCTGAAAAATGTGAAAATAAATCCATGTCATCAACTTTCAGTAAAAGTATCGAAAATAATTTACAATCCGAAATTCAAAACAGCCAAGAAAACAACAGTGAGGATAATTATTGGTTTAAAAAACCAAATCAAAATGAACTTAAAATGTTTTTTTCATCTCACCCGATTCAACCGAAATTTGGCTACCTAAACTGTACGAAATTATACAAACGAAAAGATGGTATTTTAAGAATCTGGTTAAGTTTTAATAATGTAAAAAATTCGTTTTTTTGTTCGGTATGTCTCGCATTTTGTAGAAATATAGAAGATGATAAAAATGCTCGCTTTGTAAAATATGGTTTAGAAAAGAATTCAAAACACCTATATCAAAGAATTGACGAGCACGAATTAAGTAAAAATCATTCTGATTGTGCAGAAAGTTTCATGTTGCTTAAAAACCAATTAAGTATTAAACATTTAATATACGGACAAATGACATCACAAAGACAATTGGAAGTGCGAAATAGGCGAGAAATTATGTTACGTATTATTGAAACTATAAAATTAATTGGGAAAAGAGGTCTTTCTTACCGTGGAACGGGTAACTCTGAAGCTGCTTATAATTTGTTTAACGAAACTATTGATCACGGTAATTTTTTAGAACTTTTGATTTTAGATTCTGAGTGAAGCGAAGGATCTTATGGTTTTACAATGATGTTTATTTTTTTTTTTTATTTTTTTTTTTCTGTAAACACTTTTTCGTATAGAAATCCTTGTCCAAAAGTTTCGTCCAGCATTTTTTCAGATTTGAAATTGAACTGAGATGGTACTTTAGAGAGGTCATTTTTCCAAAATCTCCATAGTTTTTCCAGTAATCAAGAATAACGATCGAAAAACTGAGTAAAAACGTTAAAATCGGTAAAAATCTGCCGTAAACGAGATTTTCACTGTTCAGATTTTAGGTATTTAGTCATAAATCGAAAAGTATTGAAGATAGAAACTATAAAATTTTATCCAATATCAAATACATACTTTTTTATATTGGACAACATTTTCAGAAATATTATAGCACTTTTGACTTAAATATAGAACTTTTAACTTACCAAATTGTTTGAAAGTTTTTATGTAATATAATTTTAAATATTTGACAAAAAGTTCTGAAAATTTAATATGACCTTACTCATATACCTACCTAATTATCCTAACAAAAGTTCAAAAATCGTTAGTCAGGATTTTTTTTTATACACACTTTAATAAATTATTATACGATTTTTTTCGATATTGTCTGATTTCTTTTAAGTTTATTTCTAATGAGTTATAATTGTTATAACAATTGAAGTTTAAATGAGTTATATCTAATTGAATATTTTATGAGGGTTTAATTACAAAAAAACTCACCAAAAATTATACAAATAACCGTAGAATACGTAAACAGTATTTAAATAATAATATATTATATTACACTGAAGCTTTGCTCAGAATCGTTTTATACTAAAGAAATGAGTCATCATTTCTTTAAAACTTAATACATTCATCACCAATATCTTGTCCGAGGACCGAAGGGACGAAGGACGGACTTGTACCACCATCATCTCACTTACCAGCTTTTTTTAAGTAAATTTGATCCATTATTAAAAAATCATTTAAAAGAATCGTGTGAAAAAAGTGAAAAACATAGAAAATCTCGAGTTGAAAACGCAGGTGTTGGTATAATTAGTAAAGGATGAGGTAATTTGGAGATATTTTTATCTAAAACAATGGTCAATAATATTATACAAAATTGATTAAAAATAAAATAAGTCAAGAAATATTGGAAACAGAATTCTTTTCTTTGCAAATCGACACTACTCAAGATATAAATGTACATGACCAATGTTCTGTCGTTATTCGTTATGTCAAATAAAATAAAATTAATAAACGTCTGATTTCGTTAATTGACTGTGAATCAACACAAGGAAAATGTTTATCAAATTACGTATGTGAAGGTTTGAAAAATTTAAAATTGATGTTTTAAAATGTATTGGTACATCAACTGACGGAGCGGCTAATATGCAAGGCCAATATAATGGTACAACATTTTTAGATAACTATATAATTCTTTTATTGACTTCACAAATATGTATTATACCTATGTGAATAACTTTTTTTTAGGAAAGTGATAATGAAGAAGATAATGAAGAAGACGATTTAAACGAAGAAAAAGGTTGTTTTAAGAGTATTTGCAGTTGTAAGAACTGTTTCATATGTGTATTTAATATTTTACATACTTATAACTTTTATTAAAATGCATATGATAAGTTGTATTTAGCTTATAAGTTTATTTTAAGATTATCTTCTTCACAAGTAACATGTGAAAGAAGTTTTTCTACTTTAAAGTATATATTAAATCGATTGAGAAATTCTTTAAGCCAACCTAATTTAGAAGCATTTATGCTCATGTTGTGTGAAAAAGATATATTGGCTAAACTTAATAATGATGAAATTATTAATAACTTAGCTATAACTAGTGAAAATTAAAAAAAAAAAATTTTGTTTTAATTTTAAGATGTGTTTATAATAAATTGACTAATTAGGAAAAATTTGTCAAATAAGTTATATTATGTTCGATGTTATAATTTTTAAAAACCTGCAGAGTGTAAAAAATGTGTTCCATTTAATATATACTTTTTCGTGTGCAATCAATAGGTATATAGATGTGGCCACTTTAATTCTAAATCCCGGTGAAATTTTTAATCCCAGTCCGCCCCTGGATGACACTGATAACTATAAAAACGTAAATGTAGGTAAAGCCACCTGTTATAAAGAATCTCGTTTAAAAATTTCAGGTTGTCATCGCCATGAAACGGCATGTCACCCGACAGAGTGTTGTGTATTGATTTTGTATCATCAATATAATGTTATTAATTGACTGTGTGCGATTGTGTGGCAATATTGATTATTTGTTGTTGGTGGGCCGGTGGCACTAACCGGTTGTGACCGGCCACAACATGTACGAACCGGAAATAAACGGGCGCTTGGCTTTGGTGATTGTCCGCATAGTTTGGTGACTAATTATTACATTGTAGTGTTTGTTGTACCGTTCGCTTAGTGAAGGAGGGTAAGCGGCACGCAGAGTGACGATACCAATTAGAGATGGTGGTAGGCGTGGCCTCACGCATTAGAGAGATAGCGAATGAAGAGGGAATGTAGTGCGCACACGAAAGCACGCAGGGGGGCGGCACCAATCAGAGACAGCGTTAAGCGCGAACTCAAATGTCTAAACCAACCAGCAACGACTCTGGACAACGATATAGACGAAACGAGGTTATAAATAGGAGTGCGGCTCGCCAGAGCGGACAGTCTTAAAATATCAGTCAGTCTTTCAACAATTCAGTCTTTCTCTTCGTGGCGGTCGTGCAAGTATGGTTCACTAGTCAATCAACCATCACGGAATCGGGAGTTATTCAATCACACGCAGTCTGGCAATTGCAATCGGTACCTATCACCGTCAGTCAGTCGAATTTTCGAAATTCACCTGCGGATCATATTAAGGTCAGTGATAATAAATAATTAATTACAGTCCACTTGATAAAGTAGGTTGGGTCTCTGTAAATTGCGTCCCATTTCAAATTTTTTATGTAAATTGCGGCCCGGGTATAATTTATTCATACGTAAATTGCGGCCCGAATATATTTTATATATACGTAAATCGCGGCCAGGGTATATTTTTGTACATATGCCTATCTAACTATTTCTTATTAATATTTTTATCAACAGGACAATTTGTCCTGTACAAATGCTTCTTTATCATTCATTTTTTTACTTTTAGTCCCCTTACTTCGCAATATGATATATGTATCACATTGCACGTTTTTTTAAATATCAATGAAATTAAATATGTTTGGGTGTGACGAATTAAATGAACTATTTAATTTTTTATGAAATGATTCACAATTATTTGTTGTACGCATCGTCGAGGATACAAATCTGCTATTATAGGGCTGCTAGTAATATTTTGTAAGTGAGCGTATTATCTAGATCCATCAATATTAAAGGTAACATTAATACTTATCGTTATCTTTAAATTGCACAGCCGATCGAAAATTGGAATATCCCAGGACGCAATTTACGTATGTTTTAAAAGTACGCGGGTCGCAATTCACATAGTATATGCCCATGAACGTACTTATAGGGACGCAATTTACCGACTCCGAGTAGGTTCTGCCCCAACACAGATCATAAAACTAAAAATTTCGAATTTTATGAAATAAAAATAAAAATATGTACGATATTTTACGTATAAAGAGTTATTTCTGCTGTAACCCCAACTTTTTTCAATGCATTAGAAAAAATATTTATTAGGTTCTATATATAATATAACTTTATGCAACTTTTAAAAAATGAAAGTTAAATGAAGCATTTTATTTTTTTATCTTAAGTTTTTTTTTTTGACAAAGAAAAGAATTTTTTTTTTGTAAAAAATATTTAAAATATCTTTTTCTACCTGTATTCAAAGTTTCATTATGTTTGGATCGATCAATTTCTTAAAATAAACTGTTATTTTGAAAATTTGGACGAAGACAGACGCACCGGGCACTCCTGTGGGATATAGTGGGACAACCAAAAACTGTCAGCGATGGGCGTAGCCTCACGTACACTAGCAATCACCGACGGAATAGCCGCATGAGGTAGTCCCGTGTGACTTGACCAAAACTCCCGACAATTTAACCAACTGCAGATAACATTAGGGCATAAATTCCAAAACCTATTACTTCCAAACCATAAAAGATAAATCAATTCTGATTTGCCCAAAAACTTCTTTATAATGTACCGCACCGAATTAAAAAATAAAAATCCAAAAAGTAAATTTTGAGTTACTTATATGGGAAAACTTTTGAAATAACTTCATAATAAAGTTTTACGTGGTTTATGAACAATAACATAAAAATTAAGTGAGATAGGTAATTTCTGATTGCTTTAAATTATTGAGCATGAAAAAACTCACATAAAAAAAAAAAAACAATTTTTGGTATTTTAAAGTAAAAAACACGTGTTTTGGGAAAATCGATCTTTTTTAACTTTTTTGCCCATAAATTCCAAAAGAAGTTTGACCAACTTTTTTTGAAAGCACCCCCAAATTAAGCATGTAAAAATAAACATTTTGAAAAAAAAAATTCCCAAAAATCGCTTGGGAGCTAAACTGCATTCGTTCCAACATTAGACCTGGACTTCAAACGCCCGAACCCAACCAGCAATGACCCTGGGTGATGATGACACTGCTCTCTCGACAGAAAAATTTTATAAATAGGAGTGCAGTTCACAATAGCGTTAAGTTTTGAAAATATCGGTTAATCTTTTATTTCTTCCGTCATTCTTGGAATAGTATTCAGTCTGGCAGTTTACTCAATCAAGGAGTCTTTTATTTATTCAGTCTTGCAATTATAGCAGTCGTTTAGTCATTCACCTGCGTTTCACTTAGGATCAGTAACAACAAATAAATACAGTCCATTCAATAAAGTAGTTTCTGCCGAAGTAATATTTAATAAAAACATACTTACAATAAAAGTAAAAACGGTAAAATATATAAATGCTATACTTTTAGATTCTGAACGAAGTGAAGAATGTATTGATTTTACTATGATGTGTGGGAACTTTTCTAGTTTACGGGACACCCTAAATGTTGGCATTTTTTTTTCTGAAATATATGTAAATCCACGTTTTAAAAACGATGGCGCAAACCAAAATTGGCGCTGATCATTAGTTTTTGAGTTATCGCAATTTGAAAATGGACTTTTTTACGGGGCTATACTAAATACGTACTTTCTATCAATATTTG
This sequence comes from Therioaphis trifolii, assembly GCA_027580255.1. Classification (NCBI taxonomy): domain Eukaryota; kingdom Metazoa; phylum Arthropoda; class Insecta; order Hemiptera; family Aphididae; genus Therioaphis; species Therioaphis trifolii. The sequence continues at coordinate 13,375,614 of CM050406.1, read as the reverse complement.
AATGTTCAATATTGGTGCAGTTCCACTGTACCGATGAATTTTATGATGGTGTATAGAGTTCGAATCCCAATATATAATTGTGATTTTTTGCACTTTTTCTCGGAATTTTTTTCCAAATTCATGTAAATATAAAATACGAATAATTATTTATACCGTATTGAGCGTCGCTTCGCTCCGCAGCTCCGTTCGCTTTGCTCACTTCGCAAAACTCCCTTTGCTTGCTTCGCAAGCTCATGTCGCACCCGCTCGGCTACGCCGAGCGCATTCAAATCGATAGCAACCCTCGATTTGCTGTGCAACGTGGGGATGCTTCGGTTTCATAATCGTCAATTTTATAATATAATTTTGCAAACTTCGCAAAACTCCCCTCGCTTGCTTCGCAAGCTCATGTCGCACTCGCTCGGCTATGAATTTGGAAAAAAATTCCGAGAAAAAATGCAAAAAATCACAATTATACATTGAGATTCGAACTCTATACACTATCATAAAAGACATCGGTACAGTGGAACTGCACCAATATTCAACATTCAAATACTGATATAAAAGTACGTATTTAGTATAGTCCCGTAAAAAAGTCTATTTTCAAATTGCGATAACTCAAAAACTAATGATCAGCGCCAATTTTGGTTTGCACCATCGTTTTTAAAACGTCGATTTACATATATTTCAATAATAAAAATGCTAAAATTTTGGGTGTCCCGTAAACTAGAAATATACCGATGTGTGTTTTTTTTTTTTTTTTGTTTTTGTGTCTGTGTACACCATAACTACTCGAAATAATGCTTCAATTTTGAACTTCAGGGTATGTTTTCGGTGGCAAAACGAATATCGGAGGTACCTTAGAGAGGTCACAAGTGAAAATTCCCAAAAGTTTTCAAATGCCACGGGAAAAACAAACAAAAAATGAGGAAATAACGGTACTTTTTGTGCAAAACCCGTTTTCGACGAAATCGATTTTTTTATTTAGCCGTTACTCAAAAACCAAAAATTGTAGCTACTTGAAATTTTCACCAAATGTTTATATTGAAATCATCTATACGTGGTAAAATTTTTGAACACTTTTGACTTTTTTTGAGCTTTTTATAGACAATTTAAATTTTTGACTTTTCTTAGTTTTTTTTTCTGAAAAGTGGATAAAAAAAATTTGGCCAGACAAAAAATCTTGAAAATTTAGTATAAAGTTCCTCATAAGAAGTACTTATCGGTATAAAAAAAAAATTCAAAGCGAAATGCACACATTTTTTTTTATAAGCATAAAAAGTTTAAATTTTTATGAAATATTGAAAAATCGCGAAAATTTGAACTTATTTTTTTCTGAAATGTGGATAAAAAAAATTTGGTTGGCCATAAAACTTTGAAAATTTAGTACAAGGTTCCTCATTAGAATTACTTATTGCTATTAAAAAAAAATCAAAAATCGTGAGTCACAATTTTTTTTTATAAGCATCTAAAGTTCAAACGTTTACGAAATAATTACATGATTGCGTAAAATAATAATTTAGCCTTAAACGATTTTTGATATTTGTTCTTATTCAAAAAGTATAAGTCGAAAACACTTGAAACTTTCACCAAATATTTATATTGGAATCATCTATACGTAGTACAATTTTTGTAAACTTTAGACTTTTTTTGAGCTTTTAATAGACAATTGAAATTATCAACTTTTCTTTGTTTTTTTTTCTAAAATGTAGATAAAAAAAATTTGACTGGACAAAAATTCTTGAAAATTTAATACAAGGTACCTAATATGTCGAACTTATCGGTATAAAAAAAAAATTCAAAGCGTAATGCACAATTTTTTTTTCATAAGCATAAAAAGTTCATATTTTTACGAAATGTGTAGAAAATCGCGAAAATTTGAAGTTATTTTGCAGTTGAAAATTCATAAAATTTTAAGTATTCAAAACTAAGAATTGTAAATTCGGTACAAAGTTTGACATACGTTTTCCTTCAATTATCTGTAAAAAAATTTGCACTGGAATAAAATCAAAAATTTTTATGAGTGTTTGAAATTACAATTTTTTCACATAATCGCGTAAAATAACAATTTAGGCATCATTGATTTTTGATATTTGTTCTTATTCAAAAAGTATAGGTCGTAGAAACTTAAAACTTTTACAAAATGTTTAAATAGGCATTTTCTTTACATAGTTGTATTTTCAAAATATTTCATTTATTTTTTAGCTATTTATAGGCATTTGAATAATTCGATTTTTCTTAGATTTTTTTTATAAAAGTCGATAACAATTTTTTGGCCCTACCAAATCGCTTGAAAATTTAATAGAAGGTTTTGAATAAGTTGATCTAAGAGTGATTCAAAAATTATTCAAATACATAGGCACAATTTTTTTTTATAAGCAGTTGAAGTTCAAAAATCGACAAAATTTGTCAAAATCACGAATATTTGCAAATTATTTTGTAGTTGAAAATGTATAAAAATTTTTGTATTCAAAGATAAGAAATGAAAATATTATGTAATATCACAGCTGATAAAGATAATTAAATAGATTAAGTTTATTATAATATAATCAGTAGCTGACAGCTGTTCTATACAAAATATTGGTAGATTGTAAACACAAGGTGTATAACGTACCTTTACATGGTTGAATAGAACGTTACTAACTTCCAATTTCCAGTTATTTGAATGTGTGTATCAGTTCCATAAACATGCGGATTTTATATATTATTATTAATTATTAATATTTAAATAGACGTAGCCACGGAGCATTCAGCATATATGGACGGCGGGGTCGGGTGGTACCGTCACGATAGTGCATTTAGGCAAATAATATGGTATTTACCTACGCCCTATCTATGCACATCCTGGTTTGTCCAATGCTCACGAGCAGAAGTCACATGAATAGACAAATGTAAATTTAACCCAATCTAGGATATTAAAATAAAATATATATTACAATTTAAGGCTGACATCTTCATCTTCGTTCAGAATCGTTTTTTTTTTTATAATATAAAATAATTCCAAAATCTATCCAATAATGCCTAATCTAGCAATGCATCTCGTGTATCCCACCCAACTACTGTATCCTGTACTTAACTTACAATGATTTATCATTGCATTCAAATGTAAAGTACCATACAACTAAACCATCGTAAACCAGGTGATCCCATGATAGAAAGTGCTATACACTCCTCATCATTATCTTGTCCGAGGAGCGAAGCGACGAAGGACGAACTTCCACCACCATTATCTTATCGGCTTTTTTTTCGTATTGAAGCTCTCCTCATGATCGATAGTTTCTTTAAAATTCAATACATCCATACACATTATTATGTTCGAGGAGCAAAAAATATCCCATGGTGCATAGTACGTACTTTTTTTACGAAAGTAAATTATTTAAGTAAATAATTTATTATTATATAATAATTATTTTAGTAAAGTAATTACTAGTTTAGTTCTTTAGAGGTTTCCAATCCTTCTGGTAAATAATTATGTGTGAAAGTTTTATGTTTTGAGCAATTGAAGTTTTAAAATAATTATAAAATAATTACCTATAACATTTTAAGTTTCTAAAACAAGATTTTGTAATTATTATGGAACGATAGAAAAAAATATTCAACCATTATTAATGGCAAAAAAAATTCTTCAAGTATTTAATTGTACATTCAAATGCATATAAAAAACTGTCCAAAATTTTAAAATAAAAATTGCCTTTTTTTCGTTTGGAGTAAATACAATGTTCAATCTTCAGAGAGGCTAAATAAAAGACAATGGTATTATCAGGATCTAAAATGTTAGAATCATTTTTTTTTATTTGAAAACAATCAAATGAATAACTGTTTTTCATTGTGTACCATTTATTATACAAATTAAATTAATTAATAAAACAATGAATACAAATTTAAAAAAATTAAAATGAGAATTTTCATACAATTTTTGAAGTCATTATTTTAAAAGAGTTGAAATTTTGTGAATATTAAAATGTTAATTTGTAATGAATATATATTCTAAAAAAAATGATTTTGGGAATTTTGAAAATAAGATTTCTAAAACCAATTGAAAATATGAAAGTCCTCTATAAATTAAGTGTAAATAAAAATCATGTATAAGAGAACCAGATACGTGATAAAAAAAAATCACCTATATGGAACCAAATTGGCATACAAGGAAGGGGGACCTAGAACTTGAAAGGATATAGTTGTGTATTTGTTTTTTGAACAAATATACAACTATTAAATGAGTGATGTTTCACTATTGACTGTTTATTAAGAAATGTATTACAAAACAATAATTGAATAACTGAGTAACAGACGCGTGTGTGTTTTCGACAACTAATCAAGTTGGTAATCTATAAGGGTTTTTTATTTTATGTTTTATATTACATGCATCAACGACTAGGTATGAACCTTACATTATAATAAAATTGACTTGTTATGCTAAAATAGATTTTTAATCGAACAGCGTGCATAAAACCTCAAGCCGATTGTATTTTATAAATATTGTGGAAATTTAAAAAAATTTGATACGCATTTTATAGTTTGGGATTTTTAGCCATAGTTTATTGGATATATATATATATATATATATGTGTGTGTGTGTGTGTGTGTGTGTGTGTGTGTGTGTGTGTGTGTGTGTGTGTGTGTGTGTGTGTGTGTGTGTGTGTGTGTGTTCAATATCTCATGACAAAATCGAGTGTATCAAATGTTTATTTTCTATTTCAATTATCTGTAATATATATTATATTTGAATAACGATTTATCAGCAATTGCCCTGCTATGAACGCAGCAAAGATTAATTAAAAAAAAAAAAAAAGTTAAAAAATATATAAATGCATGCAAAATTAAATTTTCTATTTAACTTCATTTTATTTCTAAGCAAATTATCAGTTTACTTGAAGTCTTGCGATATGGTGCCTTACCACGAATATGCAAAATCAAGAATTGAGCTTTAATAATAACAATAATAATAAAAATGATAATACAATAGCGATAACATTTATTCCGCCTTTTCGATGTTAGTGGTAATCGAAAAATAGTGAAAATAATAAAATCAAACGAAACAGATGGAGATAAGGTGTCAAAACAAGAAAAAAGAAATAAAGTAGATTTACATAAAATCAATTCGTTGTATATATAATGCAATAACTCTTCGACAGTAGTTTTTTATGAATTAAAAATAAAACATTTGATTCATTTGAATAATACAGATCGGGTATAAAAATTCCCACGTAGATATTACTTTTAATTTAGCTCTTTTGATGTATAGTTATAGGAAAAATTTGAACAGGGTTTACTTATTCAGTGCCCCTTGGCTATTATTGAACAATCACTCATATTCCCTAAATCATAGATGGAAAAAACTGAGACCCGTCCCTCCTATTTATTCCTTTGAAATATGTGATATGTATAACACCAGTTTTTAATACAATTATTAAAATGATATGTGGTATAATTTAAAGACAAGTCAACATTAAAGGCAATCTTAAGTTTAAAAACGTACATATTGTTGTACAAGCATCCATGTTACATCTATTTTGTAGCTTCATTTTGCATTCTTAAAAGGACTAGCGGAAGAAATTTAAATCATCGCATAGACACTATGAAAATGCAATGTAATATTTTTTTTTTTTATACATGTATTGTATGTGCATTTTTCGTACATGCATTGTATGTGTATTTTTTTCAAATTCTTGTACATGATGCATTGAATACTTAAATTGGCATACCTTATATTTATAAAAAGAAAAAAAAATGAAGAGTCTTGTTGGCACCTTCTAAGTATAGCCCAAGCCTACCTTGAAAACAGAACTTTTTTAATCAGAGTGAACAACTGCTACTCTGATAATTTTCCTTTACTTGGTGGCATCCCTCAAAGTAGTGACATAGCTTCCTTCCTTTATTCTGTATTTGTATATTATCTTAATCTCGAAATCTTTATATTATTACAAATCTTTCCATACATCCCTGGGTACTTACGCAGATGACATCATTTTGGCTGCAAATAACAACCCCCAATCGTATTCACTATGCTCTAAACTAGGGTCTAAACGTTGGGAAATAAAAATTGACGAGTCCAAATCATTTATAACCATTACGACCAAATGATTGCCTCCCAGTCTCATTCAACAATAATATAACTTCTTCAACCTCGACGGTTAAATACCTAAGCCTGACGTTTAGCAAACGTCTTACCCTGGGCCCAATATCTTAAAAATAAAAGGAAATCAGTCAACTCTTGACTCCACCTGCTCCGTCCACTTCTTCGCTCTAAATTAAATACCTAAAATAAATTGTTAATTTACAAATCTATTATTAGTGTGATCTTATGGTATTCAGATATAGGGCTCTGCGAAACCCTCTAATTTAAGAACAATCCAAGCTTTTCAGTCTCCGTCAAATCGCCTGTGATCCTTGGTACATCAAAAACGCTAATCTGCATCACGACTTGAAGATCACAATTCTATCTCAATTGACTAAATATTACTTCTTCTCATTCCACTCTAATATAATTCACCATAAAACGCGCTAATAAATCGCCTCTCTTCTCGTGATATTCCAGAAAATCCCCCCAGAAGATTAAATAGGTCTTGGCCTAGAGACCTGATAATCTAAACTATCGGGGTGGTACTACTGAGTGCCCTCCCTTTCTGTCACTTCCCACTATTATAAATATAAATATACAAATTACTTATTGTGCAAACATAATGTACAGATCGTAATTATTCGTTTTTTTCTAATAAAAAAAAAAAAAAAATAGTAATAATAATAAATAAAAAAAGAAACGTGATTCAATGTAACATATCCCGTTAACGTATTATAACGTTTTTAGACTGATTGTCGGAAAGTTTTTTTTCATCAAAAGATGAAAATTTTTTTCTAAATATACATATATCTAAAATTTGCATAATGATTGAAAGGATCAATTACTTTTTATACGCGTTTAATGTTGAAAATTGATGTAAAAAAGTCAATTCCATGAAAATCGTGTTATACTTTTGTTAAACGCATGTATAAAAAAATAATCCTTATGATTTTTTAATAATGAAACTCTTAAATCTTAATTCCAAACATTAAAATATTTTTTTTTAATAATCGTAAAAAATGAGATTTTTCTAAGTTCTAATTTTAGCCCAAAAGTTTTCAATTTGTTTAAAAACTTTTTTCAAGTGGGTTATTGATTTATGGTGAAAATGTCAAGTTTATAGCGATATTGCTTTTGAAGTTATGATTAAATAACTAAAATCGATTTATTTAAAGTCTCGTTTTCAGTAAATTTTGCCGTTTACATACATTCGAAATTCTGCAGTTTCTCCCTACGCTTAGTAAAATAATTGAGGAGGGGGAAAACAAACCATTTGCATTCAATACCCGATCTGAAAGTCACCGTGCGAAATTTCCGGACAAAGTTCACTGCCCAGAAAATATAAGTTTCTTCTGAAAAAATCATAGAAAATCGAACAAACACAACATCTCCATAAAACCAATAGCTCCTTCGCCCTTAAAAAAAAATGAAAATCGATCTCGAGTAGTTGTCGATTTTTCCGATTTCCGAACTGACGATGTACGTTGCATGACATTTTCCCGTTGTCGGACCGATGTAACGGTGTTTAACATCACGGTGATCGCGGTCGACGCCACTTCGCAAAACCTCTCGCTCGTCCCGTCACGAAAACGATACGGCACGGGGTCGATTTTCGTTATTTCGTCAAAATCAAATCGATTGTTGAGCGACTATCGGTCGGGCACGGGGCCGCGATAAGAAGAAAGCGACGGGCCACCGCTGCCGCCGATAATACGCTGTCGCGTCGCCACCGGTCGGAATCGAGAGCGGGCGCTCGCGGCACGGCGTAAGGTGGTTGCCGCGAAACATCGATAACTCCAGCGCGCCGTGGCGCTGGACAAACTCCGGTGCGGCGCGACGACGCCGCCAGTGGCATCGTATCCGCCGCTTGACGTGGACCACCGTCGTTCCGTGCAGCGACCGCCGCCGCCCACCGGTAGTGTGTACTACGCGTCGTGACCCGCACAAACTCATAATAACATTTTTAACGTCTATTGTCATTATCATCGTTATAGTTATTATTAACGTTACCATTATTATTATCATTATTATCGTTGTTGTTGTCGTCGGTGTTATCACATCAGAGTACGGACGAAAATACCGATATCGCGTGCGTTCTCGGACGACGAGTAAATCGCGAGATTAAAGTACGACGACGACGACGACGACGCGACAATTAATCGGTCCTACCGTTATCCTCGTCGGTTTCTCGATTTAAGGGCGCGCGGAGGACTAAATTGAAAAACGCGTACGGTTAATCGTGTTCGTCCCGCGATACGAGATCGTTTGACGCGCTCGCATATCCATCTCCCGGTCACTCCGGACTTGTCGTGAAAAACAAAAACAAAAATCGTCACAACGACCAGTCGGTTTCGGGCTTTTAAATTGTTTTTATTATTGTTTTTTTTCCTCGATATTTTGCACGTCTTGCCACGCCGGTCCATGGAGGAGACGCGGGCCACGGATCAGCAGGGCGTACACCGTGGTGGCTGACGACGACGGTGAGTTATACCCCCACACCTCATCTCATCATCATCATCATCACCATAGTCATCATGAGACGTATTTTTTACACGTATATGACACGCATGATCGCAGGGTTTTCGATATTTGTACGTCTGTGTGCACGTCTCTCAGACCCCCCCGAAGATTACGTGAATTCGTGTCACATGAAAGAAGATGTTGGGAGGAGGAGGTGACTGGGGGAAAAATACTAAACCTGTTGCCATTCACGCGGCGATGTTCACACAATCGCCCGTTCACGGTACGTCTCGTCCCGACGCCACGCCTCAACGTGATTCGTTAGCGTGTACGTCGAATTAAAATATTCTCGTATGAGCGTACGGTCTCGGTATCGTAGTGTTGTCGTGTGTATCGTGGCCGCGGCGAAGCGTCATTCGGTTTTTACACCATACGTATGTGTAAAAAGCGTGATCATGAATCGCATGATGTGAGTGTGAAGTATAAGCGTAAAAAGAAGACATGATACACATAAGTTTTGAAAAAAAATTTAAAAAAATGACTCACGAATGTGTGACTGTCGATGAGTAATAGGACGCATGAGAAATAACTTTTTTTTTCCATTTTGATTTTTCTTTAGAATTATTTGAACAAGTCGACGTGTAATATAATAGAATATGATGATTAACTGAAGATAACGCTCTTGACGGTAGATATTTCTCTTGTTTAATTTGAATTAAATAATTATTATTGGAGAAGAGAGAACCAGCTGTAAATATACATATTAGGTTTTCTATCTATTCATGGTGATGCTGGTTTGTTTGAATAGAGCTGAGTTAATAATCCTAATAATTTCATAGAAAAATCGCTTATTTTGTACTTACACATACAAAAGATTTCTCGAAGTAGGTACAAACTTTACAATTTAATGTAAATTTCTTTATATTGTATTTCATAATAGTTTAAAACCTCGTTATTATTTTATTTGATTTGAAATTTTCTAAATCTATACAACTTTTGCATAACGTAATATTATCCCTAATACATATATATATTTCTTTTTGTGTGTGTACCTGTCACTATAATCGATTTATTTTTGGAATTAAAGTCTGGTTAAAATATGAAATCTTAATCCAACATTCATAACACACAATAACACACAAGAATACACACACACACACACACACACACACACACACACACACACACACACACACACACACACACACACACACACACACACACACACACACATGCACACTCACACATACAATGCATGTATTCTGAACATGCATATTAAATAACATTTTTATGTCTTGTCCACTGATTGGTTGATAAAGTGTTATGTGATAATAACATATATCGTTATAATAATTATATTTCCAAAATAAAAATCATAATCCCATATGTATAATTATACATCGTTTTTGTACTGTAACTATTGAATCATAATAAATTGATATATTTTTACATACATTTTATTTCGAAAATATAATTGAGGTTTATATTATATAAATGTCTTTTGAGGCATTTTTTTCCTTACATATTTTACCGTCATAAAATTGACATTTTTGAAATTGCCGTTCTTACTTATTCATTGTTAGTTTTATAATTTTTTTCTTAATAAAAAATGATAATTCAGTACTGATCTGAGGTATATTCGATTGTTTAATGTGTAGAAAAATGAAAATAACTAATGAATTAAATAAATACAAAAATGTTGGTAGAGTTATCATGTATGTTACATAATAATATTTTATTTATGTATACAGTATGTCCCATAAGTCCCGTATCACCCTTAATATCTCCATGTAAAATCACTATATTTAAACGTGGTTTTTTTTATAGTACTAAGTATGAAAATTCTGATTGAATGGCATCAATTCAAAATTCAAAAATTTTCAAAAATTTTTTTTTACACATTTAAGAATTTAAAATTTTTAAGATAGCAATTTTGTTGAACATATTTTTTAAAACAGTTCAAAAAAAAAAAAATTCTAAAATTAAATAAAAATTGACCAAGTTAGAGCAAGTTTTTGGTTGAATTCATGATAATTAAAATACTTAAAAATAGGTAACCAGTTTTACTGTTCAGCAAACGATATAAACGGCTATTTTTATTTCTATTCAAATCAAAACTTTAATTAGGAAAAGTATTGTCGTGTGGTGAAATTAGATATTTCATTATTGAAATGTGAAACAATAATTGATTTTTTTACTACAATTATTCAAAAACTTAACTTGCTCTAACTTGGTCAATTTTTATTGAATTTTAGAATTTTTTTTTTTTGAACTGTTTTAAAAAATATGTTCAACAAAATGGCTATCTTAAAAATTTTAAATTCTTAAATGCGTAAAAAAAATTGTTTGAAAATGTTTGAATTTAAAAAAAAAAAAAATGAATTTGATGCCATTCAATCAGAATTTTCATACTTAGTACTATAAAAAAAACCGCGTTTAAATATAGTGATTTTACATGGAGATATTAAGGGTGATACGGGACTTATGGGACATACTGTATAAATATAAAAATAAATACACTACACATATGTGTTTTATTATCATTTCAATTAATTCATTGAATTTAACAAAGTACAAAGTTATTGTATGTATATTTTTATCTTAGTTAAAAAAAAATTAAAAATACCTTGTATAGATGAAAAGTATTGTTTATTAATACTTGAATGTTTTATCAATTAATCAGAAGCTAAGACGTGAAAATAGTTACTGTTTTCATTAAAATAGTTTTACTGTATACGTGTCTCCATCTTATCGTTACAAATAATGACAAGATCGTTAAATGGAAATTAAAATTTACAAATGAATAGTTAGATTACAATGATACATATTTGAATAACAATAATTATTTAAAAAATATAATTATTTATATTCTGGATACTTACATTAAAATTAATTCTACTCGAGTGTTTCATTTGATCTGTAACGTCATGAAAATATCTCAAAAAACGAATTACGAAGAAAATTTAAATAGTACTGATTGATTATTTTTATGTTGAAAATGTAAAGTACATAAATTGATGTTGATGGAAGTTTTGAAAGTTTTTATGATATTGGGACGGAGAAAATCATTGACGTATTTTTTAAAGTTATTATAATTTTAATGTGATTGCATGAAAATATGATTATTTTATCAAAAACTATGTAAAAATAGCAGGATATATTTAAAATGATGAATAATTCAGTAAAAACGAACTTTAAACTAAAAAATGTCAATTGTATTTTTGTTTATTTTAAAATAATTTTACTTGATTTACTGTGTATTCTATTAATATGTTAATTCATTTACAAAACCTAGTATTGTTCTGGTTCACTACGAATACACACAAAATTGACTTATAAAAATAACACATTTTTTAAATACATTTTAATTCTGAGTTTCGATTTTTAATGTTTACCGTAATCTCCATTTAGTAATGATATATTACACAATCAGCATTGTTTCATAAAAATATGTGCATGAGGTTATATATGTTGCACTACAAAAAAAAAAAACCTTATTAGTTTCTTCATGGAATTAATTAATTCGATTTATTGTATGGTACTAATTGTACACGTGTACCAAACATCAGTGATACAGTGTACACCTTTTATGTTGTGTTTGATGTGTATGCTTATATTTTGCCGTGCTGTGGTTCCATAAAAAATATTAATACATAACGTCGACGGGGAAAAAACGTAATAACGCGAATTCTATTGTTAATAATTATATTTTTACTATTAACTGACTCCAATAGCCCCTGTAATTTTTATCTCGCACCAAGTTCTACGAAAACACACTGGCTTAAAGTACACTAAACCAGTAAAACGAACGCAGAAAAAAAATCTTGAAATCTTTTCTGACACACACACACACACACACACACACACACACACACACACACACACACACACACACACACACACACACACACACACACACACACACACACACACACATAAAAACCATTTGTTTCAACCCATTCCATTTAATAAATGGTTCCCTTGTTAGTGACCCGACGAATGTCCATGTACGTGATGCTGGACAATCCCAACTGAGTATTTATTGTTAAAGTCGTTTGTGATATAATACGTTATAGTGAATTTTATTTTCCCTTGTTATCAGCGGGCAAAAACGATCGATCCGGAACGTAACGCTTGTACACGTAATCCCGACACAAAAACACTCCGTCGAGTCCGCGTGCTAAAAAAAGAATCCACCGGGTAAAAAAGGAAACTCGGCGGTGAAATTCCCGAGACGTTATAATTCAAAATAGCCAAGCTGTACGTGTAATAATAATTAACGAAGTGAACACTTGGTATTCAACCACTCCGGGAACACGTCGATTACGATAGCCACGCGAATATCCGCTCGAGGAGAGTTTTCTTATCCGAAATTCGAACATGAGCTGAGAGTTGGTGATTCCAAAAACATCGTATCCACACGCGGATCCGGTCGCGACTCGGCCGTTCGCAATTTGATGTCATTTGTCGAATCTTTGATTATATCCTAACCAAAACCTAACCCAGGCGTGAGGAGTATCGTTCGACAATAAACGGTTTCTCGATGCCGTGCCGTGGTGGTGACGGACGAGCGTTTTGGTCGGCATATCAATGTTGATAACTACGATCCTCGTCGGTCTGTCGTTAATACTCGCAACCACCAAACATGTAATGGGTCACGCAATCACGTATGGTTTGGTCGGCAGGTATTCACGACGAAATCCGTGTGAATGTGGTTTTAGTCGATCATAAATGAATCAACGAATGACTTAGAAAATCCCGATAAAATTTCGTTCGGTCGATCCGATTTTAACTCCGTAAAGATCTTGTATTATATTTAAATATCTCTTTTAGAGAAAAATCGAGACATTTTTTGAGAATCTGAATTTTCGAAATTATTATCATTACTGAACGTTCATTGTATTACAATGTTTTTATGTAATTATACCAATAGTTCTAAATTAATATTACTATGAAATACCTCGACCATTCTTTAAAAAATATATTAGGACATCATAGTTTTTTAGAATTTATATCATGCCGGCTCAAGTCTCACGAATTTATCAAGGCTTAGACCCGTTTTTATTTCAAAATGAACGGAATATTCGATTACCATTATTTTGATACACTGACGTTTGCCTGTGAGTGCGAGAACGCGCACAAATGGAAGTGTGAAGTGTCCAATAATGTGCCACGTTAATGGCGACACGATTATCTAGTAAGTGATTTGGATCGTTTGAAAATTACCTTAGATAATAATTAAATATCTGCTGGGAAAACGTACACACATTCGTTTACTTTTTACAAATCTCGACTCGAATTTCATCAAGACCAACGACGGGTGATCTACACAAAGCTCTTGTGAAAACGATTGACTAGTAAACCTCCTTGACGTATCGTCGTTTTACACCGTCCGACAATGATCGAATCGCCGTCGATCTGACGTTGAACCGTCTGTCATGCGTACGCTGGTGACCGGTCGGCTGTGTTTGGCCTGTGAAGCTAGACAATGGCCTCGCAAGCATGCCGTCGCGATCGGTGACGTGTTTGCGACATTTTTTCCTACTCCTCGCCGACCGGTGACGGCCACTTGAAATCTGTAGTTAATCAGGCGACCGCGTGTTGATCCCAACGACGGTTCTGAAAAGTAAGAGTGCACGGTTCTATTATTTTTTTTTCCGCGTGCCGTTTGCGTTTCAAAATTATTGTCATTATAATTCTCCGGTCGTTAGCCGTGCCCGGACCGTATCAACTAGAGAACCGTCGACGGCGGCCACTCGTAAGTATATCCATCCAACAAGTGTAAACTGGACGCACCGGGTCACCCGTGCACTCGATTTAGATCTTTCTGGTTCGTTTAATCTTAGCGCTTCAGCCCCGTTTTGGCGTAGTCACACACACTCACACACGAACGCACATACACACACACACACACACACACACACACACACACACACACACACACACACACACACACACACACACACACACACACACACACACAGTACGTTAAAGTCTCAGCGAACGCCGCAAAAACGTCGTCGTTAGTGACGGTATTAGGGGCGTACCCAAAGAGATAGTGTTGGAGTATGCCTTCCTTGTTGATCGATAACAACTAAAAATGATTACCTGTTGATTCAACCCATCTTTTGTTCGTTGAAAACATGTTATATTTTAATACATTATGTTTGATAATTTGTAAGACATTTTTAAACATTCGTATCTTGTAAATAATTGTCGAGAGATATTATTAATTTAAACAGAAAAAAATGGATTTATCCGAGGATTCAACGAGAGAAGAATATTTTATATATATAGGTATATTTTATATATATATATATATATATATATATATATATATAAAACAAATATTATGACAAAATACTGAGAAAATGTATTCTATTATTTGTATGGTATTAGAAAGAAAAATCTATACTTTTTATTGTTGACACGCGTATTTCAACAAATATGAATGGATATAAAAATGTACGTTACATACCGTCAATTTAAAATACCAGGTGTTACAATTGTTGCTCCATTTTCATGTTGTTTTATTGGTCAACATTTTTTCTTAGACTGTTGAACAAATATTAAATCGTCTCTTTGACAAAATGTTGGGTTCACCTCCTGCCTGATGTGAGTATTTAATAATCAAAGCGGATGTGTTGAAAAATCTATGTAAACACGTTGTGCGCAATAGTGTGCGCAGCCCAATAAAAATGAATTTTATAACGAATTGCATATTCGAATTTCAAGTGGTGAGTAGTTGGTTTTTCGCAGTGGTGTCTAAATGCGAATCGAATATTGGAAAAAATAAAAAATAAAAACGTAACGATAAAGTCATATCGTCGCTAAAACTCCGTGTTTAATTATTTCGTTCGAAGCGAACACCACCGAGTAAAGACTATGTTACGTTTAACGTGAGTGAATAAAAATACGTTGGTTTGTGTAAGTCACGAGTAAGAACGGCGTTGTGAACAGGCAATCTCGGTACTTCCGTGCGTATGGATCATGAACGACTGGAGCACCGCACCTCGTTTTTTTTAACATAAATATTATTTTCGTTATCATTACGTCTCATTGTTTCCGTAAAAAACACCGTAACAGCCACCGGGTTAAAATAAATTGAACAGAACGTGTCGTTCGGGCCATGATACAAACGCAATGACGTGCCATTTACTTAAAATTATGTATGTATGCAAGCTTACAATTTTGAAAAAGGGAAAAAGAAAGGAAGATGAATTTTCATCTATAGTAAATAATTCGTTTCATACCTTTCTTTTTTCTTTTTTTTTCGATAAATATAAAATGTAGTTTAAAAACGTTTCGAGTGAACCCTTATAAATTATTATTTTGTTCAAGTTTATTTCTCATGAAAAGTGGCAATTTTCATCAACACTGTGTCTCAATATTATATTCATGACTACGTAATAAGAATAATTTATTTGAATCCTATGATCCAAGAGACCAAAATAATATATACGCACGATCAGGGATATTTTTTTTTTTTTAAATCATTGAAGTTCTAGGTATTTTTGACTATAGTTTTTTTCATATTAATTTAGATAAAATAATATACATTTAATCTATGAGAACAAAATAAATATAGTGGAATAAACAACGAAATCGTTTAGTTTATGTCATTATATTTACTCAAAACCATTTCGTATAAGATGTATACACATTTATTTGTTTAGGTTTTACATTTCACTATTTTCAAAGAAATCACATACGTTTTTGTGATGATACTCACGATAAAGCACTCGTAAGAGGTTATATTTTGTAGTGCTTATAACGTAATTTTAATAAAATATGGGGAAAAATTACAGGATTATGGTTCAATTAAAAATTAAAAAGAAAAAAGTGAAAAAAAAACAATACAAGCTTATTTCAAAGGTTATCATATTATGTACGAGTACAAGCCACGAGGTTGTAAGTATTTTCGTTTCATACATTTGCACCATGATCTTTAATAATATTATTTTTTAGTACGACATTTTACATTTAATATTTTAAATTTAAATTATGATGTTTATTCTTAGTTTCTAATTCACTTATATTTCATATAATTGGTCGACATTATTTGTAAATGCAACATTTTTATGATTGTTTTATCTCTATTGTTTTATCTAAATCAAAGACATATTAACACAATAATTAAGCGTTTATATCATTATGATTATTTACTTATTTTTACGTTTGAATTTTGAAAACAATTATTGAAACATAACTCAACAATTGTTAAAGTCACTAAAATAATTCTTTGAATGATTTTAAATAGATTGATTTTTGAGTGATTTCTAACTTAAGTTATTTTTTTTATTTTTTTATTAATGAGATATCAATATTAAATTATAATATCTCGACAATTATGTATATAACCTAAGTTATAATTATAAAAATTATGTAGTCCAATACACTACCTAAAACCTATTTTGATGGTATAAATAAAAGTATTTTGATAATGTTGTTTAAAAAACACTGTTGATAATTTATAAATATTTTTAATGAATATTGTATATTTATCAATCGTTTCAATTTTTTAATTTCTTATAATACTATTTTATTAAATAATACTAAGTGATTAATAAATAAAGATTAATAAATGATCGATCAATTATAAATTATATGATGTTATTTAGTTAATTTTTGTTGTTTATGAGAATTAACTTTCAAAATTGGTTTTTATTACACTTTAAGTAGTTTGATATAAACACGATTTGTTATTTTTTGTATTATAACTATTTGTAATAGGCAATCATAGTTTATAAAGTGTGAACAATTTTCCTGAGAATTTATTTATCGTTGATATATCGTTGACTACTACACATGAGAATATTAATCGTTGAAAAAAAAGGATTTCGATATTGTTGAGTTTTGAAAATTCCATTATATCTCTATTAATAATATATTAACATGTATTGAATGGATAGTTCTTTTTGAACGTTCAATTATTGTCTCATCAATACTACGATTTACTTATTGTTTTACAACATTTGCCGTTATTTATTATCCTTGTGTCATCATTTCAACTATACTCGCTCCATTTTTCATCGAGATCATCCTTGGCCGGGGCTACAAAAAAAGTTTTATTTCACGATATAATTTGAATCGAATCTTGATCACCATACTAAATCTACGAGATAATAGATTTTTCAATAAATGTATTGGTGTACATGGTACAAGTTCAAATGAACGTTGGCAGTGGTCCATCTAATAAGGTCTTGTCTTAAACGTGATCTATGTTGCACTATACCTATAAAGCATTCATATTTGATACATTATTCCATTTCTCCAATCTAACAAGCAAACTATTTCAATTCGACCAACATTTACTTTTTCTACTACGTCGTAAACGTCACTCAGAGGATTAAAATATATATTGTATGGTACTATTTTATTAAGTTGAAAATTGAATTATCTTTTTCATTTACCCAAAATATTTATGGCATTAGGTTACATTGATATTTTTAAAATAGTACATAATTGATGTGTATTATATGCTCTAAAAACATCTCATATACGATCTTATCTATAAAATCTATCGCGTGTTCATTGAAATGAGCAACCTGTCCATTTTTTTCTTTGTAAAATAACTCTCTTTGATCTATTGTATGTTCTCTATATTATCTTGGTGTATTGATATTTTACCGGTAAAAAAAAAAAATATATATATATACATTGAAGATGTTTATGATCAATTTTTTAAATACATAATATATTTATACATATATACGTTGATTAAAATAAATAGTATTATTTCATTCAAAAACATGATGTAAACTTCAATTAAAATAACCAGATGTTTCTTTGTGCAAAATGATAAAATAGAAATCTTGAAAATAATTATATTACAGAATATGAATGGTTAATAATTTGGAATGTCTAATTTTGTACCCGTATGTAAAATTCTCGACTCCATCGTTGGCTTCTTAAAAAGCAAAACAATAAATTATTGCATTTTTTTTTCTTTGATCACAGTTCCATTTCAATCAACTCCACAGTGTGGACGAAACAAATGGTACAAATATAAATCATGGTATATAGACCTGCAAATACAAAGTCTATTGATGTAAATCGGCTTAGGATTACTACGGTTTCACGTATATATATACTCAAATACGAATGCATGACACATCGTGGGGAATAAAATGTACGTTATAAGCTCATTAAACAGTAGTAGCTAAAACCTTCAAAAAACTTTCCAAACGCAGAAAAATCCAATAATCTGGTAGCTTTGTAACCAGAATCTTTATTTCAGAAAATTCTTAAAGAGTTTTTAAGGAATTCCGAAGTAGTTTTTTTTTATTATTTTCAACAATATCGAAGAAAAGTACATAGGCAATTATAAAATCCTCCATATAAGCGACCGAGACCAAAGTATGAGCGAAAATATTTCATCTCGAACCGATTGTTATGTGTTTTACAGTTATAGCCAAAGGGTGGAATGAATAGTTCAAAAGAACCAAAAATGACAAAACTAATGATTATCTATGAAAAAAATATTTTACAATGAGTACATTACAACGTGTGTTTTGAGTTTAAAAGTTTTGTTTTTATTTTACAAAGTTATTTTTTTTTTTATAATTTGTATTATAAAGATAAACCCTCGGCATCAGGGTCATTGGGGTAATATATATATATATAACAACATGGTATGTATTAAGATGTAGATTATGACACAATTATAGATTTAATATATTATACAATGAAAAAGAAACTTAAATTAGTTTGAACAGCCCAAGTTAGTTATTTGTTGCCATGAATAATTTTGATTATAATTTGAATATCTTTTATCTTTTTAGTTGATGGCGTTTAAGATATGTTTACATTTTAAAAGTGACAAATATTTTAATTCGTCTATAGTATTATAATTCTTTTGATGGACAATCATAATATGTATCATGTGTTTGTATTATTTCTTAATATAAAAAGTAATACTAAAAAATCTCCAATATAGTAGACGTCAATTTCTAACGACTAAGAATGTCTATATACGGCATACCATTTTGAACAAAAGACTTAATCTAGAAAAATTAAAATACCCGTAAGTTTTATGGGAATATCAAACAAGAACTTGCTGCTTAGTGCATATGTATGGTTTTATGGTGTTCTTGTATTAATTCGATTTTTGGAAATTCTGTTTTTCCGTCAGATATTTTTTAGATGTTTGTAATTTGTTTAGTATTTTTCGTCTGTAAAATGCGCTTAAACGCTTGATAGATTCGGTTGGAAGATTATTCCTCTGTTATATAATAAAAAAAAAACCAAATCTCCATTTAAAAACGTTTTTCTTGCGTGGTACGCTGTAATGTTTTCAAATTTAACTACAAACGTAGAAATTTTAACACTCTTTTGGAGAATGTCGAGGAATAATGTATTCAAACCAAGACGATATCGGATCAATGGTTTTCATTTTGAATGGATAGTTAGAAATGGCCTTTTATAATATGTGCATTAACCGGCTCGTGTTAATCTCCATTGACTCTACAGATCAGTATTATCTTTGTGCTTTTTCATGAACCATATGATGTTATTTTATCTACTCGTATATAAATGTTTTTGTAGGCAACTTAAGACTTAGATAATTCCTCTCGTTTTCAACCCTTTTATAGAGGTTTTTAAATCTATGCATCTTCGTAACATGGCTTATTCGTAATCATTTATCTCTTCAAAATTGTATAGTTCCGTAATAGCAACTATTTATACGGAATATTTTATATAACGTAATATTTTTATTTTTATTATATTATTATAATCATTATTTTCAATAAAAATTTAGTATTGAATTGAAATTGTATAGCAATATACATAAAAACATAATTTATACCATAGAAATATTAATATGTAAAACAAATGTGTAATTCTTACGGGATATAGTATAGAGCCAAATTTTATATCACTTACATCTACATCTACATCTTACACTACATCTAATTAGTATTGTTAATTTGAAAAATATAAACACAATGCACGTTTTTTATATTCTGTTTAGGAAAGTATTTAGGCAATAATAATTATATAATAAATCGTACAAAATATGATATACTGAGTTGAGTGAGCTGGCATATGGTTTTAGAATGAATTTTATTTTTACAATTATTTTGTTATTTTTTCGACGGTTGTGACATTCTTTCTTAAAGTTTCATAGTATATAGTATCTAGTGGTTAGACGTTATCTAAAATAATACTTTATATAGAAGTAATTTTAATTTTTTTTTTCTTTAAGACAATAGTATTAAAAATGAAGAGAATTCCACTATCACAATTTTTCAAACGGCTATGGAGTTGCAAGAAACAGTTTAAAACGCGCTTTAATTTTACTTAATGATGTTTGGAATTTTAATTTAGATGCAGTAAAAATCGATCACGAGAGCATGAGGGTACGATTATGTTATTTAAATTTTATCTCAAAACTTCCAACAGAGTTTCATTTTATAAACATATGAAATAATAACTATGATACTAATATCTCAAATTTTAAACGATTTTGAAACTATATTATTTTGTAGTTTTACTAGAACTACAGTTTTCGAAATAGTGAATTTTATTTGTAATTTTAATTTTATTCGTAGCATATAATTTCACTATTTTCGTGAATTCGTTAAATTTCACTTTCGGCTACTGTGTTGTGTGAATAACTTTTATTCAATAAAGTATATTTGTATATATTTTCATTTATTCACATTTGATGAAATATAGTTTATATATTAAGGGAATATTACACACTATGATAATAATAGAGAACATTATACACTATAATTAAATAATCAATAGCTAACAAATTTCAAAATTAGAGATTGAAATTAAATTAATTAATTTAACATACGCTTATTTATCATTTTAATTACAATGCAATACTTATTGGTTGAATATTATTTTATCGATTCCACTTAAAATGTATTATAGGTAATGTAATGTAATAATAAATATTTTATTACAGACCTGTGATAAAAATGAATAATTTCAATTTCTAAAGTTTAATTAATCATGAATTGCATGAATGAACGAAAAGTTTTTATCTTCTTGTCGAAGAGTTTAACTCATTGATTCGCGAATAAATTATTCTCTGTTTGAATAGCATTTGATTAAAAGCTTGGTGTTATTTTAAGGTACTATGACAATCGGTTGAAAAAATAAATTGTATTTTTTTTATTAAAAGTAAACTTAATTTCGACAAATTTAAATAAAACGTTAATTATTTGAGTATACACTTATTGTAATGTATTCACCTCTAATAGTTATATGTGTTTTTTCAAGTGATTAAGTTTTTTACTACAAATATATATTTCGTTATTTATGTGGGAGGGTGTATATAAATATATATATAAATTTATATCATAAAGCAATTTTATGTTCTATACACAATGTTGACATTCGATTTATAATGTATTGATTAACCGTGCATTACGGAAATGTTTCAGTCACATAGTTAAAGCAGTAATTAATAATAGCATTTTTCTTGTGCGATAGTTTCGAACCGTGATTGATTGTCAAATTATCTCAGAAGTCATCAATAAAACGCTACTAGTTTTATAAATATATGGACAATATTTAATTGATTTTGAAACGGGATAATAAGCAGAAATACTTTATGGTGTTGAAACAATGTAATTTTGTCTTCTTTTACTGTAAGTATAAAAATCACGAAATCCATAGAAAACAGACATTTACTGGTATCCATTAAATTCATATTGAATAAACGCTCAAATGCATTTTATTCGTTAAATTTTCATGGTAATTAAAGAACCCATTTCGATAAAACCAATACAGTGAAATACAATTTGTACGTGAGATTTTAGAAACACTTTTGCAATGGCCATAAGATATTACACGTTGGTCATAATTTATTCTGGTACAATATGAATACATACAAAAGACATGTATGAATTCGTTTAAAACAAACAGGTAGGCACCTATGTCCTGAATTACATTACACATTTAGGAAAATACATTCATTTGATAATTTCGAATAGAAATATGTGTGTTAACGTGTATTTATATGAAGTTATCTTTTTAAAATGCAAATCACATTGTTTCCCTAGAACTTTTGTGATTTGTTTTACATTTCGAAAAAAAAAACTTTAACCACATTCCAGTTTTTCATTAATTTATTTTCTCAAATAATTTTGAAACAAACCAAAATGTTTAGCTAGGAACTCGTTTCCCTTAGTTTCTTTGAGAGGTTATTATATTCTTATGTCTAATTATTTTAATATTATTCAAATATTGGTATATTACAATAATTTGTAATTTTGTCGGTCCATACATTTTTAAATTGATCTAAACATTTTTTTTAAATTTATTTATTAATTAATTTATTTAAATTAAATGTTCATCAATCGCTTCAATCGTTTAAGTCATAAAACCAATGAACTCGGTATTCTTTTTACAACAATATAATATTAACAATATTAATATAATAAATTATAGTCACGGTTAAAATATGTTAATGATTTGATTTATACGTTAGTATGTATGAATTATTGGATCTCATGTTTTTTTTTTTACCTAATAATATAACATTCGTTTATACAACATTATAACTAAACGTGTTTCGAATTACCTACTATAAAACCAGAGCATTTATTTTCCAAAATATATTAGTATATTTTTAAACATCAAGAAATAAAACACCACCACCCCTTATTCTTCACTTAATGGATAAGTCAATAGCAGGGGGTATAAAATTTAAAAAAAAGGATAAATAATTTCTTTATTTAAACCATTTTGTGCTATACAGTAAATTAAAACTTTAATTTTAAACAATTAAAACAATCATTTTTGAGATTTCTACAGCACTGTTGGTTAAGTATATGAATATAATTATTATGACACATTTTTTTTCAAAATTAAAAATTAAAAATCGTACTGGTCCTAAAAATAAGTTTTTAGATAATAAATTTTAAGGAATAAAAAAAAAATATATATATATATATATTTAACATTTTTGTGTAGTTTAGATAAGTGTTGTTGATAATTGGTAAATATTTCAAGGTTCAAAATTATTTTCTTTTTTTTAAGCCATGACTAAATAACTAAAATTTATTTCGAGCAAATCTTGAAAATAAATTGGCACATTTTACTGTTTTTATGGTAGTCTTTCCATTATAATGAGAAAACCTTTAAAGGAAAAAGAAAATTTACCTTTTAAAATTATACAAAGAAAGCATTTTCTGATCTATAAAAAGGATAATTATTACTTTTGGGTGAAGTCTACAAACCAAAAAGTTGATACTAAACAAGACACACAATAAAAAATAAATAAATGAATAAATAAATAAATAAATAAAATTAATAATCAATTTTTCAAAACCTATATGTTCTTGGCTTCACTCTTATAAAAAAATAATCCATTATGAATATTTTCAGAGTAATGGTCTATTAATGCACACATAATGAACTAAAATATTACTCATCTTGATTTAAAATTATTAAATATTTAATAAAAATTTCGTATATAAATTAAATACATTATTTTTGATTAGATAAAATTATATTTCAATAATTTTCAAGAATTTCTTTTCACAAAAATTGAAAAACCAACCCATAAAAATTTTTTGTTGGATTTTAAAATTCAACGATTATTTCAAAGTATAATCAAGAATCATGGATCATATTGTCACTGATCATGCGATCTAAAATAAAATCGTTTGAAATGGAATATTTTTGGTTGACTCGATTTTATCAATCGTTATCCGTGGTATACAGACCAAACGGTTGGAGCCACTCGGTTGTTGATGAAGTAAATTATTGTCAAACAGACTGCGATATGAAACCGTTAAAAACACTTGTGTCGAGCAAAAGGCACGGCGGGACATTAAATTCCCTCCGATCTATTTGAACACGATCACAGGAGGAATGTTATTTCGTTCAGTGACGATGGGGTTTAATTAAATATTTTAATTTGATTTCGCTGTTAAACGTTCGAAAACGTATGTAAACGTACACCATTGTAATGAACTCTGAACTAGTTAACATTAATTTTTAATATCCGTGCCATTTACAGCAAACAACGCGAAACAACTAACTTAATTTAGCCATAGTAATGTACACGTTGTCGGGCGATGATCGCACTACACTATAAACGTACGTATTCGACGTTGATTATTAATTCATTATCAATCGTCTACCGACGGCATTCGGAATATCACGTCGGGAAAATACCCCTTTGTAATAATAATAGTATATACTCCACGTACCTGGCTGATGTTATGTACGACGTCACGATCGTTGGCAATAACTACATCCTTTCAATTATTTCTCATCAGAAAACTCTTTACGCGTCTTGCGAGTGTTTGTTTTTCGGGTAGAGACGAGGTGTCTACTATCGTGCAGGTATTATGTGTTACACAAAACAGTGGAAATATATATTATGGAAAATATACAATCAAATTCGAAAGGGTTAACTCAAGAGTTAGTGTACGATAATAATAATAATAATAAAAACAACATGCCATGTGTACATCTCGTCCGTCGTTTTCCGGGAAACCGATCGTAAAGACGGTGAAACACGTCCCTCGGTGGAGAAGCCAAGGCTCCGACACACGTGGTACAGAGTAATCGTTTTATTTTTACTGTTATCACTATTTTATCGTTAAAATAGGAGCGTATTTCAAACGCTTGTGCCTATATATGCGTGTGTCGTGCTCGAGGAACGCGTGCACACGCGATGTTCATAATGACGTTTTCGCTAGAAGAGGATTTTGGTGGAAAAAAACTGCGGTGATGGGAGTGACGGCGAAGAACACGGACAAAGAGAGAGAAGAGAGAGAGATACAGTTTGTGTGTATGTGTGTGTGTGTGTGTGTGTGTGTGTGTGTGTGTTCTGGTTGTCGATAAATAACTATTATCCTTTGAGAACGACTCTTCTCGAGCACTGGCCGGCAGGCCGCCATGCCGACGGATATTAGCCGCAATTTCCTGAAAGCACTCTAATGGATATTGCCACGCGGTTTTCTCCTAAGCATTTTCTCTGCAACAATTAGGATTCGGCATTTCAATCTCTCCGTGACCGTATACCGGACGGCAATTCGTTTGGTTTCTATTTACCTCCACTACCATTACGAATCGCTCCCGACATTCCGACATGTGCGTGTGTGTGTGCGTGCGTGTACGCGTGATGAAGTGTACACGATACTGACTGCACCGGTGTCGGTGGTGGTTTTACATTATAACATATTGTATACCTGTGCCTACAGGATGTGTAACAGGTTATTCGACGAACACATTGTCTTTTGTGTGTTCGATGTTTTTTACGTGTTTTTTTTCTAAATACCCACTAGGTTAAATAACCGCACTACTGTACAAAATGAAAAAGATAGTTTTTCAAATAGTTTATTTTATGTCTACGTGATATTTATGAGTTTTTAGTTTTCGTTTATGACGAACCTATTTTTTTACATGATATCATGAGTGATATGTTTTCCCTGGAAATCTCGATTGTTATATTTTAATTTTCGGAACGGTATTTTAAGATACAAGAGCGTATGAAGTTTAGAGTATTACGAAGAAAAGTAGATGAAACCAGAAAAACGTTATGCCACGACTCCTCTGCTCTAAAAATTCAACGCTCGTGTCTCTGGAATTATAGATCCAACGAATACAAATTCAACTTTCAAAACGTCTGAGCAAAAAAAAGTTATGTTCTCTTAAAGTATAATCACGTCGTGAAAGACGGCCACTGTTTGAAAAACAAAAGATATATGAACAGATTAAATGTCATTAAATTTCTAAAAACAGATCTAAAATGCCACGCGTAAATAAAATTCGAATTTGGTTTCCTACAGTGACTTTCAACGTTCACATTCGTACTCTGCCGGGTCTCGAACCGTCATCGGTCATACTTGATTTGGTACAAATACGCCTCGAGTACATGGCGAGGTTTGATTTGTCGTTATCGCCGCACTGAACTTCAGTTTTATCGATGTATCCACTTTTTGAAATGTCATTTTTAATATCCCCCCCCTCCACACGCACACACTCTTCGATTACACAACGTTTCGATATTGTCTTCGACTCAGTACAAGCACGTCAGAAACACACGTATATAGCAGCCATTAATGGGTTAACGTATGCCTCAAATTTTCCAATTGATGTGCTTAATAATTTAATGTTCCAAACGTGCAGATGTTTATTTAATAGGCAAATTGTTTGACGACGTTAAAAACGATTCCGAATTCTTTTGGTTGTCCACGTGATAATCATTATAATTATTATTTTTTTAATGACTTTTGTAAATGACAATATGTATTATTCAGTGAAAATAATTGAGTAACATAATTAGCGAATGCATTGTCGATCTAATCGAATTTAAATATGGTATAGCCATAAGCGAATAATAGTATTAAAAAAAAAGTATCCGGAAATGACAAAAGACTACTAAAGTGTGATAGTTTAATGAATGGTGCCATTTTTTTTAAATGTTACTATAATAATTAAAAAAAAAAAAAAATGTTTTATTGGCTATTTGTTTAGTTGTTTGACATGACGTCATATTGAATCATACGGAGTACGGTCGCCACTACATGCATTTTGGATGTAATAAAAAAATAAACGAAAAAATGAAATATTTGGGTACAGCTAGGTTATTAAAATAGATGGGAAGTAAATCTCCCAACCGTGTCCTTCGTTTATTATACACCTATACATTTCCATATCCTTTTCTCATTCAAAGTTTTAAGATGCATACTGTTAGTAAGTTTTTTTTTTTTGGTTTGACTGTAGTATTATTTGAATATAACATGTACACAAATATGCATTTATTATTATTATTATTTTTTTATATAAAACTTTAAAAGTCATATTGATAATGTGAGTTTTAACTTAATTTTAATGTCACGCAAACTCTACCGTTAATTTGAATTCAATTGCATAACAAAACATTGTTAAACGAAAGTACTTGAACCAAACGATTAAATCTAATTTAAATCGATTAACATGCCATAGTAGCACTATCGGTTTTACTCGACACGATAATAATTACTGTGTATCCATTGGTCCTATGATATCTTAGGGAAAAAACACATATAATTGTTCAACTTATTTTAATTAACGTATCAAACATTGCACGAGATCATCAAGTATAACATTTCGACTCGGCTGCTTTAACCGCAATGAACAACAATATGTGGAGCGGTCTTTTATACGCATAAAACTGCGAGAAATTTTTTTTCATTTTATTATTATTATTTATTTGTTTATTCATTTTTTTTTTCGTGAAACAACGAAAACTGAAAACAATGAAACGATTTAAACACAAAGGTTGGGTACCTACACAGACTTTACATTGAAATGTATACCGCCGCCGTTTAGTTTTGTGTCCGTTAACATTAAGTAATTTGTATCAAAGTGTTCATCACGCCGCATTGTTATGTCGTATACCTATGAGCTAATACACTGTAATGTGCTCATGGGCGCCGACTATTGGGGTGCTGAGGTGCTCGAGCACCCCATGGTTAATTCCATGGGGTGCTGAGCACCCCGTGAAATAAATAAAACATATAAATGACGCAAACACGGCTGAATGATGTAGCATTATTAAATGTACATAAACACGAAGAAATAAATATTGAAAATATTACTAACAAATTTATAAAGACCACCAAAGTGAGACAAAATATTTTTGAAATTTGTTAAGCTATTTTAATATATTATTAGAAACTTAGACATTTTTGCTTACCTATTTGTGAATAAGTTGTAATTTATTTGTCTTACGCTGTAAAAATGTAGACAAATAAAGTCAATAAACGAGGAACTAATTTGTTTAATTTAACACTCCTTGTTGATTTTTTTTTTTTTTTGATTAGGTACAAGTTAAATAATTTAGGATTTTAGGCACCCCATGAAAATTGGGAAACCTGGCGCCCATGGATGTGCTGACTGATGTAAATTTAATGGCGCGACTATGCATGCGTAAAATCAATTGTTTATGTCTGCTGCATTCGATCATCTGGATTCGGTTAAAAGTTTCGCCACGAAATTACTTCGCATTATGCACGCCGCGTGTACCTACCGTACATTGTTAATAAAATCATCCTCAACGGCGTAAAACTATAAAGTCGAGAGTATTATACGTTGTCGGTCGTTTATATAATATAAATTTACAATATATACATATATATTGTATATTGTAGATCCGTGCGATTTATTCGGGCGCGTTCTTTATCGGTCGGGCACGAGACACGATGCTGTAATGCCCGATAGTAAATTGAAATACGACGGAATTTCAATAAAATATGGCAGAAGATTTTTCGTTGCCAACCGACCACCGGAATAAAAAAATTGTATTTTTGAGAATCAAAAACATTCTAATCAATCAAATGTATACTGCGGTCCGCTTTACGTGCACAATGTACTCTGATCAAACGGTCTGACATAACGAGTTGGTATATTAAAATGTTACAGTGTTGAATACAAGTTGAAAATTTTGATTTTAGACGTTAAGTGTATTACTCCGTATCATATCTACACATGATGTACCGTATGAATTGTGTCTACTCATATCTCATATTTAAATCTTACAGCATCATCTTAGGTCCATTGATTAAAAAAAAATAATAATAATAATAAAGTGATATTTCATCTATTTAAGTGATAGCATGTAATCAAACATTTAGAAATCAAGTGAATAATCGAGTACCGTAAAGATCAAATACAGAATTCAAAATTATGTACTGCGTAATTATAAATTTAAGAAAATATATTTTTACGTTTTTTTGTGGACATATGGAGTGCACGTACAAGAGTTTTTTTGTTACATGTTGCGATTTCGTCCATAAAGCAATAATATTAACACGAAATAATGTAGCCAAATTATTCGTATCAATAACTTATACGTTTTCAATATATAGGTCTTGAATTTTAAAATGTATACGGGTTTGTTTAAAACAAGCTACTAAAACGGTACTTTATATTTTTTCCTTTTAATGAGTTTTCAGTGTAAAATTATTCAATCTAGACAACCACTAATAAAACAATTACTGAAAAAAAATTATTATTTGATTTTAATGAGTTACATTTATAAAAAGTTTATACTTCTTCATTAGCGTCTTACATTAATACATAATAAAATAAATATGAAGTATAAATTATTTTTATATATTTGTATTAATTACCAGCGTACGATTGTATAGATCATGTCATGATGTAGGTACCTATACATTATAAAATAAAACAAAACGGTATAACGTCTTTACGTCTGCGGATAATTTTTATCAATTGTTTCATAAACAAGATACGAATATTTTAAATACTGTCAAAATAGTAATAGGTACATGAAATAATGATTTATTTTAATATAATTATTTTATCACAATAACGTGTGCGTTATATAAATATAAAACTGTAAGGTTTTTTTAAAATAAATTAACACAGTTTGTCATCTATACGAACATTCAATACAAATGATTAAATTTCATTAGGATTAGAAGTTTTCACGTTAATTAATTAATAGAGTGAGTATTTTATGTAAAACCCGTCAAGTTACTAGAACCAACTAAAGTTGAAGTTACACTATCAGGGACAAACGATGGAACTTGATTCTGTTAAAATAATCGATACGAATCAGAAGACAGTTTAGTTATTTTCGTAGTGGTTTGATATTTTGATATTCTCGACGTATTTTTAGTACTTATCGTATTTATAATCAACTACATTTTTTTTTTTTATGAAAAAAGGCAGAGAGAATAGAAAACTAATAAAAACAAAATTAAAGAAGGAATCTTATATATGAAATCCGTTATCAGATAAGCAAGGTAAATAAAACAATACATTACAGTGAAAAGCCTTCATAAAGGAAATAATCGACTGTTAATTCAATGGGGGAGTCACAAAAGTGGAGGATTTGTAGAAATAAAAATAGAAAAAGATAATTAAATAAACTTTATTATTTGTGTTTATGTATTTTAAGAAAATAATGGTGAATATTATTGGCATTTATATCTTATTTTATTTTACTGATCAGATAATTTTCAACGTTATCGTTTTGCAGATAACATAGTTTTTTTTTTACTCGTACAATTTAATAGATAATGTCATATTTAATACTCCTGTTGAATTAGTTATGAATTACAATAAAATATAAATACCGCTGATAAAAACTAACTCAATATACGTATATCGATTTAGACTTTAATATGAAAACTGACTTAAATAATATTGTTTATCTGATGATTTGGATCAAACATATATATATATATATTTTTTTTCTTGTATACGAGGAAAATTGAATTTAAAATTTAATAAAACGTCCACGTACCGAGCGTTCTGTTGCAGTTAAATAATTCTTTCATCTAATGAAGTATTTGAAATCGTGACCTACAAAAGATATAAATGCTAATTTATAATTTAACAATTTTATTTTCCAGTAATATTTCATATTTTTATGCAAATCACCCTGTGTAAGCGTATACAATTTGTCCGAAAGAATCAAACATTTAAAACATCTACAAGTAGAATTCATCTATAGGTAATTTGAATAGTGGCATTTTTATACAGTTCGGAAAATATACGAGTGTTGGATCAGAAAA
The DNA here is from genome assembly GCA_027580255.1 of Therioaphis trifolii. Lineage (NCBI taxonomy): Eukaryota > Metazoa > Arthropoda > Insecta > Hemiptera > Aphididae > Therioaphis > Therioaphis trifolii. Next base: position 13,344,606 of record CM050406.1, on the reverse strand, counting down.
GAAACGTCTTATTGTTTCAATATTATATTACGTTTTGTAGAAACAGAAAAGTCGGTACTCGAGCGAACGTCATTTTTAATGAACTGTATTATTCATTTTCTTAAAGATTAAAATAATGAGCAATCATAAGTTATTAATGGTGTTTAACAACTTGATTTAAGTAAATATATTTGATTAGATCATGTAACAGGAAGTTAATGTACTGTCTACTTCTTATAGATGTCATCATATCGGCACTTTACAATATGAAATACGCACGTGGTATGATAAAAAAAAAAAAAAAAAAAAACGGGTTTATTATTTTACCCAATAACCACACGACGCAAAATATTTTTGTATTTACAACATCCTTATTTAATACTTACTTAGATATGTCGAGCATACTTTTTTTTTTTTTTTTTAAATCTGACTTGAGAGCTTAAATTCCCTGAAATGCATCCCGATGTCTTCTTTTCAATATTAATCTCGTTACTTGTTTGCGGGTCACAGTAAAAGAACATTATTTAGTCTTAAAATATCCCTATATCATAAATTATTATTACCATCGAGAACGTTATACGCACAAATAAACGATTTTACGAACAGAAAAAAGAAATGTAATATTACTACTCGTCCGTTAGACGTATGTACCTATAACTTATACAACGATAATAATTTGATGTATTTTTGAAGACATGTGATTTGTATCAATAACTCACTATCCTAACCGCATGACGTCTAAATGAGTACCGACGTCTAGAAAATAAAATATAATTTGAGTTACGTGACAAAGATATGTGTATAAGTATATAAGCCGAATTTAATTTACAGTTCATCGAAACATTGTCAAACGTAGTTTCATACCAAATGAATCGTTTATGTTTTAGGCGTTTGGTCGTTGCTTACGATTGTTTTTTTTTTTTTTTTAATGTGTTTTTGTTTTTTTTTTGTTTTAGTGTTTGTACAAGAAATATTATTAATTTTGTTTCGTCTGAAGTATTAACTAAATTTCGTGTGAATTTCAGAAGGTTAAAAATGTATTCATAACCTGCTAAGATGGAAAAAATGTGCTTTCGTTTTCCGTTTTTTTTTTTTTTTATCAAGAGAGAAATACGGTACTGTGGAAGTTTTTTTTTAAAATTAAAAATCATTAAAGTATTACTGTAGGCGCGAGTAATATGAACTCATTATTACATTCATACGTACTCGGAAATAAAAAGTAAATTGTTTAGAAAACGAAAAAACTACCGTGGAGGTTTAGACCGTTGTGGTGGTGTGGATGGGAAAATGTATAAATGTTTAGACACAAGCGTTGCCAAAAACGAAAGGAAAAAAACCGAAGAAAAAATAAAACAATTGGCAAAGATAACAAGTTTGATGAGCAACGTTTCAAACGCGGGAGAGTATAAAACGTGAAATGTTGTGTGTTGAAATTGATGATGAAAGTTTTCTAGTTACCGCTGGTCCAGCGTCTCATCTTATTTTTGTCCCCCTCACGTCTCTCCTCAGCTAACCATCAACCACACCTTCACCTTTTTGAAAACCGTATAATGATCTTTCAGTATTATTTTGTTTTTTTTTTTTTTCAATAAGGTAAAAGTCGGTCCGAAAATCGAAAACAATATACGATACACGTACAGACAGGGGGTGAGCTACATGTCGCGCACGTGGTCTTTTCACTTCAAACTACCACCACCTATCATTCACAAGGTTTCCACGGTGTATTTTCCGACCGATTTCCGAAAAGTACGTCCATCACTCACGTTTTCTCTCTCTCTCTTTTTTATCTCTTTCTTTTATTTTTTTTTTATCTATCTCTCTCTCTCTCTCTCTTTTCTTCTCTCTAGTCCACGCGCATGACTAGGATAATATGCTAGGCAGCCGTGTTTATTGTATAAATTCCAATAAAATGTCCTCTATAGTTTCTTCGATCAGAGCAAAAGTTAATTAATTAATAACGTTCTGAAAATTAAAAAAGTCAACGTGGAAAAAAACGGTAAAGTCATATACGTCACCGATGTCTGAATCGTAAACGTTCCAGCAATTACAATTAATTTTTATATACATTTATATATATGTATATTGTATATACATGTAATTAATTTTTTGCACGACTGTGGCGGGGAACGTCTGCCTTTTCTGGGTTGTGTGCTGCGGGACTCCGCGTTCTCGACCGCGGAGTTACGGGCGAGTTCATCGCAAACGCTGCGGTTATCTCCGGAACGATTCGTTGAGCTTGACTGCCCCATCCAATAATTCGGTGGCCATGAATGACAACCTCCCCATTACCAGGCCGACGATATTCGCGAAGGTCGTTCACGCTTAACCCCAGAGGGCAGCAAACTATAAGTGTGTTTGTGTGTGTGTGTGTGGGCTCAGAATTCCTCGCGGTCGTTACCGTCCGCGTGCCCTTCCAAAGGGTTTCCACAAGTTTTCTTCTGTGCGTACCGCCACACTGACCCAAGGACGTCACGGCCGTCGTCGTCATGTCATTTTTGTTTCGTTTCGTCCATCGCCGTGTTAGTGTTGTTGTTCCTCGCGTTAACCACCGCCACTGCCTTTGCCCGGCCACTGATCCTGTCTCCGCCATGTCGAATAACCTTTATTCGGCCGGATAACCTCGGATTTATGCGAGTTTTAGTGTACACGTAGACAGCAATTCAGTGGGGGGAAGGGCTAACACGAGGGGTTAAGGAAATACGTCGAAAGACTAGCCATGAAGCAATATTCGTGCGTTCGTGCGTGTGTGTGTGTGTGTGTGTGTGTGTGTGTGTGTGTGTGTGTGTGTGTGTGTGTGTGTGTGTGTGTGTGTGTGTGTGTGTGTGTGTGTGTGTGTTAAACGTAATGTGTATTTATATTTAAACCAAATACGGGCTCGGTTCAACGGCGGCAGAGACGTAAAAGGAAATAGTTCTGGTGAATGTTTGTCATACCTTTTTTTTTCTCACAAACCCATAAAATGAGGTATAAATAATCGCGTTGAACGGGGAAAAAAATCAGCAGAAAATATTCTTACGGAAATTGAGAAAAAAAAATAATAAAATAACGATCGATGATGAAAACGCGTAAAAAAATATGATAGATGGAAACGTTTCTTGTAATCGGTTTAACTTTTAATAATCTCGTGTACATCGGTTACTAGATATCACAGATACCGTTTTATTATGTTTATTCGGAAAACACTTTCTGATTTTTTTTTACCCCACTTCGTTTACGCAGCCGTAGTCGATCAGTGGCGTAACATAAAATGTTGACCCTGGGTGTGAAAATTGTTGTGCGCCTTTCCCTTTCATTACTAAACATTTTTCGAGGAGATATTTTATATTAATTTTTATCTTTTTTTAAGTCTAATTATATTGAAATTCTAAAAATTCTACATTTTGGTTTTGATTCAAATGATTTATTTATTTTTCTTTTAATTACATGATATACTGAATATAGTGAATACTGATTTCATTTTCAGTAAGTCGCTTATTCTACTTTTAATAATAAATATATTAGATACTACATAAATTTAGAATTATTATATTAGATTTGTATAAGATAAAATTATATGGGGTGTATTATATCTAATGAACGATAGCGGTCCATCGATTTAACCAATAACATTATACGAATACAATATACGAATCACATAGCATTAATTTATAGATAGCAAAGTAATTTCAATAAAATTGATTTTGATATGTTTTTTTTTTTGTTTATACTAAATAAATAAAAAAGAAAAAGAAAAGGCGAAACCTTCCGGACGCCAATAGCCTTTGGACCCGGGTGCGATTTCCCCCTTCTGATCCTTCCTGGTTACGCCACTGGCGTAGGTGTAATAAGATGTGTTTGGAGGCAAATGTTTCCACCGCACACGTGAACACGTGTACTTTTTTTCCGAAAGTTTTCGGCAGACTACTGATTTTGCAAACGCCTCAAAATCATGACGGTAAAATAAAACAGTCGATACGAAAGGTCGAGTAGTTTACGACTGATCGGTCGTTCGACCCGTGATTATATATGAGTATAAGGATTAAGGAATGAGTTTTTATCGTTCTAAACCCACTTTTTTGGGTACTTTTATGTGTTGAAAAACAACTCTGTTTCGAGATTTAGAGAATAGGAATACTAATGCGTTGGTAAAATTTCAGATATTTTACTATTTTTAACTACAGTGATTTTTAAAATTTTGTACTTTTTCTTAAACGGCAGCCTATTATTAATTTTAAAGGAATCGCATAGCAAAAAAATTGTGCACTGAAAATTTTAATTTCTGTTAATTCGTTTCTATTAAATGAACATTCAGATATCAAAATTTCGTGAATTCCAAAGTAGTTTCTGTTACCATGGTTCTCAGTTGACTTTTTATATCTATTCAGTAGTGCTTATCAGGAAAAAAAAATCGGAAAACTATGAACATCATAAATAAGACTCATTTAGGCTGCCATGTAAGAAAAGTATTAACTTTAATCTAACCTAATCAAAAAAAAAAAAGAACAAAAAAAATCAGAATCTTTGAAAACATTATGTTTAATAGTGTTGTGCATTCCCTAAAATGTTGAGTTTGGTTTTTTTTTTGCGAATACCCGAAAGTGATAGAAAAACACGAGTGGTGTAAAATGATAACAGGATCACTCCGTATGCTCGTTTGCGTCGAAGAACATTATATATTTAGTATACCGACGCTGACGTTGGCACTCTATACGCACGACTTCGCATTTCGTTCGAAGCGTACGCGACGAGATCGTATGTATTTTTTTTTTTTATGCGCTCTCTCGTATTTCTTCGCCCATCTAAACGATACTCAGTTTCCACGGTGCGAAATCCACGCACGTGACGTATCGGCTCCCGGCAGGAGGTAATAATATGTGCGCACGGCACCACGTCGCAGATTGTATAATATTAATTAAACAATTCCACGGACGCATACTAATTGGCTCGTTAATATTCTCTGACTAATGTCTGGATGAGAGACAGAATGTTTTTCTTGGGCGGCGATTTATTTGTTTTGTACTCATACGGTCGGTTGACGTTCGCGGGCCATTTCATCATCCCCGAAACCGTTCGCCTCGATTGTTGTTAACAAACAGCCACTGCGGCTGCGGCGGCGACGGCGCGCCGGAATCGTTTTCGATATACGCGTACGGCATGTGAACGTGTAATAATATCGCACGGGCCATGAGTCGGAGTCGGAGTAAAAATAACGTTAACGTTTTTGATTTCGTTACCGTCGAAAAGTGATTTGGATTTAATTCAGTTACGATTACTAACCTTTTCCCGTGAGATGGTTTTCAAAACCGAGTTGTTTGTCGTTTTTTCGGGTATAATCAAAAAAGTCATCACATTTATCGTACTAACGTGTAAAACTGAAATTATAGATAAGTATATTCTTGATAGAAAAAAAAAAACACGTTAAAATCCCGAATGTTTTATTTATTTTACGAAATTTTTATTTTCATGGTTGTTTAAAAGTTCTTTTTTACGCTCTGAAAATCACTGACGACATTACTCGCAGTAAATAAAAATAAAAATAATAATACAGTGGTCGCCGCTTATGGTGTTCACTGGTTATAAGAATCAGCTGCTTATAGTGATCAAAAATGCCAGGAACGGAACAAACAGCCGTCATAAATGCATTTTTTGTCGCTTACAGTGTTCATGTTTTCGGTTATTGTGATCAGAAACAATCATCAGAAATATAAAATATAAATATAATTTACAATAATATCACCTCTTTTTGTAAACAGGGAATAAGATCACGAATGACTATTATCTTAATCGTGAACTTAAATCGAGCTAATCTTATCTAATGTAATCCACATAATGAGCGATACTTCATATGGTACATTCGTACATGTTTGAAACCGTTTTGCAATTAATACACTCAGAAGAGCTTTAGAGGAGCACGGCTTAGGCCCAGACTACTTTGCTACGTTGAACAACTTGTAGCACATTATGATGTTTTCCATATCAAAAAAACAGGGGGTACATTACCGATTTTTTTGAATAAACCTAAGTTTGTTAAATCACGTATGGTATTTTTACATGTTGCAAAGTCTATTTAATGTTGTTTATAATGTTTAAAAAATAAAAATATAATAAATAAAATAAATTAAATTATAATAAATAAAAAATAATAATACATAAATATAATTTTAATTTTTAATTATTTTTACGATATTTTCTACCTATTTGTCGAGTCGCCGTTTATAGTGATTTCTGGTTATAGTTATCAAAGTACTCTTGAACGAATATGATCACTATAAGCGGCGACCACTGTAATAATAATATATTTCTTTAGCAAAATTAAATTATATATAATGCTTATGTCAGTATGTAGAATTATGTTTGCTACTCCCTTTCGGGAAATAATTTTTGATAGGGGGTTTGAAATTTGAGTTGAGTACAATATAAACATTTTAAAAGAAAAGTGAAAAATAAAAAATAATGTAAAATATAATATAACGTATAATTGTAATCAATAAATAAATCATAAACAACAAAATAATAAAATGTCGTTTTTAATTTTCCTTTTTGGTGGTCGGCTTTTTAATGATCATCGATCGAATCCGGTCTGCCCGCCGTGATACGTACAGCATATTATAGAGATTATTTAACGATCGTACCACGTGTATGTTATACTATAATGCGTCGTCGTGTACTTGTCTCAGATATAGAAATCGTACATCGTCGGCCGTGCGAGACGTGCGACAACCGCGTTCGGAAACGTATCACCGAACAAACTGTCGGCGGAGGCTCAATAACGCGGACATCTTCTATCCCCAAGTCATTTGTTCCCTGTGAACGATGTCTAGAAAGACACACGCAGCGCCGACGTCATTCCGCGTCGGTTTTTATGCGAAGACGCCTGTCGGTAGATTGAAAAAAAAAAGGGAAACGGGGGGAAAATCGCATTCCGCGCTCCTATCGCCGATAGAGTGTGTATACCCTTTTTCTTTTTTGCGCGCGCCTCGCGCCGCTTGATATTTCACTAAAACCACAACCGCGAGTCATAAAGTTCAGCGTCAATGTTTAATATACGATGTGATGTCGGCCGTGTACAAAGCACGTTATTATTGTACAGGAATTACGCGTATTGAAAAACTACTCAGACGTTTTCTATATATATAATATTATGAAAATTAATTAAATCTGACGGTGGCGTTCGATTGGACTCTCCTTCCGTCTAAAACCTCCGACAGGCATCGTAAAAGTGGGTGAACTCTACAAACGCAATTATTTACCATCGTATGGCGTATTTATAAGACGACGGTATATTCATTTATTTTTTTTTAATTTTACGCAATGGTTGTTTCACAAAAAAAAAAAATAAATAAATAATTGATGATGAAAATGTATGCTTATACTACCTATATAAACGTGAAACTTTACTAAAATACGACGTATGGATTCTTTGGCGATAATCACCTTCTTAACGTTTGAAATCTTCGTTTTTTATTTTATTTTTTTATTAATCTTTAATTATTTTCAAGTCAAATCTTTCCTTTATGCGTATTATATACTCTACACCTAGGGTACCTACGCGTCAAAATTGTTTTTTTCCCGTTCATGTCCTCGTACGGTGTACAGAGTATTTCACTGCACGCACACGCCGCTCATAAATAATTATCGAACAAAATAATACACAGCATAATATAAATTCCCATTGAATTGCAAATCGCCGGTGAACGTTAAAATTTTAAACTTGCATTAATTATGTAGGTATTAGCTGAATTTAATTTATCTGGAATAAATAAACCATCGGTATATATTGCGATCTCTCTATGCGTACGATTGTCAAGCGATCGCGTTCCGTTTGATAGGATAATCCATTTCGACGAAATATACGCCTGTGTGCCACCAGGGAGTCGGAAGGGATAGGGAAGGAAACCTTTTTGCGGAAAAACCCTCAAAGTCCATAAAAAAAAAATGTGTATATATATATATATATATATATATATATATATATATATATATATATATATATATATATATATAGAGAGAGAGAGAGAGAGAGAGAAGAAAAATATATATACATACATATACATACTTATACACCGAAAGAAATATTCATGAATGTACACACAAAAAGGCAAACGCATACATTTTAATCGACTTTTCTAAAAGCCAATAAAAAATTATTAAGTAGCAATATATAGCTTTAAATGCGTTTATGATTCGAGTTATTAACAAAACTTTTTTCTATTTTAACTACAGAGAAACTTTTTTTTCTCAACAACGCATTACGTATTCGACTATGATGGTATAGCGGGCATAGGACAGAAAAAATCCCCCACTATAGTACTTTAATTCATTTATTATATTTACTTTTACTTAGTATACCCATTAAGCGGTTGGTTTAAAAAATAAAACACTTTAATTCTTAACCAAGAAAAAAAATACTTGTTGCTATAACTTTTCAAGCATGGCCTTACGCTGCCGGTAGATTCCCAGAGGCCAGATCATTTTGAAGTCAATAATTTTTGTCGTACACTCTTCAAACCGAATAGAATCGTTTTTTTTTCTGAATATAAACTTTAACTTTGTAATATTTGCATTTAATGTGATGGTGTGATAGTTATGACCTCAAAACGTCTTTTTACCATCGCGTTTTTGTCACACAGAGCTACACGGTTATTTTAACCGTGTGAATTTTTATCGTTATTATTATTATTATTATTATTATTATTGTGGTCGTTGTTGTTGTTGGTTTTGTTGTTGTTGTTGGTAGTGGTGTTTTTGTTATTGTTGTTGTTTCCAAATTAATATTACTACCTACTCACCGTGTTCTGGACACCAAAGTCTAAACGGCCTTTGGATAATATAGCATGGCAGACTATTCGAGACCTACGGGTTAGTATCATGTCTGGTTATTATTATATTACCTGCTTCGTTGACACGGTATGTGTGTGTGTGTGTGTGTGTGTGTGTGTAAAATGATTGATTCTGGACGTTTAATAAGTGTGCACCGAACACACATATCAGCCGGGAATTTCGTAATCGGTTGACTGGGCCAAAAATACATGAATCGTATAATAACATAATATAGATCGGTGAAAAAATAAAAGGTACGCATACGCCCTGTTTCGCGTGCACGTAAAAAGCGTAAACTTTGACCGTTTGTCTTCAGCTGATTACCACGTGATTTTCACTGAATGACGGTTCTATGCGTATCGTGTATTGTTTTATACGAAGCGTTTTGAACATACACGTTTTTTGTCCATCGAATATAATGAAAAGAAATACAATTATCTACTGTAATTTATTTCTTTGCAAATCATATACAGGTATTATTCATACAGAGAGTTTTTTTTTAAAATTCACTACTTTCAAATATTTGACGGTATTTTAATATGTCCATCTCCAATGCAGTCAAAAATTAATGTAATTCAAGAAATTTTGAAAATAAAAAATTAAAGAAACCCAAACTAAAAAAAAAAAAAATTAAATAATTTACACGTGCCTCAAAACATTCTCAAAAATTTGTTTGGCGTTCAAAACTCACTATTTCATTTCTGTAAGGTATCTACAGTTGGTATAATATTTTTCATGTAAAATTTTTAACGTGATTATGTATCATACATATTATGTATACACACAATATATATAATTTGGGAGTGCATGAAATATTTTACATATTTGTTTAACTATTATCCATTCTCAGAGGCCATTTACACCAGAAGTCGAGTCAGAAAATGCCATAATCACAATGAATTCATCAAATCTGGTCATTTAGGAAATATCAGGAAAACTAAAATCAGAGCAGGTTTAACTGCGATGAAATCAATTTTATACACTTACATTTTCAAAAGACATGGATTCTGTGTATTTTATGATTTAGTCAACAGTATTTTAAAATCAACCCGAAAACTTAATGAAAACTTACTGTGGTGTACAGGACGAGTTATTAAGTAGGTATGAACATCACATTTAAAAAACCATGTTTAACAATTATATCTATTTATTTTGTTTATGCAAAGTTAACAGTGATTCACCTTTCAAATTCTATATCACTATAATTGCACGATACAAATCAAACACATTTTAAATGATTAAGACGCCGAATAGTTTGATAGTACACACTGTTTTTCCTACATTTTCAAAAATATATTAAAACGCCAGTTCATCGTTTACAGTAATGTGACTTTATTGTGTTTAACGTATCTCGTGAATTTCTGTGGTTTTTTTATCACCAAGGTACGTACGGTACGTGTTTGACAATTTTATTAAAATAGTAAAATTAAAACTGATACACCAACTATCCGCTACAGATAAAATATACTCTATATCAATGTTAGTTTAAATTTATTGATTCGATGATAAAATATACATTAATGATGATTTCGTCGTATGCAAATATTTTAAACTTGGTTATTTGTACAACAAGAACAATAATAATTAGGTAGAAAAGCATTATTTAGTTAGGTGCGTTATATAAAATATTGAAAACGATCATTCTAAGGCTACGGTTACTATGCATGCGAGTTCTGACGAAAAATTGTTCTCACGTGTTCTGACGTATTCGTCTAAACAAACAAACGCCTGTTTTCCAATGAGAGCGTTTACACTGGTAACGTCGTGTACGTCACAACGTACACGAAGTCGTCAGAAACAGTCGAGCGTTCAAACAAGTTTGATTTTTTCGTCAGAACTCGCATACATAGTAACCGTAGCCTTACGGGGCATTATTTCGTATAATATGATGTGCGTTTTCTTACACAGGTATTTTCTGCAGATTATTAAAGTCACATTTTTGAATACAATTTAAAAAATATCTTCTTTTTAAGGCTATACACCTTTACGCATTGTGTGTGATTAAGATTATTCATCTATCTGTTTTCCCATTCCTCACCTACGAACATATTTATATATATATATATCATTACTGCGATATGACTATATATACATTTGACGTTACGCCGTGCCATTTATATAGCTTGTTTTTCCCGAAAGATGAATCCAATATCCTTCAAAGAAGTAGTTCTGAACATTTGATTAAATTCTTCGATCGTTAACCTCATAGTGAAACCATGTGTTTCGAAATTGAATCGACTTTACAAACTCATAACGCTAGTTTACAGTTCGTGTCACTTCCATTATTACTGATATATCTCTAAAATAGCCGATTTGTGTGAGTTCTTAATGATATGTGCCCTGACCCAATTGAATCAGCAGAAGAAAGTTTTTCAAAAGTTTATAAAACCGTACGCCCCCCGACCATTTCGAAAGCCACTTGATACTTATTCGCCTGTCGTCTAGGTGCTGTGATCATCGACGTGTGATGATTTCGTCTTCCGGATTCATTCTATTGATAACGTAACATGTAGCCAACGAGTTATTTAGTCTAATATGACGTGCTCAGATTGTCACTAAACACGTTCTCGTACACTTGACTCGCAGCGAATCAGGAACACCGTGAACGTGTGCTATGCACGATTTTCCGGATATTTAAACAATAAAATTAAACTGTAAAACTTTCTGCTCGGCGTCATCGCAAAAAGCACCGTGTAATTTAAACATTGTTTATTTACGTTCACGTGTCATTACTTTGTACGGTCAAATGATATCCATAGCGATCCACTCTCTTATCGCAACATCATAATATTCGTATAATATCTCTGAGGTTTCGCTGCACGCATGACTCTACGTTGTTTCAAACGAATTAAAAACACTGCGTCACACCGAATCCACCGTAAATGTACTTTTACAGTAAACGTCGGATTACATACAGAACGCATGTCAGTGACATATGAAAAAAGAAGGTGGTTGGGGTTATGACACCCACCGAGGAGGGCTTTGACCCATAATTTTATTTTTTTAAGTATATTTAATTCATTTTATTATTGAGACTTATCAAGTTGTATATAAGTCAATACAATCAGAGTTTATTTTCCCGTTAACAATATACCATCGGAGGAAGCTAATTTATCGATATCGTCAGTCGGGTTTAGTTTATTTTTATACATTTAGATTACTACAGACTTTTGAAGAATTATCGAGTAAATAAATACTTCAATAATTTGTTTCCATTAAATATTTCTGATTTGTTTATTATTTATGTAGATTTTAAGTTTTTAGTTTCCTTTTATGTTTACTACAGGGCACCCAAGTGAAAATGTTCTTACTTTTTACTTCACTGCTCTAAACATTAAATGGTTATATATTAAAAAATATCGGAGTCATAATAAAAATAATAATATCAAAATTCCAACGAAAAAAATAAATAGACGTTCACTTACTTCTCAGAATAATATTCTGTCATAAATGGTGATCACCATTAAAAAAAACTTCTTGTTCTTCCCAGGCTGTATCATATAAACAATAAAAACTCAAATATAAAAAATATTCCTTATTATAAAACATGTTTGGAGCAGGTATGTTCGCAGTTTTAATAATTAACTTCGACCAATAATTTTTAAATTCTGTAATTGTGTAAAATTTCAAAGTATTATAATAAATAAAAAAAAATAAAAAATGTGTATATTGAACGCGGAACAAAGTCATTGTATTTGTCAAATAGTTCTATAATATTCAATATTCCATCAAGTAATTTGAGTTTTTTGACATTTTCTCATAAAAAATCTTATTTACGCCACTAATTCGTGTGTTCCATTACTACATAAATCTGTCGAAATACGTGGAGACCTAATAAAAACTGCATGGGTTGTTATGGCATGTATTTAATGAAAAAAAAAACAGCAGGTAGGTGACTACTTTATAATAATTGATTGATAGTTTTACCGAAACGTTATTCCGGCGTACAGTGACCCAGGTATACACTTTTGTGGCTAAACGTCCAATCGAAAAACTGTATTTAGGAGCATTTATATTATACTAATTAGATTATTATAAAAAAGTTTTAATTTCTTTTGTGCACATTTTTTTTTTTTTTTTTATGTAGTGACTTATGACTTCTATGAAATTATTAATATTAACAATAAAATTATAAAAAAAAAAAATTCGCGTTTCTTCGAACACGCAAAAAATGATTTGCTTCGTGCGAACTCCTTTGATTTTTCCCTCTTTGGTTAATATAGCAATTTCACAATATTGCAATTTGTATTGCAATATGTAATTATAATTTATCAACTTTTCATTTGGGCATTAAAAGACTAAAACACAATTTAATGAACTCTTAAATACGGCACAGTTACACACACACAGAAACGGGTGGTGTTTTTATTATGAAGTAGAGTACAGTTCGAGTGTCCAAACAATAATCCGTAACATTATTTAACGTTGAACAGTGGTGATATTGACATCAATTCGAAGTGCACTCTGCACAACGTTCCGAAACATCATTACGTATGAATTGAGACATTCGCGAGTTATGAACCAAACGCCATGTATATGTTTATGATTGGTGGTGATTTCAAAGGACTGCAATAGACTGAATAGATGGCCTGTGCAGACACAATGTTATACACTTATAATCCAAAGATGTACAGGTGCGGTAAGTGCCAATTGTTGGAATTTAATCGCTTTATGAGCCGTACACGCAAAAAATGCGAAAATGTAATTTCCGGATCGTTTTAGTGAAATATTTCGAAGTCTCCTCGAGCGATATTCAATCCGATCATGAAACGACTGGTCGAAACCGTCATGTGTTTGGTGGCTCACCGTGCGCCGAGCTGCTAATTATCTCTACAATGTTGCGTCATCTTGAAATGTACTACTACACCGCCGACAACCACTATGCACAAAAGCAGCGATTTCCAAACGGGCGGTCCATAATATCGTATCGGGGTTTGGACCACGGGCGTCGGTGGTTTATTTGTTTTCGTCAGTTTTGATAGAATTTCAGTTCACACTTATTAGTCTGAATTGGTTTTATCTATTTATTTATTATTATAATTTTTTTTTTTTTTTTTTTTACTGAAATCAGTTTCGATAAATTAGATTTAAACTGTATTTTCCCTAGATATTCACAGCGGTTTTTATTGCTTTATTTATTACCCGTTTTCTATAGTTATTACCGAGGTTCGGAATTTGATGTATTTATATACTACCAAGATATGAATTTATATCACCAAAATATGTACGTAAATATGTGCCGGAAACCTGAAAGTATGTAATACACTAATATGATTTGTTTATACGATTTATGGTATTACGGTTATAATTTTATCAAAACAAATTACACGTTGAATTAGGTACAGATCTAGATTTGAATTCAATTCAATAACACGGAAACCACTTTAACAGTAAAAATAAATACGAACTTATGAATGTTTAAAAACAAATTAACAACCAACGGGTGGATTCCTTATGTCGGTGGTTCTCAAACTTTTTTGTTCGCGGAGCCCTTATGTTCCTAAAAAAAATTACGGAGCCCCAAAAATCAGAAATGTCTATTTGAGACAACACTAATTCATATAAAATGATGTCAATTCATATGATTTGCTTTTTATTTATTTTTTCTGTAAAATATGAATATACACAAATTACTAAATTAATTTAACAGTAAAAAAGAACATTCTATTTTAGTAATGCATAAAATTTAATATTTAGTGATTTTAATGTGATCCATGATGTTGGCTTTTTTTACCGACCAGTATTTTAATATTTAGCCTGGATTCGCATGTCTGCTTCCGCATCCAATTTATTACGATATTTTGTTTTCGTTGATGCATATGATGAAAATCTGGTTTCACACAGATATGTTGTTCCAAAAGGAAGAAGAAGAGCTAATATAGCTTTTTTAGCCAGAGATTGATATTCGTTTGCAATACTGCTACTGCACCAAAAATCCGTTAATGATATTTTATCAAATAAAGTTTTTAAAGAATTAAAGATGAATCGGCGGTGGTCGTTTCAATGAATTTTTCATATTTTGTTATAGAATGGATTTAATGAATACAGATATGCCCAGGGAGCCACGGAGCCCCTAGACTACTCTTGCGGAGCCCAGTTTGAGAACCGCTGCCTTATGCCTATAATAGATACCGACGGCAGTGTGGATTTTTAAATCGACGAGTGCAAACGATTTTCAACCAATAGCGTGTTATTTAGTGATGAGCCTGACGAAATACGTATTAGTTCGAATTTCCGAATTTGTTTGAACGTGTGGCGAAAACTCGGGGTCATGGCAAAACCACACACGAAAAGTGTGTGTGCTCCTGACGAAATGCGATGAAAAAAATGTGTAACATCGGATCTAGTTTATTTATTTGGAAACAACGTGAAACGGACTCGTCGTTATTAACTTTAATCGATCTATCACAGTGAAAACAATTTCTTTATTGTAATTATTACAAAAAAAAAAAAAAAAAAAAAAATTAAAAAAAAGACATCTGTGACCAGAGTCGAATAAGGAACCGTTGCCGCAATAAGTCCTGTAATTAACCCATATAAGTATGAGCACGATGACAACAATGAAATATCTTTTGTGTGTGTGGTGTGTATATGGATCGTCTGCTTGTGAAGTATCTGGTATTCGTTTCGTGAGTTGGCGCCCCGTTACTGTTCCGTTGTCTTCTTTTGACCTTTGAAAATTCCAGAGGGTGTGTTTGACAGAAACCATCAGTT
This sequence comes from Therioaphis trifolii, assembly GCA_027580255.1. Classification (NCBI taxonomy): domain Eukaryota; kingdom Metazoa; phylum Arthropoda; class Insecta; order Hemiptera; family Aphididae; genus Therioaphis; species Therioaphis trifolii. Next base: position 13,329,114 of record CM050406.1, on the reverse strand, counting down.
GATATAGTACGCGAGCGCACGCGCGCCCTTTTACCGTCACCGACCAAGTCCTCTCACCTCCCCCTGACACAACGACCCCCGAGACGACGATACCTCCGCTATCCTCGTACACGTCGATCTCAAAAATAAATATCATTTTTGAACGGTCACACCACGTAATACCGCCGCCGGTACGACTGGCTGTCACGGTTGTTAGGCCCACCCGCACGCCCAGAGACCGTTCACGTTAAATAAAAGAGACCCAGTCGTAATCGGATAACAACTGTTGTCAAAACGTAATTTGCGTGCAGGTAATACGCGCGTTATATTCGCCTTCCGTCCGAAAACGACATTCTTCTTGTCAATCTCCACCCCCTTCCACTCCTTCGTCCGGTAATAGTGTATTATTTTTACACTGCGCGGTTTCTCGGGAGCAAACGCGTATCAAAATCGGTTTTGTAGGCCCACATCACATCATTAATCGCTAATTTATATCTTTTGATGGTCGCATTATTATATAAGTAAAGTGAGTTTTCCGTTGAATTTTGAACACGCTCGTGTTTAACCGAAGAAACTTTAGATGAAATCTAAAAATAAAATAAAACCCAATCAAACACTTCATTTTTTAATCAGCTGTTTAAAAAAAAAAAAAAAAAACGATAGAAGCACAAAAGATACACGAATGATAAGAGTAACTATTGTATCGTGTAGTAATAAAAATCCAAAATATCGCAACTCGTGACATGCATTTACGATTCCCCGTTTCTCGCGAACCTTCTGGGTCCCACGTGCTCCTCCACAATAGATTTTTCACAATTATCTAATTAACTAGTAACTTAGCGTTTGAAACGAACGAGATTTTATGTTAACAAAAAAGAAGAAATAATTAAGGCGGGCGTACTGAAATTTCATTATTTCTCGAATGGATTTTTTTAACTATACTAGGAAACGAGAGTGATGTGCTTTCCGAAGTAACCACTTTCGTTCGGATTCCAATCAATTTGTACGGACACATGAAACTTTTAGCTCCATTTTTCAATTTTCCAAGGTTACTTTCGCAGAAAGCTTGTTTGGAAAAACAAGCTAACACATCGTTATGGAACCAAATATTTCCTCGCGCTCCACCGCGGTGTGTCCAATGTAACTTATTGGGAAGTTAACGTCGGACTGTATTGTGGGAAATATTTTATCAATAAATAATATACATTGTTACCAATTTGGTGGTTTGCATTTTTTATTCGACACGACTGTCACACGTGACTTAGCAGTCGAACATTCGTAAGTGTACAGGGTAAGAGTAGGTAGGGTACGGCGTTCACAAAAGAACTTTTCCGACGGTCTTTCATTTTTCATTTGTTCTTTTTTAAACGGTGAATCCGATTTTGATTCTAGGACATAAGCACACCCACTTTGACGTTGACAAAAGTAAACGAGTCGTTGCGCTTGAAAAAAAAAACATTTCATAGATAATAACGTATATTTTATGTGTACTGTTTTGATCGAACCAGGTAATTTGAATATTGTGTACGTGTGTATTGTGGAAAGAATAATATTGGAAATAGTTCGCGACGAAATAATCGCGAAATATTTACAAGCCATTACACGATAAATAGATCAGCTGTGTATGAAATACATATTTTTTTCCTTTGCATAATGTGTTTAACATTTGCACGTGACGTGTAGGAAATGCAATTTCAATTCCATCTAGATAAGCGACATTATTACGACAAAGGTATTTACTAAACGTTCATTTTGTATACGATTTACACGTATGAAACGCGCGTTATAAAAGTAGATAATGTTTAAGAGATAGTTCGAAATTAAATTAAACAATAAGCGAGCAGAATGTGCACGGAGGTTAGGTATAATAAACATCATATCTAATGTTGTTTATTACCGGCCTAATGTCGACTAGTTTTAAGGTGAACTAAAGACTTAATATTCCGCGAAATTAAATCCTGTTAATGAATATGAGATTTATTTTACGAACATGAATGTGATCCATGCGTAATGATGTTCTTGTTACACTTTTGATTTTATATTTTTCTTCAAAAATCTATTTGGCGATAAAATATAGACTATTGGAAAAAAAATCATGATTTTCTTTTCTCGACATGTTATTCAATAATAAATATAAATATATATTTACATTATTTTTTTCATTAAAAAATTTAAATATTGTCATACTATAACATCTAAAAAATGACATAGTTGATTACTGTTACATTTTTTTCTGATTTTAACAGTGAAAAATAACTAGACTAAATGAAAATGAAAATTAAGTAATATGGTATTAGTTTATTTGCTTAAAGATCAGGTTAAGTGAAGTATATAAAATGTAATGTACCAAGCTTAATTATTTATTAAACATATAATTAAGCAAAAATTGTTATGAAAATGTACACTTAGGTAATTTAATTTTGTTTCACGATCATCTAAAGGGTGTGTAATTCTGTGCACTAGAGTTTATTTTCTCATATTCAGTGAAAAGTAAATTTTTAGTTCTAAAGCGAACTCGGATTTTCAACATATTTTAAAAATTCATTTTTAATACGCTAACTTCATAAAATATCATTTTTGTACAATGCACTGTAATTATTTTTTGAAAACATACAATTCGAAATGTTTCGGTGTTGCTATTATCATTTTGAAATAAAGTAAAATTTATTGTTTCGAGTTTCAGATGAACAAAAAGCAAAGACAAAACTCTCGGATACGAATAAAATGAAATTATAGTTATTTAATTAAACTTTTGATCTTTTAAGTAATAGTGAAACTTTTTTCTCGGTGTAAGCCTTTTGATATATTTATTCGTTTTTGAAGCATTTATGTGAAATGGCGTGTCTAATGATTTATTCAATGAAACGAAAAATACTCCGGTGTGCCACCCATATAGTTGTCTTTAATTAGGAGCTTATTTGTTTGTATTCGAGAATTGTGAACTTGAAACAATGCTACGCCGTCAGCGATGTTCGGCGTGAACAGTCGAGAGAATACGGGCCGCTGGAAAAATGTTTGAATAATTTATGGGCAGTAACGTTGGACTTTAGATAAAACGGAGACCGTTAGCTGTTTGGCACTCCCGAATCATCGTCCCGAAATCCAACCGACGTCCGAATCGTATACGATTGTTTATAGTCGAAAATAATGATAATATTTACCATACGTAGTAGCACTATGCGAATAACATACCTACCGAGCGAAGTATACGTTTGCGTGGTCATGCAATGTTGTAGAAATTCCAATTTATCCGCGTAGATCCACGCCCATGTTTAGGTATAAATATAATAATTTATGCAGTGATTGGATAACACGATTAAACATATTATGCCGACGTTCGTATTTGAAAACTTTTTATGTTTACACGTAGGCCAACCGATAAACGAATAAATCAATTTATTTCGACGTGCTATTGATAATGAGTAGGCACACATAAGTAAAACATTAATTGATTTCTCCTTATATATAAGTTGACGTGATTGGTTTTCCCATGCACGATATTGCTTAAATATGTTCAACATGTACGTCGGAACTCAAACTTTAATTACATTCTGATGTGTATAATATGTGTTTGTACGTACATGTTTTTTTTTAATTTTTATATTAGGAACTTTGTTTACCAATAATTATTATTATAGTTTCGACGATTAGGTATAGAAAAGTACATAGTATCAAAAGTATTAATAACAATTACAGAAATAAATAAACGTACATGTTAAGTAGACATACGAGGTGAAAACTAACGGTTCAGTGTTAAAGAAAAAAAAAAAAAAAGAAAAGATATATCAAATAAAAGAAATATTACTCTTAAGGATTACGTAAAAATTTCTAAGATTTAAAGCTGTATGTTTATAAAATCAAAACCAAAATAATGATTTCAGTAAAGCATGTCAGTCCTATCGGACAATCAAAAATTTTAGAGACTATACGTGCAGTGAACGAGTTTATAACGTCATATATTTTATGTCAAAAGTATATTATTGCGTTATACTTGATCATCTTTCAATATTCCACTAATTTTCTTTACTAAAAATATAATTTTCTTGTAATAATCAGTTATAGTAGTTTTATTTACTTTAGAAAAAAATGTATTTCAAGTCTGTGATATTCTAATATATTGTAACATTTTAAAACAAAGTTGACTGGAGTCTCTTCCACCGATTTGTAATTTTTATATGAATAATATAAATATTTGAAGGTTCAATAATTATACACTGATGAATAAGATAAGTTCTTCAGAAAATTTAAAACGGAATACATCGAATTAGGTTATATTATTATATTATGTAGGCAAGTGGTAATCAAAAGAAACGATAATCGCTCACATAGGAAATCTTACACATAACATTTTGTATATTTCAGTTATTTGATAATTATTACAAATTAAATAACAAAAAGTAAAAATATTATGTTTTGTTTTAATAAAAACCTTACGTGTTTAGATGACAAGTTACTAAATAAAATAAATTGTACTGCGTAGGTAGCTTAATGATTGAAAAGAATAATGAGATAGAAAATGTAAAAAACATTCGAAAAACAACAGAAAAACGTTCGTTAACTCAGTTAGATCTCAAGTGTCATACATTTACGTAGTGGATTGAAAAAAACGTATAATATATTTGATTAGTTACTTTAAAACAGTAATATTGCACTTGTTTATAAAAGCGATTTTTTTTTTTAAAGATTCAAATTGACGTAAACTAACTTTTTAACAATCATTCGACTCTTAAACACGATTCCGTCTAGGGCCCAACGCGATTTAAATGATACGTTTATGCACACGGCGTGCATTGAGAAATCATTGGAAACACAGGATTTTTATTATGTCAAACCTTACCGTGTGTGAACACGTTCGCGTCGATTTAATAAATTACACACTATGAAATATTATATTCGTGCATGAAACACGTTTGGAAATTTGATTTCGGCGCTTGTATTTCAAATTGGAAAACACAAAAACTATGTAAATTAGTTTTGTCGTAACATTCAGAATCCAACAAAGATGCTTAATGATCTCCAATCAAAATGGGTATTAGAGAGATTCTCCGGTGCTGTTAGTACATAATTCAAGTATATTAACTGTGTGAATCATACATTTCATCGGTATATACATGTATATACAGGGTGTCCCACCGGGATTTACACAGAGCGATATCTCCCGTGTTAATAGAGATAATCAACTTTTTTTTTTTTTATAAGACTCACAGAGCTAAAAACATTTATTTCACATTAGTTTGGTAAATACAAATGTTTTATTAAAAAAATTAAAAAATTAACTTTTTATTTCATAACTTTTGTAAAATTCGAAGATAGCCATTTTGTAGGGCTTGTTTTTCTGAAACTTTTGACGGTTCAACTTTCAATTTTCATCAACTTTATGATTTTTAATAATTTTTTTAGTTTATAAGAAAATAGTACTATTTACCCACGTTAAAATTTTAAATCGCCTTATCAGCTCGTTCCAATACCTAACTATTATTTTATTGTTACCATAGATAATAAAAGATAGTAATTATTTTATAAACCATAATTATTATCATCTAAACAATTAGACGTACTTCTTACCTACCCGGTGTTTATTAATCCATGAATTACATTCCGATAACATAAATGATCAATAATCAATTGTAAAATATACAATAGTTATAATTCAATTATTGATAACATTAATTATTATTGCGATTTCCGTACATTTAATGCGATTTCTTCCAATAAAATGGACATTTCATTTGACAAAAAATTCAAATATTGATCACCAGTTGAATAAGAATACTGTATTATCATGTAAATAATATTTAAATGTCTTACTGTTGTATTTGTAAATTATTGTACTTTTTAAAAATCATCGTTTAAAAGCCGAATAGCCAGTGGCGTGTCCAGCATTATTTTTATGGATGGGCCACTATATTAAGTTCAAATATTGATTTTACCTCCTATTCATCCTATTTTTTAAACTAATTATATTTTATATTTTAATTTTGAATGACTAATTTTTATATTTTTATAAAAAAGGATAGCTTACCTTTTAATAGATCATAATAAATATGATATCGTCGTTGCCCCTTCATGCCACCTCAATACTACACAAGGGCGTCCCTGACTCTATTTTCAGGGAGGGGCGACTTTTAGATTTGTAATGTTGAGGAATCAAAAACAAACAAAAATAATTTAACTATAATAGTTAGGATTAAAAATAAATAAAAATTATTTTAAATGAAGCACTAACGAATTAAAATTATTATTCTATAAAACAAATTCTTTGAATCGTTTGTGTTCTGCAAATCTATCTATTATTTTGCACACATCTAGTGTACTACGTGAACTGTGAAGACGTATACGTGTACTACAATAATATCATTACTATTTATTATTTAATACGACTAAAAATAACATTACTTTTGCAGCATATAATATTAGAATCATACCGCTATAAATTTTGATTGAAATACCTAATCGAAAAATTATTTCCTTTTTCGTAACAATTCATAAATCATATTTTCATTGAGCACCGGTCTTACACGGGTCCAGTGCTGTAAGATGTGGGTGGGCACATGCCTACCGGGCCCACCCCTAAACACGCCATTGCGAATAGCGTTAATTTATAAAAAAAATATTCATCATATTATGTAGATTGTTGTTAACTTATAATTAACTTTGTTATGGATTACATTTTTAAAGTTAAATTAAGATTCGTTTCACTATTCCATATTATTAATAATATTTTATACATAGGTATTTATTTGTATACAAACTGACAAACATAATTAAATTTACCTATTAAATTGCCATCATAAAAATATGGACCAATTATTTTCCCATTTAGAATCCCACACCACACGTTTGTGCTCCACTTAATTTGGTGTTTCGTCTCACGCAACCATAGGGGTTTTGGTCAGTCCAATAATGCATATTTCGACAATTCATTATCCTGTTGTTGCAGAATTTTCTTTCGTCAAACCAAAATATTTTTGAATTAAAACTACTGTCTGATCTATAAATTTCTGAAATTTTCAGAATAAATATCATTCTTCTCTGAAAGTCAGTTGGTCTTAAACCTTGAACTAATGTCGCTTTATATGGATGTAGCTTATATTGTTTTAATTCTATATGAACAGATGATTTAGAATAGCCAGTTTCCCTTGCCAAACCCCTCGTACGTACTTACATGCGGATCAATATATGGTTTATCAATGCGGTTGCCATTATTTCAATTTCTTGTTGCTCAGTTATGTGCAGAACCTGACACCTTACCTTCGTTTTACGACACCCAGGTTAACAGCCTAAATTAATTTTATAAAAAGTTAGGTACTAATATTGTATAATTTGTATTGTATTAGGTATTTATGACAACTGATCTACGACAATGGCTTTCTAAATTAAGAAATGTTTTAAAAGCTGGTGCTTTTCTCTCTGGATACCTTTGTCTGTATAAAGCAGCAGCTTCCCTACAATTTTTCCTGACTTCACAATAAATTAATAACATGTCAATATATTCATAACTATTGTAAATAGCAGGCACTTTAAAAATAAATTAATTGCAATTAATTATTGTACCAACTTATAATTTAAGAAAAATAAAATATTATTAAATTAACAATTAAGTAAAACAAAGATTGTATTTTTCACTGTGAAGTTTAAAAAATATATGCAATATACTTATTGTTAATATAATTAATGTAATTCAACTATAAAATCACAATAAAACATTTTGTACACAATTACATAATATGTTATTTATCTTTGGTATCATACAATCTTACTTTAAGCTCAAAAATAAAATGGTAGGTATTGGTATTAAAAATCAATATGAGTGAATTATTTTATTATGCAATTGCATGTATGTATTGGACTTATTGGTAAAATTTATTAAGAAATACAAGTATATCATGATTCATGATAAAGATTTATTTATACAAATACATACATTGGAAATAAAAAAAATAATTCATAAATTATGAATTAAAAATATGTTTATTTATATAATTTACTTATTGGTATTTATCACCTTTATTTCTTAGTTACATCTTATTTAAAATTTAAATAATAGCGAGTATTAGTTAGCAAAAAATTATGAGCAATGAAAAACCATGAAACATAATAACAGTATTCATTCATACAGTAATATAATACTAACCAAAATTTCATATTTTTAAACAAATCAAGTGGTTGCAAAATGTGTACATTGTAAAAAAGAAACAAATCTTATTTATTTCATAATATTAGGGTTATAACATTAAAAATTATATTAGCTATATTACACATATTTCAAAATGTAGTACAAAAAAGTGAATAAAGGTAGATAGAATAGTTTATGAGTAACGACTTTAAACAAAATAAATTTATAACAAATATATGTACAAAATAAATTAAATTCATATCTGTGGCACGCACATTTAAGATGGTATTGTATGGTGTTGTTACCCTTTGACTACTGCATTAATAAGATGAAGTTGGAATTATCCATTATATAAACTGCATACATACATATAATTGTTCATTGAAATGATATAACTCCTTTATTTTTTTAACAATTATAAGTCCCTAATAGATTGCCGGAGTCATTAGTATTACGTGCTTCAGATAAACCTACAACAATCAGTTAGTAGTAGATCTAGGGGAGGGTTCCATGGGCTTTATTTTGGCCAAACTTTATCTTTTTATGTACACATTACTAAAATGTTCAGTTATTTTTTTTATTTTTTATAAGTACTAATTTTTGAAAAGGTTCTCCCCTGATCTGCTACTAATGTCAATGATGTTTTGTGCAATAGTCAAAGGGTAAAAATAAAATTAATGTTAATATTAATCAACATTTTTTTTACAAAATTGACCACATTCACTTAACCAACTAAAAATATAAAAGCATTTACTGACGGGTTGCATAATGCAGAGTACTTTTGTAAAGCTAAATATATCTTAGTGACTAAGCAAACACAGTCAACAATTGTAAAAAAAAAACTTAATTAAGTTAACTCAAAATTAACATGAAGAAAGTGGTAATTAATAAAGATTAATAAAGAGGGCTCGGATTTTATAGCATTTACTTATTATTATAGAACATGGAAAAATGACAGAGTGAGCTACTACATCATTATAGTTTATACAATAAAGAATTTAAATTAGTTAAAATATATACATTTATACACAACATAATATACTTAATAGTTACATTATAATAGTAAATTATTATTATTTATTTTTGCTTAGTTTTCTATATGTTAAGGTTATATTAAGTATAGCACATAATATAATGCTATAAAATCCGGGCCCAGTTAATAAATAACGTAATAATACATTAATACATTGACACAATAAGGTCTAGAACTGTGTCAGAAAAGTTTAATACAAAATTCAGGCAATATAATTTGGTTAATATAATTGAGTTTTTTATTTTATGTACACTTAATTGGTTATACATTGCAAAATATTAATTAGGAAATCATCTAACTACTTAATATTAAATTACCAACTTTCATCTGTTCAAAAATAAATCATATTTTAACATGTTTTACATACCAATCACATTTAAAAAGTACATAGAATATTAGATATATTTTGGTAGGTAATATTTTTTAACAATTTTAATTTAAATTTCAGTATGAAGAATAAAAATAGATACTTGTTTGTACACATTATTCTAGCTCTTCTTATTTTTGATTTTTGATACATAGGTGGTACATCTATCTAAGATCTGTTGACCATACACCAAACACATACGACAGATATTTCTGAAATATTATTAATAGTTCACTAATTATTGTACTTGTACCTTTAAATAAGTTATTGATAATTACTTGTTTTATTTACATTAATTCATGTACTTGAATGAAACTTCCATAATGACTTGTTATGTCGCTGTATTTTTGATATATTTTTGATACTTGATTGACAGTTATTTAGTAGGTCCCTTTGATAATAGTCTACAGTTGGTTTTAAGCAATTTGTCAATTCTTATGTTTTGCATTTTTTTAATAAATGATGAAAAAGACATGCCAATTTGATTATTGATCAGACGTTAAACAGTAAAACGGTAAAATGATAAACATTTAACATAATATACCAATTTGGAAGAACAATTTTCTTTAAAATGCACATTAATTAAATGTCACTTGGCTCTCCGATTTCACACAAGAAAAACACGTGGAGTAAGTAATACTAGGTAATACATAAAAAAATTGTGGTCTATTATTTAACTTTTAAGTGATATTATAAATACTAATGAACTTAAAAAGTAAAAATCACACAACAATTGTATTTTATTTCGAACATGTATTTTTTATTTTATTAGTTATTACTGCATTCGTTAAAGGAAATTTGTAAGGTTAACTGTACAATTACGCCGATATAATCATAATGTTAATTACGAAATTTGTGCCGATAATGATAAAATATATCAATTAATAATTAATGATAATATAATAATAGCTACAAATGATAACAAAAATCTAATCATGGGTAGTAAAATAATTATTATCTTTTATTGTTTATGGTAATAATAAAAGAATTGTTAGGTATCGGAACGAGCTGATGAGGCGATTTAAAATTTTAACGTGGGTAAATAGTACTATTTTCTTATAAACTAAAAAAATTATTAAAAATCATGAAGTTGATGAAAATTGAAAGTTGAACCGTCAAAAGTTTCAGAAAAACAAGCCCTACAAAATGGCTATCTTCGAATTTTACAAAAATTATAAAATAAAAAGTTATTTTTTTAATTTTTTTAATACAACATTTGTATTTACCAAACTAATGTGAAATAAATGTTTTTAGCTCTGTGAGTCTTATAAAAAAAAAAAAAGTTGATTATCTCTATTAACACGGGAGATATCGCTCTGTGTAAATCCCGGTGGGACACCCTGTATATACTGCTGTGCTCGGAACGCTGATGATATTTGATATACGCGTATCGTCATTAAGTGAGACTGTGTAAATTAAGAGAATTGTACTGCCATAATGAAAATATTATTTAGTTTTAATTATGACATTATGCGCTTGAATTTTTAAAACAATGTCGAAATTATTCATTTTTGCCCTTTGTAGCAGCGCTGCATATTATATTGTGATACCACGATGTGAAATCCCCAATGTACAATACATACGTTTTTTTTTTTTGTTTTATTTATTATTATTATCATTATTTTTTTGATGAATGGCGAAAATTATGTTCGCGTCGATAATAGGGTTTTATACGCATTACCATTCGAAAGCCGTCACGTGTGTGTTTTATTAATTAATTATTTAATTAAATATCAAATATTAAAGTAATGACGAAAAAAACAAAAACGATGATATATTTCTAGTTTTCAAATAACGGTACGCTCAAATCGAATTGATATACAGGTACCTACACATATTTTTGTACACGAAACACAACATTATGATAAATTTTCGTTTACGTACTATTATTATTACTATAAACGTTATCGTTATGTTGGTGCACGCGTGGCTTATACGTGGCCGTACAATTTCCCGAATTTTCACCCGACGGACGCAAAACCACCGCGTTCGGGCCCGCGAGGCCACCCTTATTTTTATCTGCACGCGCCGCGCTCCGTTCGAGGTCGCGTGCGTTTAAATGCGAGTGTAAAAACCACTATGGTATAATTTACGAGACGTGGAAAACGTATCGTGCATAATAGACCTAATAACATCAAACCACCCCCTCCCTTTTACAACGTCTCATCATTTTTAATTTAACTACACACACTCACTCACACACACACACACACACACACACACACACACACACACACACACACACACACACACACACACACACACACACACACACACACACACACTCACACACTCACACACTCACACACTCACACTCTCACACACTCACACACATACATGTGTGTACTTAAATAAATACAAACGCATTTAATGGACCCTTTTTCATGGTGAAAAAATGCTCCCAAAATATCCGTAATCGGTCGAACGCGAGTACATCAAAGTGCAAATGTGCGGCTGAACAGTATGAGAATACGACGATTTACACAATCGATACTAAGGCGGTTCTCACCGAATGGTCGCTGGCGGGCACGTGGTTTTTGCAGATCAAAAAAAAAAAAAAAAAAGAATTAAAAATATATCAAACGAACACGGGCCGAGACCGTGCGTGACGTCGCGGTTTGCGTTCGTATACGGTTTTAAATTGCTTTGAAATAACAGCACGGCAAAACGTGTAGGCGTAATTCGAACTGTTTTCACGAGGGGAAAAAATATGGTTTTTTTCAAACCAATATACATAATTTTTTTTTTTTTTACCTTATTTGAATTCACCATTTGTATAATATGTAAATCAAATCTCATTTGTTTACAACACTGTAACGTTTTTTTCCGTTTGACTCCTTGAAGGTTGAGTCAGCGCGGTGTTTTGATTGAGAAAATATACAAGTATAAAATGTACAGGGTGTCCCACGATTGAACCCCTGTGTAATGCACACTTTTGACATTTTTTATCAATGGACCCATTTTATGGTTTAATGTTTACAAAATTACAATAAAAGCCAAATAGCGGCATCTACTGTGACTCTGTTGCGTTACCAGTGTGATTTAGGTTTAGAATATGAACTACTTTCTGAGTAATGGCTAAATTACTAAAATCGATTTAGTTTAAGAGTCGTTTATGGTGCATTTTATCGTCTTCACTCGGTTTTCGGCAACTTATTCTCACGAAAGAAAAAATTATTAAGAGGAAGAGAGAAAATTACTTTTTAAAGTACGATAAACATACTATTTTGGATCTATAAAGTTGCTGGAAGAATCTTTTAAAGCTCCATTACTACCCAAAAGTGTTAGTAGAAAAAAATTATAAATATCCTTGTAAACCACAACGTCCTTCGTTTTAGAATCTCAAAATAAAGTAGAACGATCCCTGTCTTTTTTCAATTAAATGATTGCTTTATTAAAGTGCTTATGAAGTCGGGTTACGCCTCATTCATGTGATTGTACGTATTGTTTACCAGACGTTTTCAGACTTAAACTCATGCAATTATCATAATTGCATGATTTGTATCAATCGTATGTAACCATATCGATTTTGCATAATGTGTTTTAAATTATTTTTGATTACACATACAAATTGGAAGTGTTTTCGTAATGATTGCATAACTTAAAAGCTTTGAGAGCTATATAAATGTTCTTTGTGCCAAACAATAAGTCCATTTGGTCTCGGCAAGGAAAAATTTGGTTTTGAAAAAAAAAGAAAAAGAAAAAAACCTCTCGTAATTACAAAAAGAGGGCGAAAAACTGTTGCTTTGGCCATCGTTTGTTTGTTCCGACACTTATTTTTTCAAACGACCAATGCACTAATGGTTCTGAATATCTCACACATTTATTAATAAACCAATTAGACGCTTGTAGACTTTATTTCAATATAATTCATGTTTTTATGAATTCGACGTACTAAAGAATTCAAACTCGTTATGTTTTTTTTTTTTATATAATTCAATCGTGACAATGGCTAAACGAATTAAAACTATGTTTATAAAAATAAAATACACTAAAACTAAAAGTAATAAAACATGGCCATAATAAAACAATCAGCAAAATGCATGCATTTTGTTTCACATTAAAACCATACAACAATTTTAATATGAGCTCGAAAAATCAATTATTATTATTATTTTTTTTTTTGCGTTTTCGCGGCATAATCATATTGACTATGTGTTAATTAAATAACTTAATTTGTGTTTTCACAGTAATTTAACGAATTTGATAATAAATGACTCAATAGATACTATTATTACACGATTCCGATTTTACGTTCTTTTTGATTCTTCCATAATTATTTTTGGTTTTTGAATTTCAATAACGTAGACTGTCGTGTTTATTTTTTTCTTTATATTTTTTAAAGTTAATAAGACAAGCGGTAATAATGTCACTCATAAAATAAAATGCTTCAAGTGGAAATAGTATTTGAACTGCCCATTTACTTGATGTTCATTCGCTAAAAGCTGCCCGTTTTCTCGATTAAAAGTATGATTTTGATATTTTATCGGGTTTCACTGTGGTTCTGGATCGTTTTATTCCCGAGTACAACCTGATGATTTTACAAGACCATTTCACGTGCCACTTGAGAGAGAAAATCCAATTGAAACGTTATTGCGGGTAACAGAAAAGTTGTAATTACGTACTAAACGAATGTGATAAATTTCAAGACATCTTCATCGGTACGATTGTACGCGACCTCTGTGCCATCGTCTTTCGAACAGGTCGAGCGACCGTCGTAGACTGGATGTTCTAGCTTATCAATGTAGGTGCCTATTACCGATTGATAATAATTATACTCATTTTCTATTCGATGCGATTCTCACTTGTATGTCACTTATATAATACGAGCTACAGGTGCGCGTGCCGCCCCTCCGGTTGGCGGTTGATAACCACAAGGTTATCGAAACGGAGATTCCCCGGTTCGCCGACACTCATCACTGGCACAGCTTTTTAATATTAAATAAAATAAATGAAAAATACAAATTATTTGTAGCGATAAAATACGAGTGTTAGTACTTGAACACGGTATTATAAGTATTATCTAATATATTCGCCTCCGAGTGAACACTATATTATATTTTAATCGCATCAACCAGTACTCAATGATACGTATTTAAAATCGAATGAATTAATCAAATTACTTTTTAATTAATCATGAATGTGACAAATTCGTAAAAAACATATTAAGCGAATCGACGATTTTTTTAAATACATATTGAGCGAATCGACGATTTTTTTAAAAACCATTAAAAACGTTTTTTCGTCAGCGAACCGGGCAAAAACACTTATTGAAACTGCTCACGTAATCGATCGCAACACAATAAATTATTTTTAAGTTCGGATAAAAGTTTTGAAATCGAATACCTTTGCGTATCGCGCATGAGTAAGGCTGTTCGATAGTTTAACACCAATAGCAGGCTGCACGTTATCGCACAGTTATATAAGGATCGACAAAACTCTTTGATATTTTGTTCGGAATTAATTAAAAACGCACAAGACTTGGGAATTTCCAGATAGTGATTGTAGGAAAACAAATTTCATTCAAAACCTGTATTGCGCGTACCTCTTTGCTTTGAGTACAAAATATGCTCCTGAACGAAAAAAAAACAAATTAAACGTCTTCATTCAAAGGAATCACATTTAAATATTAAAATCAAATAATGTGCTATACATAGATATTTGTTGTACCTACATATCAATTGGAATGATGCGAAATGACGCGAACCATTTACTAGTCAGCTATAGACTGTACATAGTAAATATAATATGCTCATTCACATGTACTCATACACACGCGCGCACAAAGAAATACGTGTATACACTCATTGGCGTGCATTATGTACATAACCCAGAGCAATGCCTTTTGAAACGTACGTGACAAATTTAACAGGTTACCGTGACATGCGCATATCATAATTCACGTATCAATTCGATTCGATGACCCTATTGTTTCGTGGAACGCACGTAAATTGCCACTTTAATTCCAAATGCTGTCAATATCGATAAAAGACCATATAGTGTAGAGATATGGGGAAAAATTCGTCAAGTTTTTATTTACTTCCACACGCGAAATCCACGTTTTATCAACCCTCGATTTATGCTCGTATGAATATTATATCGTCTCATAGCTCGTAGCTATTATAGCAATAAATAAATAAATGAATACATTCATATATTTTTTTTTCTATATTTATATATTATATAAATTGTACTTGAGTAAATGGTATCATGCAACGGCAAGATTGTGGTCACAATACATTATTGTATTAGAAATTAACGAGAAATTTTCATGATGAGAAATTCGGTGGTTCCATAATTTGGATTTGACTGACGGCAGTGGTATTTGTCGCTCGATTTGTTACACATCGGAAGAATTTGAATACACGCACATGCACACAGCCAAGCGCACGTGCTCATACACACAAATATATATTTATTAATGGCTTACATTTTAAACGTTAAATAAGATGATTCACAAACGTACTTGACGTAAGCCGCGTATTATCAGCAGAAGAAAAGCTAGAAAAATTAGACCAAATATTCAAAATGAAAATAAGTCTTCCATTTTTTTTTTTAATCGAATGGTTTTGATACTTGGGGTTTTATTTTTATGCCTTTTTACAGTCAAAACTTTTTTTTTATTTGTATTTTATCAAAAAGGATCGTTCATTTATTACAGATACTTAATCCTTTATTATTCGTTGTTGTCAAACAACCGTTATTGATGACAATAATTCAACCGGAGTGACATTTTTAGAGAAGAAGAGCCTAAGTCAGATGATCAAAGACGTGATTACGTCCGTATAGCGAATGGTCTTTTTTCCATCTAAACAAATGAAATTATTCATATAATATAAATATCTTATATCGTTTTCGTTCGTATTATACTTTTTTTTTTAACATCGATCGAACCGTGTGGTTTCCTTGAATATTTTTGTTTAAAACACTGTTTTGGTTTAAAAAAAAAAAAAATTATAATAATAAGCAGCTTCTTCGTATCAGCATCTCGATCGGATCGTGTGTGGATGGCGCCGAGAAGTCTGGAGGCGATATCACGCACCGTCGTCGGAGTGGAGACGGTTGTAGTAGGACGTCAGAGTAATTCGATTTGCGGCGAAGAACGACGTCGGAACGTCGCCGGATACGTTGTCTCGTACATAATACACTACGGAGCGTATGCGTGTGCTAACGGCGGGTGTATTGGTTCTCTCGGTCAGGTACGGTTTTTCGACGATTCGGTGCGATCGGCGAAAGGGACGAAACGACGACACTACGAACGACGTGTGACGACGTCTGACGGTGTGTTTTGTCGAATCGACGTCGGGGAAAAAAAGTTTGCCGGGTAAAAATGCCACATTTTTCGAGGAAACGCGTGGCGTGCTGCAGCCTCACAATCAATACCGTCGTCGTCGTCCGGAGGAGACTTGCGCGCGCGAATGTATATTTAATCACGGTCGACTTAACGGCCAAGTTAATGTGTTATCGTCGGAAATAAAACCGTGTGTGAACACGCGCGTGCGTTCGGTGTGTGTGTGTGTGTGTGTGTGTGTGTGTGTGTGTGTGTGTGACGGTTCGTCGGCTCAGGTGATGAGTACCATCCGTTATAATGTTATTTTTATCTGCTCGCATCGACGGCGTTCGCGACACGTCCGTGTTTGCATAATATACCGGCACCGTAATGTGTCTTTTAACTCGTGAAAAATATTTGACGGTTAACTCAAAAAAAAAAAAAAAAAAGTTAAAAATTAATAATTATAATTAATAATTATAATAATAATTTGAGGGAAAAAGGAACGATAACAACATTTGCCGTATACATATAGTTTTTTTTTCGGTCTGAAAAATAACAAACACGACGTCCTTATGTATGGCCCCGTATAACGTTATGCCGTTCGTGTAAACGCGACAAAGGTGGGTTTAAATTAAATTTTGTGCCGCGACGTAAAGAGGTATCTGAAAGTTTCGAATTCAACCTATCCGGTCCCTATATAGTATTACAATATCACTGGTGCTATTAATTTAAATAAATAAATAATAATAATAATAATAATAAAAACGACCATTAAAAAGGTTTTCCCTGAGGGGTATTTCGTCTGGTCATCAACCGTGAACGGGTGCAATAATGAGGTTTCAACTTATTTTTTTTTAAATTTAATATACTCACACTTTCCCGACCAACGGGGCATCGCAACGTAGCAACTTGAACGAAAATAATATACAAACACACTATTAAAAATTGAACTTTTTTCTGTTATTTGTAAATCAAGATCAAATGAGTTGAACATTTTTTTTTTTTTGGCTGACAACGGATCGTAAATTGGAACTGAAATTTAAACCATTAGATTCTAGTAAATTAATACTTCATGTAGAAATAACACTTTCATGTCATGGTTTTATGATCAATTCCATTGATATCTACTAATTAGACGTTTTAAGTGTTCTGTGTGGTATTCGTTTTTTTTAAAAATATAACACAACACAAAAACTCCCACATACATACACACACACACACACACACACACACACACACACACACACACACACACACACACACACACACACACACACACACACACACACACACACACACACACACACACACACACACACACACACACACACACACACACACACACACACACATACACAGATACGTATTTCATTCAATGAAAATAACAATGTTTTCAGAATTTGCGAACGTCATAAAAACGGTCGATTTCCATGCTCGAGTAAAGTACTTATACTTCACTTACAATTCATGTGTTTGACATGGTAACGAGATTTATTAGATGGATTTAAACCCAAACCATGATTAAAACATAATTGTTGTAATTTTCATTAAAACCTAATGTATTTACATAAAACTATTACCATTGAAGTTTCAGCAATGATTTATCAAATCACCTATTCGGGTATCATATTCGAAAAAAATTTGAACAAACAAAAACGAATCAACTAAAATTCATTCAATACTATTTGTTATGAAATCATCTGAACTTTATGATTGTCATAAAATAAATTATTACATGCTTATGTTTTATCTTATATTAAACATTTTAATAAAAAAAGTATACGATTAAAAGTAATTCATCATATATATAATGATAATAACTCTTAAACTTTTTAGTTACACATTTATTTAGGATCATAATAAAATAATTCAATTTCAATAAAAGTTAATGTTAATTGCGCATTAAATGAAAAATAAATTGTGTAATAAACTTATATTTTCTATTTTATGATATGATATAATACGTACGTATTATCATATTATGCAAATTTAAATATTATGTATAATGTATTTTTGAATAGTAAAACAAAAACCTCTCGTACTTGGACAAAATGATATGATAACTGATAATATTGAAAACAAAAACAATTAAAAACATATTATCATCTACAGTATTTTTATTTTTTATTTTTTTTGCAAATAATTTCACTTATTTCTCTTAATACCTGTTATCATATACTTAAAATATTTAAAAAATCTCATGAAATTAAATATTGATCCATAATTTTAAGCATTAGTTTAAGAGTATTATTGATTCAGTTGTGTTAAATTTAAATTCAAAACGAAAGTGAGTGTAAAAGTGGATATTATGTTTTATTGTGTTACGAAAATTATCATTGATACCGTGCATTTTGTAATTTATGTTTTATTCGTATAACTTCTACTAACTTAAAAAGTTATTTGAGACTTGAAATTCTTGATAGCCCACCGGTGACACTTTATTATTACTAATTTAGGGGTGGGACTTTTTTTTTCTGAAATATCATGCAAGTTAAGTGCTTATATGCAGATGTACTTGATTTGAGTAAGGGGAGAAGCTAAGTCGAATCACTCTGCGGACTTCACTGTGTGATATCAAGATAAGGGTTGTTTCCCGTCTGTCGATGTCAGTGTATCAGCGCGGTGTGTAATACATACAATTGCACGTGTAAAGTTACTACAACACTGATCTGTCGACTCTGCGATTACCCTTATGACTGGACTAAAAGTATTTTTTGTTTTTGTTGCAGGTAAGAACTAGTTATGGAGTGTTTTTTCAATTCAATGGGAACGTTAAATGTATTGCGGACTGATGACTAATTATTATCACACTTGAACTGAGTGATATAGAGAAAACATTTTGTGGTATGATCATTGAGATATTAACATAGTCGGCGTCACTCGAGTTAGTAATCATTCAGAGGTGGAAACACTTTTTTAGTAATATTATGTAAGTTAGATACATATGATTCGTTAGGCAAGCTAAACCAGTTGTAGTTTTCTACATATTTAACAGGTATTTAAGTTTATTAAGATCCATAAAGCACCTACATTTATTACTCGGGCCGTTTCTAAACAATACACTAGAATATATGTTAAAATAATTTCTATCTAAAAACTAACTATATTTAGTTACTTATATTATCATAAAATAAATTAAAATTTCGACTCGTTTCGTTACACTAAATCATTCTACTAGAACTTTATAATACGATTTTAGAACGATGTTTTTAATCATAGTATTTTTAGAGTTAGCAATCACAATAGCCTCGAGGCCCAAAAAATATTTCCACTATAGCAAAAGTATCCCTCGATACCCCTCCGTGACGCATATGTTCCAATCGTATCAAATAAAAAAATAGCGTTTACTATGTACTCTGTACACATAAAATGTTAAAAAATTGCTTTAATTTAACTGTTTGACTGAAACTTCAACTAATTACATATTTTGATTTGGTATTTTTTTATTTAAATTTGCATTAAAATATGTATTTTTTTAATAATGAAATGATGTATAGAATCTGCGTGTGAGAGGGATGTATAAGGGGTGTAGGGAAATGTTACATTTTCTGAAGATGTGATATAATTTATTGTTTTTAATATATTTTGGGATGAGTATCCTTGTGTATAAAATTACCTCGAGCCACGGAGAAATATTAAACATTAAAAAAAAAAAGTTTTGTATACATTTTGTGCATAATATTTAGAAATTTACTTGATGTATTTTGCAAATTAATTTTTCAAGAATTATTTTACCTCTATTAAATGAGTTATTAATCATTATGATTTAATTTAAAAAAGGCAATGAAATGCAATGATAAACGGCATTATGATAAAAAATGAATTATGCAAATTTTGGTATATAAATAATTATTATTTGAGTTAATATAGGTTTAACAGCAAAAAAAAAAAAAGTTGAAACAAGTTTGTTTTTATTTTTAATATTTCAGGTACGATTGAATTATTCAAAAATAATGCACACTGATACGTATTATTATTATTATTATAATTATATTATTTATAAATAATTCGGAAAATAGATTATGATTTATTCTCAAACCTCTTACAAAAATGTATAGTAAATGAGTATTCAAATGTTCTTCAATAAATTTCGTTTTATCGAGATTCAATGCCTTTGAAAATAAAAGTATTCCGATTTTAACATTTGAAAAATGTAGATTACAGAAAAGTTTTTAAATCTGATTTGAATTGTAATTTTGTTTATAAGTAACAGCACTTGTCCATGTTAAATTAGATTAGAAAACACCGAGTTTAAGTAAAATAATTAAAGTTAAAAAAAAATCGTTTTAGGGAGAATGTATAAAATTGTGTCTTTATTATTACAAAATAAAGTTCTTAGTAACTTTAAAATTGAGATTGGAAAAGTTTTATTAAAGAAAGGTTGTTCCCAACATAGATTTCAATTGATATAAATAAATAAATATATAACTATATACATACACATGTACTTGTATGTATATGATGTATACAACATTAAGAACAATATTTAACATTTTCTTTCTGATCTATACATTTTTAACTCGTAATAAATTTTTTTTATTTGCGCGTTAGATTTCAAATGTGAATATCTACACGGTTGTCGTATGTTATACTTTTTCATTAGTTAATATGACAATTATTTTATTACATTTTCACAAAATATTATATTACAATCAAATGCAGACGTCAATGCGTCACTGATGTAAAATCATACTGAAATAAATAAAAATTTAATGTTATTTTTCTATCATTGTCGTCAAACTTTGTGGTATATAAATATTTTTGTGTGTAATCGACCATACCAAAACATAACTATTATTGATATTAAAATAAGAGTAACACTAATTATTCTGAATGAGTGCACAAATCAACTACATACTACAGTATTTTTGTAAATAATACAAATTCTTCATTTTATGTTTTGTGCATATTATTTATCATAACATTAATAAACAACATTCATTACATGAAATTTAATGTATGCCTATGCTTATCTCGTAGATATATTTTTTCAAACAAAAAAATTGTAAAATTCTCTGGGTCGTCCGTGTGTACTTACCACGTAACTATAGGTAATTTTTTCATTTAAGTAGACATAAGGGAAAAATTTGCCTGGATACAATTTTTATAGCGCAAAATATGCTTCCGTCAAACGTTTTCATTTACCGCAATGCTTAAGATGACCACTCAAATAAACCGTCACCAAATCATGTTTATTCAATTTATTGTAAGAACTCATTAAAAACACTAACGTTAGAATGTCAGACAGGGGAGTCCCCGGAACCATTTTCGGCAAAAACGACTTCAAAATAAACCAAAAATGTTAATTGAATAAAATTACTTTATAGTTTAATTTTAATTTCATGGAATTAAAACGAACCATTTAAGAGTGATTGATACAGCGAAAACTAATTGGCCAAAGGTGGGGAGGGTATTCACCCAATGAATCCCCAGAAATACGCCTTTTATGTCAAATATTATTTGATTTAATCAAAATAATGCGTATTTGTAGATAAATAATAATCGTTAATTTCCGTAAAATGTTGTGACATACGAACAAATGCTGTATCCGTGTAATATATGATAAGAATAAGAAAGAGCGTTTTTTTTTGTTTTTTTTTTTGTTTTTCACAATTGGCGAAATGAACGTTTATCGTCTGTCAATCATTCGCACGTGTAATGTCAAGACGTGTAAAAACTCGAGTGTTGGAAAACAGCTAGGCACTAGTAACGTAGTTAACGTGAAAAAGTTTCAATAATATAATACAGTTGGAATTCAATTCGTTTACGGCGATGTTTTTTATTCAGACACAATGATGGAATTTACTATACGCAGACAGTATTTTATCCAGGTTTGATATACGTACGCGCGCGCGCGGGCGTGTGTGTGTGTGTAGTGTGTGTGTGTGTTGTGTGTGTGTGTGTGTGTGTGCGTGTACTCACGTCTGCGCGCCACAATTAAATTATAATTAATTCACTCGGAAAATATCAACACAATAATATTATATCCGTTTTAAAGTATACTGGTATTAAACTGACATACGATACTAATATAATAAACGCGTGATCAAACACACACACACACACACACACACACACACACACACACACACACACACACACACACACACACACACACACACACACACACACACACACACACATACACAACACACATACACACACACACACATACGCATGCACTCGCCTTATATATAATATACGTATGAAGAATAAAGACGATTATGGAAGACTTGTTACGGGATCTTGTTCAGAACGAAACCATAGTCAAATGATTTTGTGCCAAACTTTAGTCTGGGAGGTGAACGTGATTTTACGAGGATTAAGCCAAAATCCTACTTGATAACAATATGTAGCCAAAGTTGTTTGGTGCGTGCTCTCCTAATTTTACTTCTGTATTAAAATTACAACGAATACGTGAGCCGCGTAGAGTTTTGCGCTGGTGGTACTACACGCCACCGTACACGCATACATAAATGCAGCGCACAAGAGCACACGTCATAGGTAAACACTTGCGGAAAATGTAAATTTATTTTTAAGTTAGAATAAATTATTCACGTGCGTACGTACCGTGTGCGCGTGTACCATACGGTGTGGGTGGGCACATCGTCTCCGTGCAAACGTCAATCTTATAAATTCCTAAATTACTTTCCAACTATTGTTTATTTTGTATAAGATATGCGACGAGAGATTTATTTGTTTCAATAATATGCCTAAAAGAAAATACGGAGAACTCGAGTCCCTCATAACCGTTTGCGTTGAAATCAGAGTATCGTAGAGAAACTCGTTTTAACGTGATTCGTTTCGTGACGATTTACTAGGAAAATACGCGTCCACCGAACAGATCGAATAGGTTCGATTATTATTTCATAATAATTATCATACGCTAGGTCAGGCAATATCTGAAATACTTATCTTGGATACAACTGTATCCTAAATGTTATATCGTGACATGGTTTTAGGAAGTATCTAATGTCTTGTGTTTCGATATTTTTTTACTCGGTGTATCGAATAATTCATACGATTTATTTAATGAGTGATACTCAATACACATAAAAGATGCTTCATCAGTTCAAAGCATTCATTTGTTTTCCTAAATAAAATATTAATTGTTATTTATCGTTCCAGTATTTACTATAGGGTGACCATATTTAAAAAAAATAAAAAACACTACTAAAATAATTTTCTTATCTTTTTTAAATAATTTCATCAAATTTTTCATCACAATTTTCAATCATAATAAATAAATAATTTAATATACCTAAAATAGTATTTCATGTGTATTAACTAGTGTTTCTATCCCTTTAAAACAGTAACAAAACTAATACATCATTTGAAAAAAAAAATTATAAATAAATAAAAAAAGTAGTTACTCATACAATAAATAAAAACTTTTTATAATGTCCTCAAATACTTTATTCCTATACTCAATTTTCTGAAACTTTTTTATTCACGTTGTTGATTTTTCGGATCGCGTGTCTACACATTTTAATTTGTCATCTTTTTCAAAAAAACTTCTCGAATCCAATGATTTGAGAGATTTCGTGTGTATTGTCCCTATAAAATATAAACGTGTTTATAGCTTTATAAGATTGAACAAAAAACAGGACAAAAGGCGTCCTGAGACACGTTCGTCAGGACAATAGGACACAACTCCAAAACAAAGGACAATCTTGTAAAAAACAGGACGTATGGTCACCCTAATTACTACCCTTTGTAGTAAATTTTACTACAAAGATCGAAATCTTCAGAAAGTATTCATACTGTTTTTAGTCGTTTACTAAAAACATGCAAAATCGTCCTATGTCATAGTCCTAGCCGGTGGAACTCCCTCGCTAACAGTATCAATTACTGGCGTTTTATACCTATATTTTTACTGTTTGGCTACCTTCTGATTTAAGTAGCTTTTTCTCTGTATGTATTATGCAGGTAATTATAAAAATAATGTATACATATTTTATGATTAGGTGGTACTAACACAATATTTATAAAAATGTCCATAATACATGTACTGTAAAACGTACATCGAGTATTGTGCATCTATTGTCTATTGTTTAAATATTTAAATAGTGAGTATCAAGTATATCGTATCTAGATGCATATTTCAAAGTATTTTGCCCATCACTGTATGTACTCGTATGTGCATCATATGTACACCCAAACGAAAACTCGTAAATAACAAAAAAAATAAAAAATTCAAAATAAAAATTCAAAATAAAAAAAATAAATAAAAAATAAAAATTGTTGTAATTTCACCGTTTTTGTAGTTTTTCGCACAATTTATACTATCGCGTTTTGGATGGTTGAAAAAAATTATTGGTTCACTCAAATAAAATAATTATCATAAAAATCGTATAATATGTGATCTACACACATGATTTCGTTATACGTTTAATACGAAAACCGGCAACACTACACGACGTGTACGAAGTACAATTACATGGACTTTCGTTGGCTTTAGAGTAATATAATTTACATGTTTTCCTCTATAACGGTCATTTAGGTTTTTAGACCCAAGCGCGCTCCGTCTCGGTTAAACTGTGCGAACCCATGATAATAAATTTCGAGTTTGCTTATTGTGAATTGAGTCACCGCTAGGTTTAAAAACGAACGCGATCATTTATTAGCTCGTTAAAATAACATTTTACACGTCTTGCCTTGTATACTAATTAAAAGATTAACATTATCTGCGAACCAGAGAAGATAAATACCGTACGATATAAATTAAAGGGTCGTGCGTTCAAACGCGGTTTCTCGGCGAAATTAAAACGAACATGGTACGGTTTTCTGACTCGATAACATAGTTTATTTTTGGAAGCGATTATCATACGCCACACCCATATCGTGCCGTTCATAATTAATTGTGAATAAGCGGTTTAAAATTTATTCCGTAATCATCCGAAGACAAAGCAATTAATTAAATAAATAAATAATACAAAATGATATTCCAAATATTATAATTTTTCCCGGCCGAAATTTTACGTCGATCTACTTCCCAAGAACGTATCTATCAATCGATTTCAATGCTTTCAATAGATTCCGAATACAAATAAATACACGTGTATATTACGTAGGAATCAGTGTTGTGACCACAGAGAGATACCAGGGATCCTCCTTCAAACTCGTATTTTTTTTTTTTTTTTAATTGTTGTTTATTTCGGTTTTGATAATTACCGATAGAAAATAAAAATAATATTATCTGGTAAAGTCATGATAAATTTTATTAATGACTACCGTCGTTTGAACGACTATAAAATAGGATAAAAATCCTACACCATCTGTTGCCTGACGCTTTTCAGGGTATCGGTGGAAAACATTTAAATTATTTATAGGGTTAATATTCTTCTCGATGTTTACAGAGATATTGCAATATGTATTGAAAACAAATAATTGATTTACCCCTTTTTAAAAAAAAGGAGGGCTTTATATTTCTGTAATTTTATTCTGACTATTATTATTATTATTATTATTATCATTTTCTATTGTACTGTATTATAGAAACATTATTGCCTTTTAAAATTGATTTCATAGTTCTAGTTTAATGTTTTGTTTGATTGATTTTCAAAACTAAAACGATAGTTATTTTATAAAGGAAAATAACTTCGTGTTACTTACATGGACGCTTATTTAGTTAAAATAAATTTCATTTTTATATTATACGAACGTGAAATTGACGAATGTGTTTTGTAAAATCGTTAGAAAATATTTACTATAGTAGAATGTGTAATACATCTATTGTATCATACATTAAAACGTATAGGATCATTAAAATACTATATTATACTCGTACAATACATTTTAAGTTTGTTTATTTAAACCGCATCATATGATATAGAAAACATTTATTTATTACAATGTAAAAACATAGTTTTGTTTTTAAAATTTAAACTCAAATATCTTTAATAATTTAATATTTAAAAAGAATGTAGAAGTTTAAAACACTTGTAATAACAATAGTGTACAATTAAAGTCTTCACAATTTTGTTGTAAAATCATTCTATTAAGAGTTATGATTAATTTTATTCAAAATCTAACGATTTCGAACATTTTTTTGTTATTAAAACTGTGGAGCTTTTGCGGCACGGGTTAAAGTTGATTGATTTGTCTAAACAATTTTTCTCATGCTTTTTTGAAGTAAAAGAACCGATTTGAGGGCGGTAACATGAACATTTTGCAATTTTTTTTTCTTCATCTATACCAGAGGACCACCCTAATGTGTATGTTATACGGTAGTAAATAATTACACCACGATCGGTGTACCTAATCCAATAGGTGATAAAATTTCTTGCAATAAAAATCGTATTTTATAGTTTCAGTACATTTTTTGAAGTCGATTCGTAAAGGTGTGGTGTATAAAAATGTATCGTTTCAGGAAAATGTAAAATTCTAACCGCACACTAATATGGGTACATAATAATATCAGAGCTTGCCCCCCTACCCCCCACACAACAAATCAATGCCTGGCATCAGTAGTATCGGTAGGTGTCTTATAATATGTTTACGGGTCAGACGGCCACGAGTCCGATCGAAGCGTTCATTCGGGATAAAATAATGGTGCCATAATCATCAGAGCGGCTACATCGGCGGTACCTCCAACGCGACGGCAGCATCAGCATCGGCGACATCGGTACCACCAGCATCAGTAGCAGCGACAGTCGCCGTCCTCCGCGCTTAATACGATACGAAAGATAATAATAACACTGTAATACACACGTGCACGAACCACGTCTCTAATGCGGCGTATCCGTCCTCTGGGGTATACGTTTCAATACATAAATGTATGTATAATATTATATATACGAGCTACCCTACACGGTATAATGTATATAATAATGCGTGTGTGTACGTAAAGGTTTTATTATTATTATTATTATTATTATTCTGATAACCCGTTCAAAGTGGATTTCGGTAGAGCTCGGCTGAAAATAGTGCAATGTTCCATTTCTCTCAACAATGTACTATTTTTTTTTTTATTATTATTATTATTATTATTATTATTATTATTTTCAAAATTCTTTTTCTTCCCTTAACGGAAAAATACGTTTCTAAAATAGAAATGTATCACACACACACAACGTCGTCGTATATACGCCATGTGTGATGGCATTTC
This sequence comes from Therioaphis trifolii, assembly GCA_027580255.1. Classification (NCBI taxonomy): domain Eukaryota; kingdom Metazoa; phylum Arthropoda; class Insecta; order Hemiptera; family Aphididae; genus Therioaphis; species Therioaphis trifolii. The sequence continues at coordinate 13,301,236 of CM050406.1, read as the reverse complement.
GGCAATAAGCGGCTTACCGGTAATTGAAAGGTGAGTCGCGTATAACTTTTCACCCGGTACAACTCTCTCGCTTTTCTCTCCACATCCGCGGAGCCAGCATATACGTACGACGAAATACCATTAAAACGGATGATATCGAATTCCGGTCATTGTACTGCAGTTGGACCGAATGTTTAAAAACTATTTACACGCGAGCTGCAGGCATAAATATCAAATAATTAATCGTTAATAATAATAATAGTAATAATAATAATAATGGTAATACTGATTTGTCAGTAGTGCACAGGTAACGTTGTTTTAATTCGTTCCGAAACGTTTGAACGTGAATACCTACGGTATGGTCAAATTAACGTCGCTGACTTTTATTTGTATTATTTCGATTGAAAAAAAAAGGCACATAATATACGCCCACGTGTATTATTCTGTTTTGGGCCTTAACGTCGTTATCTAATATCGTGAGCGTAATGAACGCGCGGGGAACAAAATATCCAGTAATCTTTATCGATTCGGCATTAAGTTGTTATTTTGGACAGTTCATTTTATTAATATTTTACACGAATTCGCGGACTAAAAATATCGAAACACGGTCATGGCGACCAATAACGAGCACTCGTCGAAATCGTCGAAATCTAATTACCCGCGTGGTGTGTTTATGCGTAATTTTCGATTTATAAAACCATAATTTTTCAAAAAAAAAAAAAATTACCTACTCGATGGAAAAGCACGATATAAAATGCTGTGGCCAGATAAGCGGTAGCTCTATAATTTTTCACGCGCTATAACATACCGATAAAAAGACGGATAGAGTATTACGTTTACGAGTAAATAACGATGACCACTGAAGACTGATATTGATTCAACAGACGATCCAATGAAATATGTACATATGTTCGAGTACGGTGAGAGAGTGGCTCGACGCAAAGTATATGGACGAAAAGAGGGGGAGGGAACACGCGTCTTCTTACGATCTGTAAATACAATACGAGTTCGTCCAGTGTAGTTATTTTCTTATAGATCGGTATCACGGAATGATCGAAATACATGATGCTGTAATAATTTATCCGGAATTAATTTTCGTTTTCTATTTATTCGATCGACAAAACTGATAAAGACGATATAAGCATAGTTTGTTCTTGCATTTTGAAAGTTCCCTGAACGCGGAGCGTTATAATATACGTAAAGTGTTTAGTTCAATTTCCGCGAATGAGTCGTTAAGTTCAATGTAAGTCGACTATCCAATAATAAACATCATTCCATCTGCTTATGTGTATGGTAATAATTAGCCACCATAATAGTACCTATGCATTGCGTACCGACGTTTTATTGTAAAAGAAAGAGTAAGTTTACAATTATTGTATTTAAATTTTTTTTTCGGTAGAGGAGATGTTGAGAATTTTTTTTTTTTTAAAGCATTTCAATCGTGGTATATTGAATATTGTCATTTAAACGGAATTTTTCGTATTATAATAATTATTGTCTGTCATAGTTTCCGAGGAAAGCACGGATGACAAAAATTAAATAGAAATTATGGTAGTAAATTGTGTATTTTTTTGAATATTCTAATTAGTTTTGGAGGCATCGAGCTTCAGTAGTCTACTTCAAAAAACGGTTATTCAAAGTCAATTGTTGAGAACAAATATTGAAAAAGTAAAAGATGATTTTTGCAACTAATGTTTTCATAAGAAGAGCTGTGTTACCGGTAATAGAACCTATGATTGCATTATTTTGACCACTTAGAAAGCCCCGAAACATCATTCACTCGGATATTAATTTATTTATTTCCAATAAATTTAATGGGCGAGACCTAAGCACAATTACTTAACATGAAGAATATTGTGAATAATTGATCTCGAAATACGTCCGTGTTATGTTATTATCGTGTTATCATTAAACTTTATCGTACACATAGTTATGTTATTTTTATGTAGGCAACTCATACAGTCAATAATACTTAAACACAATTCCATTTCAGTCGCAAAGTTTTAGAGCATACATCTTGCAGATTCGTTTACTGCACTTTATATCTTATTTTAGCTACCTACACGGTACTTCAAAAAGAACTAAACGAAATTTTTATTCCAAAGTAATATTTTCCCATCATTTTTATGTTTTTTCCGGTGAATGTAAAATAACTGTAAAAATCAGTAGGATTTCTAAAAGCTTGTATAAAATTGGAAACGTTTCTTCTGAGCAGTCAAGTTTTAACATAAGATATTATAATTTTAAACACATGTTATTGTTCATTATATACCTACTAAAATCAGAGGATATAAAAATTATCTATAAATCAAATAATTTGGTTTTTTTTTTATATTTTTTTTTTGCAGTTCTCTATTTCAAGAAAACCATTAGTGTTTTGTGTACGGCTTTTAATTAATCTGACAGATCTGAAATATTGGACCAAATTTTGATTTCTACTTGTTTTTCCATTAAAATGTACAAATAAAAATATTATATTAGATTCTGAGCAGAACAAATATTGTTTTTTCATTGATAATTATATATATATTTATTTTTTTAATTTTGTAGGGTAACTTATTTATTATATATTAACCTATGTAATTATGGTTTTCATGGATAAAAACGATTCAAAAGTTTCGACTATTCAATTTTAACATAAGATATTTTATATAATCAGTACTTCAAATAAAATGTTTTTCGTAATTATTTTTAATAGTTTTTTAAAAGTGAAAAAAATTATAAAAATAATTAGAAACAGTAAAATATGACATATGTGTATATTTCATTTTCATGACATTAGTTTCATTCAAATATAATCTTAATCTCCCTTTCCCAAAAAAAATGATTCAGTGCATTAGATCAATGGAATTTTTTTTCTTTTAACATTCATAATATTTTCTAATACATAATATCAAAACAAAAGTAATTAATATTTAATAAGTATCGGTTGAAATTGAAAAACCCCTTAGTCACTATGCCATTGAATACTACGTATTCGTACACTGATTATGATAAATACAAGAATTTGACGTGGTTTACTCTAAAACAATCATTGATCAATCAATTTCGTATCAAAAATACTTCGGTGTATAATTGATTTGTAAAAAAAAAAAATTATATTTTAATAACCATGTAGTGTACTCGTAAAATTAATAGGTTTTATCGCAATACAAACCAATATACAGGATGTAATAGGTCTATTTGACAAATGTAATACCTTTTTTTCTATTCATTTTTTAAAATAAATACTAAGGCCTTCCGCTACAACAATATTGTCTTCTAATATTTTTTTTTCTTTTGAAACTCAAATTTGAAAAATTTTTAATTTAATTTTACCGTTTAAAAAAAATTCAAAATAACCATTTTGTAAACCTGATTTTTAGAAAATTATAAGTGTTCAAAATTCTAATAAAGGTTGATCCATTTATTTTTTATGATTTTTAAAGTTTGTGAAAAAGTTAAGAATTTTATTGTATACCACATAATATTATAAATAGGGTTGTAAATTTGAAATATTGAAAAATATTTTTTTTTTACGTTTGAAATAGTGACTGTTAAATGTCATTTAATCAGTTGATATTGTATGTTATCGTTTAGGTACAATGTTTGGAGTTTCCTATTTAATGTGGTATAGTCTATCAGATGCCTATAAATAGGTAATTTTATGACAATATTCTTCTAACAAGTTATAGTTCTAATCGTCTGTTATTTATTTACATTTTACTAGTCTTCGAATAATATATTTATATAATATGAATTCAGTCATTTTATTTTTAAGCATTTAACATTTCCAGATGCTGGTATAATATTGCGTGTTTCTCCATATTTACAATAAATTCTATAAATATGTGCTAAACTTTTAAACCTACTAAGTATTAATATATTTTTTGGATGAGAAACTTCTGCAATAATGTGATAGCTGTTGAGTAATGGAACTACTGGCCACTTATTTATAAATTCATCTACATTTTGTAAAATTTCTTCAGGTGTTTCAATGACTATTGGTATGTTACCTACTTAATCAATTGTTTGTAAATTATAAATTATAATAACTGTAAACTATTATGGTGTTAATTGTCAATTTATATAAATTAGTTTTTATTTCTATTTAGTACAATTATTAATAATACAAATAGTATTCCAAAATAAATAAAACATAAAGCATTATATTTTTTACTGAAATGAAACAAACATTTTTTTTTTTTTTTTTATCAAAATGAAACAAAATTTTTATTTTCCACTCAAATTATATATTTCATGAAATTTTACAACCCTAATTATAACACACATTATTGTACGACACTATAAATTAAATGGCTGATCGAAATTTAATTTGTATTCCAAGATTTTTGCTGATGCTTAGGTACATATTTTATCATTAAATTGATATTTATTATTATGAGTCCAATTCATAATTACGTAACATACCATACACGTTGTACAAATAATCAGAATAACCATTCAATTTTCAATTTAATCTTATTATCACGTTAATATGAATGGAATATTTTTAATCAATTGTATGCTTTCATGGAAAAGTTAATCAAAACATCGACTTCTTGATAGACCCGTACAATATTTATTGTACAATAATTTTAGTAATTTAATTCACATTTTCAAAAAGTTTAAAAAATCATAATAAATAAATTTCCAACATTTAATGAGATATTTTAATACTATAATTTTTCTAAAAATCCGATCTACAAAATGGCAATACAAAATCTGATTTTTTTTTTTAAACGGTAATATATATATATATATATATATATATATATATATATATATATATATATATATATATATATATATATATATATATATATATATATATATATATTATTAAAAAGTGGACCAATTTGAATAAGACATTTATCATTGCGACGTGATACTTTCTCTGAAAGTAAAAACATAAGGCTACTTTAAACTCCATAAATTTCATTACGAGCTTGAAATATAATTTTAAAAAAAAATAATAAAAATTACATCATATTTAAAAGTACAGAACGATTGACCTACTAATACACATTCTGATTGAATTTATATGTAGATCGTTTAATGTAAATCACCCATAAACAAGCAATTATCATCTCAATATTTTAACCCGAGAAAACTAATAATGCGCCACCAAGTTTAAGCTTAATAGTCTACTGAAAACACTCTCCAAACTTCTAGTACGAGTATTGCTCCACATAACGAAATTATACCTAAAAATTATTCCGTTCCATCAATTTGGTCTTAAACCTCTCCACTTCACGTGCTATCGATTTCAACGGACAACAGAAATAATAGTTAACGAATATTTAAAAATAACTACATACTACCACTGCTTTTCCTTGTCACCACACTAGCGTTCTATAGGTATGGCACAAAGGTCTTACGCACAAACCAAAAAAAAAAAAAAAAACACAAAAAACACAAAATCTACCTCACCCAATTTCTATTAAGCTTTATATTCGAATAACACAACTTTTACATTTCGGGTTCGATTATGTACTGGTACCTGTCAAGAACGCCTATAATAAAAGCAAGAGCCTCACGATGGTCAGTCGTTGGAACCATCCTTTTTAATATTATCCGTCGTGGCATTCCAAATGCACAAAAATTTCAAAAAGCAATGTATGCATATGATACCGCATCGTAATGCAACATTGAAAATCTAAAAAACTCAATAATAGACCTACAGATCTTACTAGACCGAATATCACATTGGTACACGAAACTTTAATTCGTCTTAAAAGAGAAGTGAACATATTATTTACTTCTAAGAGATGCACAAATCTTACTCTATCGAGTATTAATACGAATCGATCCGCAATACGAAACAATGAAAACCAGTCAATTAAATACGTTTTTGGTGAAAAACTAACTGAGATAATACACATCGATAACGGATTGAATTAAACCTACACATACACGAATGCAAACTTTACACCCCGAAATAAATCATAGCTAGGTACTACGACATTAAATGCTTCATTACAATACATACAAAAGTATGCACAATACGACCACTTATAACATACACACGTCCAATGTGGGCCAGCGCATATCAACTCAATCGAAACGTCATACTAGGCCACATGGATCAAAGACTAATTAAAAACATCCTACCAGAGGCTTCATTCAATAATGGCTTCAAAGCATTTTAAAATCAATAGAAAAATAAAAACATCATCAGAATCGCAATATTCTGCTTACTAAATACATGTCACATAGTCACACACAATATGTAGTATACCTCACGACTGTATAGTTAAGCTTTTATTTTCTCCTTTGTTGTTTACGATTATTTTCTTCTTAATATAATGCATTTGTTGGGTACACAATCGGCGATTCAAATGTTGCGCGGTTGTGTGCGATAAGCACACGTCGCGGTGTTGTCACTCTGTCGTGCCGCCGACAAGGAACTGTGCGATTGGTCTGGACTTTGCACTCCAGAGGCGGGAGACGGTGTGGTCGCAGTCGTGCCGACAGTCGCCGGTACCCGCCGATATGCCTTTTGTCGTCGTCTTCCAGCCGTCTAGGCAACTTCTCATGTTATGTGACGATCCGGTGCGCCTTCGCTGCCGTTAATACGCCATCTTTTTGTGTTCCGCGCCGTGCCGCGTTAGTGAACCACCCGACGTAGTGCCGTTTACGTCGGTAACCAGCAAACCACCCGAGCCCTTGTGCTCACCGACTGCTCGTGCACATCCTTGTGTCCACGAATCAAGTCACGGTCTCTTGTGCCGACAGCTTTTGCTCGTTCGCACGACCACGTGTTCCGCCCGCCCGGTTTTTTACGCAGTGCGAACCGTCGGTCATTAGTTTTGTGACGTCGTTTGAGCCGCGACATCAAATTCATTCGCGTAGCTCTCATCGATTGTGAAAGCCTTGCAACCGGCAAGTATTGCGTTTTGTTCGGCGCCCGATCAACGCTCGCGTCGTCCATCTTGGACCATCTCGTATAACCGTCGTCACCCGTTTCGTCCATTTCGACGGTAGTACAAGTGTTGCCACCCCGCCCCTCATCGTCGTTCAGTTCACCTGCTGCAGCACCATTATCGTGTTATCAACACCAAGCAACCGGTATCAGGTCGTACACACGTTTACCCTTTTGTTTACTGTTATTTTGATTTATTCGTCATTTGTTCGACGTGCTTACTATTATATTATTTTTTTTTGTTGTCAACGTCTTCGACGTATTATTATTATATAATATAATATTTGATTGTTTCTTCGCCGATCCACTTGTGGTCGAGCACCAATTCATTACTAACCTTAGTGCGTAAGTCATGTGTTTTATGTTTTTGTAGAACACATCTCATTAAATCGATCTGTACCTTTATTATTACAAAACCATTGTTGGGTTCGTATATACAGTCCATTTTTATCCTCTCACTCCTCTCTTTATTTCTCTCCCGCTAGCTTTCGAATAGACGACAATTGAAACGACACGGATCGCGTGTAAGCAGTCGCCTGCGTAAACATACGCATCCGTCAACCGGCGTTACATGTGTCGCCGTCCAATCTCACACAGCATTGTAAACATTAATTTTAACTTACTTGTTTTATATTGTTTTGAAAAAAAAAAATGTTATTGAAACAATTAGATTTAAAAAAATAAAAATAAAAATTACATTAAATGTTGCGTCGATATGTTTTTAAGGATTCCTCAAGGTTATAACCACAATGGGTTTGAATATTTTTTTATAAACATTCTGAAAACCCATTTTTTTATTTTGTGTGTCCTTGCGTTGTTTATTCATATGAATAACTGAATATTTTATAAGCACATTTTCTGAGAATATTTATGTTTTCATGTAAAAAAAAAAAAACTTTTAACAAAGCATTTTTATTTTTCTGCAACAATTCGACGGATTATTAAAAAAAAAAAAAAATTTTACATTATTATTTTCATGCGTGGTAAAGTTGTGTTTTGTTTCCAATCCATTTCCACTGTTATGTTCGGGGCAAATTAACAGTGATGAAATGGAAGTGAAATAATAAACCACTCTGAAATGATAAAAGCGATACATAATCGAACATTCGAACGGCAAAGGACGTACGCCCGCGTGCATTCGTTTACGGCGTTACGCCGCAGTTATGAACATTGATTTTGATTTTTTTTTTTTTTGCACGGTCCTTACTAACGAGCAACGATCGAATTCAATAATTATTATTGGGACAGAGACTTAGAAAAAAACATCATTACCGTGGGCGTTTTTTTTTTTTCATCACCACGTTCAATAATATTAGTTTATTCCTACTCATAATTCAACATTTTAATGTGGCATAATACGTATTACAATATTATACGTCCTTCGAGAAAAAAGATATGTATACATATAATGTCATAGTGTGAAATGTATAATATTGTCGTGCATAATGTACAGCTGTTAGTCGAGAAAAATCAATATTTTTCACCCAAACCGTTGATTCAGTCAGAGATTTAGACACATTTTTCACTTAAATGGTCATATTGTAACAAATCACTAACACGTGGATCGCTCGCTTTTTCATTTATAAGTAGATAACAATTTTTTATTTAAAAAGAATAAGTACTTCTATGTAGTAGGGACTGTATATAAATACGAAACACTAACGCGTCTACTCGTTTTTAAAACGAAAATTTCAAAATGATAACTGCAGACAAGTGACGGAAATATTACGAAACCGAAAGACGTCAAAGGCTCAAGTCGTATAATTCAACATAGTCGATACACGAATGAAAATCGAAACGGAATCCACAGGAAGATCGAAATGAACAAGCGTACGTGTAAGATCTTGTTGAAAAGTCTTGTCAAACTTTCAGATGGGCTGTGTTTGGTCACATACCCTCCCCCCTTTATTTACCTCTAATTTTGCTCGTACCGCGACCGACGACGACAACAGCAATAATAATAATAAAAATGATAATAATAATAATTATAAAAATAATAAAGATGATGTTTATCAAATAACAGTCACCGAAAGAAAAAAACCGAGCGATCGCAGGCGTCCGACCGACAAATTGTAATAATAATAATAATAATAATAATAAATAATAATAGTTATGGTTACAGGTGATAATTATCGTTATTGTAACGCGCCCGCGCGTCTCGTGGCCGATTCCCATATCGTGTTTAGAATCTCGACCCGCCCTCGAAGCTCAGCGGCACTATACTGACAAGCGTGCAAACATTTGTCATCCAGTATTAAGCGCGGCGATGTTCCACGAGATGTGCGCGCCGTCTCCCACCGAACGCCAAATTTCCAACAACAGATTGAATCGTGTCAGACGATGAGCTCCGGGAGACGTTGAAAAATGAGACCGGATTTCCAATTTATACGCTCCACGTGCCGCGTCCTCGCACGTGCGACGGTGGTCCCGCGTGTGCCGCACACACCTCAATACGACGCCACTGTACACACCTGCACGTGTACGATGTTTTATACATATATATATATATATATATTTATACTCCAAACAGGGGCGTTCGACGCGGAATCCCCACCGTGACAATATTACGGCTTGGATTTTAATGATCCGAAAAACCTAAAGTAAAAAAATGAAAAAGACCAGGAAATACCCTAAACGGAATATGATTTTCCGCATAAAACGTTCGAAGGGGAAAAACGTTTTAGGAATACTAATATCGATATAATATCGACTTACTGTTTATTTAGACTAGAGTCGTAGACAAATTATGTTTGAATGTTAAATTGTTTGAAAAATATGTTCGGAGACTTAAGAGTCCAGTGGATTATTGTACACCAAAGCGTACACCGGCGTACGAATTATTAACATAAGGCATAGCTAATTTTCAATCGGAAAGACCAATTCGTCTTTGACCAATTCATGTGTTTTCCATTTTGACACGAGATTAAATATAGTAGACTTAAAATCAACCTTAAAGCCACACAGACCTTATCAGTGGCTCAACTTGAGTTTTCCACGAAATTTTAATTTTTTTAATTTTTTAAGTGTATGACTAGCTTGATAATTAAAGTATAATAGAAAATATACAAATGTACAACCACGTAAACCATGTTGTCTATACTATATTTACCGTATGCTAAAAGGTCAATTTATTCTTTTGAATCATTGGTATTGTTAAAGAGAGGCCGGTAGGAGATTCGAACAACATCTGAATTCTTCGTAGGTTCTTATTGTATTGTAAATCGGTGATTTCGTTGAGGTATTGTGCTGTGTAATTTTTAATAATTGATAATAATATCAGTATAAACTAAACTATAATCGTGTTTTCTCGTCATTACAGCTAATCGTAATCACGATTGTACTTAATCATGAAGCGTGATAACGTAATATTAGGCTTCAATACAGAAAACACACGGATTACACTTCAAAACTCTTTATTTTATTTCACTCGGAAAACAAAACGTGTACTTACATGATTTTTAACGACGTTTCGTATCCAGTGTTATTGTATACGCGTATGTTCTTGTGTGCTCTGAAGACAACTAAATAACCATTGTCGTGTACGTTCTCTCAATCATAAGACCAGTCTGGTCTTATGGAATAGCAATCTGGGGCCCAGCCAAGCCCTCGAACATCAGGCCAATTCAGGCTTTTCAATCGATTGCGCTAAGGTTAGTAACCAAAGCCCTCTGGTACGTTTCAAACTCTACCTTACACAAACACTTAAAAATATTAACTACCACTGAACTAGCCAAAACAATGTATAAACGTTTCCACCAAAATTTAAGCACTCTAACAATACTTTAATATCACACATGTCTTCCCTCACCCTCTCAAAAAACCCGCCTCGCAGACTAAAGCGAAAATGGTGTAGAGACCTATTGAATTAATAAAGGAGGTGTTACCATTGGGTTTCTTCCTCATCACGTTATTCATGCTACTTTATACTGTTTTTTTTTTTTTTTTATCTTATTTACTTATTGTAATTATTGTGTACAGATTGTAAATTGCCTTTCTTAATAACAAAAAAAAAAAAAAAAAAAAAAAAAATGTAAGTTCTCAACTCGCGTTTATACATTATTTTTCTTTGTAATTGACTCGTCACCGATATTTCCCGAAACGGAATACGAAACCGACCCGGATCCCCGCCTCACCCCCGTAATATTCACGCCCACAAGTGTCCGACGTTTAATCTGACAACGCGAATTCGGCACTGGCGTTTTCCCGGCGGTCGGCCGTGTCACGACTCCAGTTTGACTGTGACGGACTAACGCACGTTATAGTGAGTCGTATAAACGTGTCCTCTCTCGGTCGACGCGCAAGCCCACGCCCGTCTTCGCGTGAAAACGTACAAAACATTAATGTACAGCCACGGTCGCTATAAATGTACGCGCGAATAATATAATAATTCTTGAAAAGCACAAACTACGGAAACGTAATGTTATTATCCATTCGTCGCCAGCCACCGCGCCGGTCCGTTCTCGTTGTCCAGACGGTATGTTTTCACCGTCGGTGACCGTAATTTTATTATAATATATTTTCCCGAGAGCGACTCTCGCAGGACTTTGTCGCGTACTACGATTTTGTCATTCGTATTCGTTTGGCGTTAAATGGGACGTCCCCGAGGTCGACGACTGTCCCCGCAGTGCTCTCGCCGAAAGTTCTCTCTCTCTCCTATATTCCTTCCTCTCTATCTCTCTCTCTCTCCCTACCCCCATCTCACTCCCGTATCGTTATTTTACCCAGATTTCAGGCCTGCTCACGACGACGGTCAAATCATAATTGTTGTTTCGTCTCAAATCATTATTGATTTCATTTGAATAGGATCGCAAACGCGTTTTATCGACGTTTCAAGTGTGTCCTGTACCGTCCTACTGTCATGAAGCCGTAATTAAATGTCGTGCTGGAAATAATACAAAATAAAATTCATTTGAAAAAGTACACCGTCATCGGCTTTTTCGCGCGGTTTCGGTGTAGTTTTGTAAACAAAACAAAAGCCGACTTTTTCCGTCGTGTTCGACGTGCACGGCCCACGGGTGTGTGCGCAGAATCTCAGGCCAGGCGCAACGCACGTTTTGACTGTCTTCTGAATAATAACACCTCGGGCATTAAATGCGTTAACTGGTCTGCGTTTTATTAGTTTTAATTAACGAAATCGTAACGAAATCATATTTTATTATTACGTTCGGCACAAATCCATTTATGGGGGAAAAAAAACAAAAAATAAATAAATTCACTCTAAGTCATTTAATTTACATTTGCGTCGTAAGTAATATTTGATTTTTTCATATTTATCCAAGGGATTAAGCCAGCCTAATACCACGTTTATTTGTATGGAAAATATTTGTACTACGCCACGCGTGGCGAATTGGTAGCGCAGGGGTTGAAACGTCAGCAATACATAGAAGTCCAATCAGTAAGCCCATCACAAACAGGTCCTCTGAGACTTTTGCCTCGTGGCCAAACACAATCATGACCGGGTTTTCTAAAGCGAAGCCCATGTGGTCAGGTGTGGGGCGTGCCTTGCTGTGTAACCGTTAACGACAACGGTTTAACCTGTCTAAAAAACTGTAACGCTACACACGGCTTTTAATCAATATTTTGTATTATCTCAAAATCAGTAAAAAATAATTATGTACTTATTAGTTATTATAATAAGATGTATGGTGCATTGCATCGCGTTGTATGTGTGTATAGATATATAAATCCGGTGACAAATTACTCTTGTAACACACGGTGTTATAACGTTTTAAAGAGTGAAATAACATAATAAATCTTAAAACGATTGTCATAAAACACTAGAGTATATGGATACGCACACTGTGTTAACTGTGAATTGACGAAAATTATACTCGGTACTAATACCGAAAAAAATGTTTTTCCTACGAGTGCAGTGAAAACCCCTGAAGAAATTTGCCAACGTTTAGCTAAAGTCAAATGTCGTGTATTACACGAATTTATCATTCACAGTTTCGATTCGTTCGGTTGGGCAAATTTTGAATAAATCACGATTTTCCTATTAAGACGTATTAAACAACAATAACGATGATTGATTTAATTTGTTTTTTGTTAATTTGGGATTAAATAATATATTGAATCTAATATCTGAATATCGTCAATACTTAAATTTGTTTTGCGGATGCCTCGAATCGATTACAAATGTTATGAAACGATAATTTATTACAATAAAAATAGTTATTGTTTTGAATACGACTCAAATGAATATTACACTCGTTGTGTGTATTTCGCGTTTTTGTATTTAAATACGATAAAATAGCTGAGCGTTTGATTTGAAATGTCATGGTATTTTATGACAGCGAAACGGGATTGATCGAGACAAATGGGAATACAGACTTATATATTATTTATTTATCTGTTCATCTTTGCGCTGCACTTGTATTATAGCCCGTAGGTGACGGTATTGTTTTATACTGCTCCGAAACCAGAAAAAATATAATTTTCTAGAATTTAATCATCCTCCACCGTCGCCAGAGTCCCCGGAGGCTATTCGACTCTATGTGATCGGAAACCGTTATATTATATTTTACTTTTTTTTTCCTGCCAACTGGCCGGGTAGTGCCCTAAAACAAAATATATACGAGTATAACTTTACCCTTCTTTATTTTATACTTTCCACCGTAGTAAAATGTTATTATGTTTTTCGATACTGCCGTGTATAGTTGTTTGAAAATAAATCCCGTCGTGCCCCCGGGTCACTGCGGTACGCGATTATTCGATAACCTACAGTTTTCGACTCTATTCGTTCGCATTTTTTTCTACTGTTTTTCTACCATCGAATTCGGAATAACGCGCGAGCATTAAAACGTGATATCAGCTCGAGCGCGGGAAAAAACCCACCTCTTCAATTATCGTCTGACTATTAATGTTTTAATTGACGTTTTGATACCCGCCGGTGTCGGCACCTTACAATTCACTACTAGTCCGCACCACGAAATCCGAGACAACGTGGTCGTGAAATGTATTTTCGTACGAATCCGTGCTGAAACGACGGACTAAAATATGAACGTATATAGCGATTCGACCGCAGTGCTCGCATCTCGTTTGAATTCCGTCAACAAAGCACAGCACAGTCGTTTGGTCAACATCGACCCCCGTGGAGGTCAGCTGACAATACAACACCGACGTCAACGGGGGTAACTAGCGAAAAGCACGAACTGACAGGAAAAAAAAACCAAATCTTAAAAAAAAAAAAAAACAAATCGTATTTCGATTTTTGGTTAACCGTAATCGTTCTTTTCACGCGGAACAGTCACGATGAACAAGTCGACGACGCGGTTTCGTGTATATAAATAGCCATACGTTTACGTTGACAACGCCATTCGGTCCCGATCGAACAAAGATCCAGCGTAGTATTAATTACCGTATACCGTCGCTCCGTCACGACACGCGGTCGACAAATGAACCGTTCTCGCTCACGATCTATTGTGATTTATCAACAACTCCTACCGTACCGTCCACTGACAAAACGGACGCCCTGATAGTGACCGTGGGACGTTTAAAAATATATACCGGGTGTCCCGTGAGAAATTTACCGTCGTGATATCTCCCGAGATAATGAAGATACTCAAAGCCTGTTTTTTTTTTTTTTTTAGAAGATTCACAGGGAGGGCTAAAGATAACAAATAATTTTCATTTTAACGTTTCGATGAACGACTTCAAAAATAACTTTTTACATTAAATGATTTTCAAAATAACCATTTTATAGAGTTTAATTTTCTGAAAATGTTGTTTCAATTTTTTTATTTCCAGTTACTAAATGCTTTTTAATATATTTCTTAGTTTCCAAAAAAATGTATTACATTTTAATAGTTATCGTATCATTTTTTGATATTATCTAATTATTCGATAATTATTCATAGTCATGATTTACCACTCCAATAATCATCGTTTAATAAAGACCATCAAACAAATGACGATTCGCTGATAATACTTTCATGGTACAACTATAATTGTATAGTTGTTATAGGAAGCTGCGACATCGGTCCACGGGGTTTTACGTATTTGGCCATGGCGTTTGAAATAAAAAAATTTTAAAATTTATTCGAAAAATCTATCCGATGCGCATGAATCGAGTTCGACACGGCCTCCGTGCTGAAACGTAGTCCAACCTCCTCGATCCATGGTCCGGCAAATCCGACTCGTGCCGGTTTCGTCCTCCGCTGGCTTGGACCGTCGCGTGCAACATCACGTTCGCGGTGCAAATTATGGACCGTGTCCAGAGACGATCGGTCCTGGTAATGGTGTCACAAGGGAAACTCACCGAGCGGATCCATCGCCTCGGCGCTTTTATGCGTTTTCCATTTTTGCCGCGTCTTTTCCGAACCGTGGCACTCGATCGGCGACCCCCCGCGCTGCCGTCGATATTCGTTTCAATTTCCGATCGGAGTCGACGACGCGAGAGCACGCCGACGACGGGCCGTCATCCGAACACGACCCGGTTGACCTCGTGACCGCCGCCGTACGACGCGCGCGATGAAAGAGACGTGGGCGACAAATCGACGACAAATCGACCGGGTAGGGTGGTTTTGATCGGTGCCATCAATGTTCGCCCCGGGGGAAATCGAAGCGACCGAAAACCACGGGGCGTCCAACAGTGACGGAATACGTTTTATACAACGTCTGAAGGTGACGTGTATGTGTATACATGTGTGTGTGTGTGTGTGTGTGTGTGTGTGTGTGTGTGTGTGTGTGTGTGTGTGTGTGTGTGTGTGTGTGTGTGTGTGTGGGGGGGGGGGGGGGGGGGGGTGGGTGTGCGCGCGTACTGATGCCCAGTACCGTAACTACTGTTGTATACTGTTGAAAAATGTCAAACGATACACCCAAAATTTAATTTATTATATTGGTATAGTTACTTTAGTGTAGGTGACTATTTATATAACTATGTAGTTAAAGATCACATTCTCACGAGATTATCAAAACATCGAGACATTTTCTTTAGCAATTATAATTTACAATTTTTCGTAATGTTCAGTTGAGTTTTAAGCTAATAAGAAGTTAAAAACAAACACAAACTTTTTTAGTTTCTTACTATCATACAGTATATAACTGTTATGGTTGAAATTATTATTTTTTTTTCTTTGTTTTTTTAGCATTAGTGAACAACGGTGAATTCGTTTATAATTTCATCATAATACTCGTATGTTGAATCACTATTGGTTCAAATTTAATTAATCTGAACGCGGAGAAAAGATAATTTTTGATACAGTGAAACTTCGTTCAAAAAAAGCCAAGACTGCAAATATAATTAGTGCTTTTTTGATATTTGAGCATATATTTTGAAGTGTTGGAATATATTACGCTGAACTTGTCCAACAGAGAAGCTATAATAAAATTCCATGACAGATATCAGAGTCGAAGCAAGGACGAGGCAACTGAGGCACGCTTCATGGGGCCCAGCATTCCACGTCCCTAGATAAAAAATAAAAATAAAACAAATATCAAATTGGTGCTGTCTATATCGTATGAATAAATATATATTTAATCGAACGTTTTAACTGTCCTGCTCTTAATTGACTCATTGATCAACGTACAACTTTAATATCTTACCGATTTATTTGAAATTTTAAGGATGCGTATTTATTTTTATGTATAAGCAAACTAAGAAAGGATTTTTGAAATTCATATTTCAAAAGGTTATACACTTATTGACTTGAGAAATTTAAACCATTTTAAAATGTTTCGACGAGTAACCAAAAACTATTACTTGACATATTATTGAATTTACTTACTTTTATTTATATTTTTATACTTCAACACGATACTGACAAGTAATTCAGCTAGTTTTTTACAAACGGAGTTATTTTATAAGAATATGCCGTATGTATCAATTTAGGAGGATATTTAAAATATTTTTTTGTTAATTTTTAATTAGTACATATTTTCAACATATTATAATAGGAAAATAGGTTTTATTTTTTTTAAATTGGATGAAATGAGAACATTTATTATTTGCTATTGTTTTTAAACATCAAGAACATAATTGATATTTCAAAGATTTGGAAAATGACGTTTAATATTGAAAACTTTCATCACAGCTTTTGTCTTAGTGACAAATTAAACAAACTGACAAGGCCCGTGCTTGATCCGGTAAAATAAAAGAATATTGTTACGTCAACTAAGTCAAAAATTGTCTGTTTTCTGTTTCAAATTTTCTTCTCTTTTTATCCATATTCAAATAAAAATAGTAGAACATAGAAATTAATGAACCGTATTATAAATCGAAAAAATAAATCAATGCCATTAACACGAAAAAAATTCCAAAATAATACAACGGCGGTAATCGACAGACTGACTACGTATCGTAGACGTAAAATCAACTAGCAGTCACCCAATGACCCAGTTAAAGTTTAGATACGATATGCTTTGCGACCAGTTTATCAAAAGTTGTCAGTGAAACCCAAAAATATATATCAAAAATAATATTTTACAGCAATAAAACATAGAATGTTGTCGTAATATGTGTTTTTATTTTTTGTCTGCGGGCCGGATAACATTTGTTCACAGGTCGTATGTAGCCCGTGGGCCGCCATTTGGTGAACCATAATATAGCCACCAGCTATTGCAATACAATACTTTTAATTTTAATAAGATATCGAATAGTCACGAGGAAAATTAGAAAATTCCGATTCTAAATAAAAATAGAAGAATAATGAAAACCCAACACATAACAATTTTTATTTTATATTATGATTTCACCAACACTCAAACCTCGCCCTCTAACTCTGCCGTGCCCTTGGCAACCGCCCGTCTCGTCGACCCTTTCGTCAGACACCGACGACATGTAATATTATTATTATTACACACACATACACACACACACACACCGTGGACAACGTAGCTTTCACAACTCCTGACGGACGATGACGACGACATCATCTCTTCAGCACATACCTCCAACCCACCGACGTCGTCGAGGAGAGTGACCAGTGAAGGGGGAGTGTTGTCTCGATGCCATGTCGTTGCCGGTAATCCCGCGTGCACCCCCGGGGGAAGGCGGCACAAGGGTAGTCCGACAATATTTGAAAATCCTTTTGTTCACGGAAAACACGCGGAGCTTTGTGACCTCGCGGGTACAAGAGTTCGGCGCGGCGGTGTTGGCCTCGATTTTAATCGGCCGAGGTCGGCGTGTATACACACTGTATCGACAGTCGTGGGGCACACGGCCACGTCTGAGCAGCGAGCAAGCGGACATTTTTTCGGAAAAAAAAAACACATTTCGTTTGATGCGGCTTGTTCGAATTCGGTGTTTTATTCGTTTGTTTTTATCCGTTTTTATCGTCACGTTGCAAAGTTTTTAGTATGTTTATTCGGAAATTTTCAATTACCGCTGACCCCAATTCTTTGTGGTGGCTTGACGAAATTTTTTATTGCGTTTTCGACGGTTCCGGTCCGACCCTTCGCAGAGTCATTAAAGGACCCGGGAAACTGTTTTAACAACCGTGATGCCCGAACTGATGTATTTTGAGCGTTTTAGTTACTTTTTTTTTCTTTTATTTTTTATAAGCGCGTTAAAGTACGAGCCCTATTAATTATTTCACATTATTATTATTATTATTATTATTATTATGATCAACACTTATTTCAACGGGTCTTTTCAATTAATATCGAACGGGCGAGTCTCGGCCCTAAACATAATGCATTTACCAGTATATATACAAATATTTAACACTGCGTTATTTTTCCCTCTACAATATTTCATTTTTTTTTTCAGATATTACAGTTACGAGCAAAGTAACTAAGAGCAGTAGCCGCAAAATACCGGATAATGGTAAGGACGATAAAGTTAATGCAATAGTATTTACGATAAGAATAAACTTTCGGTAGATAAGAATCTCCTTGGTAATGAAATTATGTTGTGTGTGTGTGTATATATATATAAATGTATGTTAACATTTTAAAAAAAAACAAGACTTTAGTGTGATACAAATAAATATCCTATACACAGAGTGTTCGATGGAGATCTAAATATTATTATCTTCTTCTTCTTCTTCTTTTGGTTTCTGCCTTTATGACCATACCGCTAAATACAAATCTCGCCATCTGTCCCTATCCTCTGCAGCTTAATATTATTATCACGTTGCGTATTATATTGCGTCGTGTAAATCCCCAAGGGACGCGATCGTACGTATGTGTAATAAAACGTACACAATGTGTCGGTATAGAAATCGCTGAAATTTAAAACGCTCACCCGACTCGATCGAAATCGTAATGAGTTTAAACACTGCGAGTCCGCATTCAATTACAGTTCTAAAGCGTATTGATTATGGAATAATTATTACTGTTTATTGCGATAACGCAAACGTAGTATGACGAATCCGATATAACTAAATCCGAGTCGTTTCGCAGATAAATATGTCACGAGTACTTTTTGATTCGTCGCTATGTTTATTGCTACAAAGAAAATATATTTTCGTAAACTTATAACCATACCAGACACACACAAATGTACGAGTTCATTGGCGAATATCATAACTTTTCACGGTGTAACGTCACTCCGGGGAATACCGTTCGCTATAAAAAAAAGAAAGAATAAATGAAACTTTAGTTAAAAAAAAAAAAATGAATACACACATATATATACATATGAAACTTGTTCACGTATACCTTCTCCATGGCGAATTCGTGAAATCGTTCAATACTTTGACTATGTTTGACCACAAATACGATAAACATGACGTGAGTCATATATCACGATGTGTACGCTTGTATTTTCGACTGGCAAACTCTGTGCAGCGGCACGACAACTCGCGTTCATTGTGCGTACATCATGTCGTCGTCCCCGGGGACACCGGTATCGGTAAGGTATGCGTTCATCGGCTCCAATTTATATTGGCGGGTAATCATCAGAGTCCATACGGCCGTTCCGATTAAAACTACTAAGTCGGTTAGAATTAAACGAAATTCGTCTTCGCCGAGTTGAACGGGAGAAAAAAAAATCAAAATAATTTATCTGTGCAGACCACTGTTTTCCTCTTACCATCCGGAACGAATATTCTCGCCACGATACATTCAAGTCCACTAATTACGGAAACTAATCAAATTATCCCCTCGATACAACTAATACGTCCATTGTTACAACGCCGCAAATAACCAGATAGAGCACTACGGTTTTCGATGACTTCTTTTATTAATTAATAGAACTTTGCGAAATCGTCAGGCATTGTTTTCAGTCATATCGTTAAATCTAATCCGGTTGATCAAGCGATAAATACACACACAAACACACACAAACACGCATGTTTATATATATATATATATATATATATATATATAAACCCACCATAACGTTACGAGCCAGAGGATAGAGTTAAAAAAACTTAACACTTCGGTTTTTTTCTCTTTTTTTTATTTTTTGTTTTACCACGTGGTGCGAAAAACACGATAAAGTGATTTTCTTCAATTCTTACCCCTTTGCCAGTCACGGCTCAATTCGCTCAGCTCTTTCTGAACTTGGGCGTGTAGTTACACGTGTGTCCGACATCATTTATCATTCAAGCAAACTTCCTGCGCTATACAGCAGCAGCTATCCGCAGTGGATTTCGAACGTGCAGATAACAGTTCTGTCATCCTGAAAATTTTGCTTTGTCAAGTCTGAACTTTCGCGTGCACATTACCACGTACCGCGTGACAACAGCGTTTTCGTCGCGTGATATGTGGACGCGCTAAATCGTTATGTTATCAACCGCCTCGACGTGTCAAACACAGCCAGTGGCGCGAGAGTTAAACCGACGGCGGCGATAAAACGCGAGACGACGCCGATTGTGTTCTCGGCGTGGCGAGTAATTACGACAAATTATCAATGAAGTACGCCGCGCCGTCTACGGAGAATCGCTGCGTAATACATTCGAATACTATAGTTTCTTTTTTCCGATGTGTTTTTTAAGGTCATCCCAAAATCGAATCCTTTTCCCCGTAAAAACTACAATGCAATCCCCGAGAGCAATGAAAACCCACTCAACTTCTTAACTCCTTTTATTTTTATTAACGACCTAAACATCATTAATATATTTTTCAATTTTTTCAATATGTTAAACTCCGCGCTGTTACCCTTACATCTATCGCCATTTAAATCCTCAATACTTCAGTTTTCTAAATAATTTATTTGCTTCTCGATTCACATCGGAGTTCTTTTTTTTTTGTTTTAGTATTATTCGCTTGTAAAACTTATCGCACTGAATTTCATAGTACATAAATTTCCAAAGATATTTCCAACAATTTTTTTGTTCACTTAATACTTATAAGAAACAAATCATTATTTACGATATGATACAACATAACCGACATAAATTATGTATTTGAATATTACTTCACGGCTGGTATCGACTTAGTAATATCGTCAATAACGTGTTTTTGAACGCCGAAAAGATAAATTCAATCGAGTATTTCAAATATTAAATTCATAAATGATCATTGTAATGATTTCAAATGTAGTGTGTAAAGTGGGTTGTACAATTCCCTGGAATTATGTATCGTCCCAATTCCCAAAAGCGGACGTGCAGTAAGACGTAGGTATACACACTCGTTTTATAATTCGCGTATTATTATTATTATTATTATTATTATAACCATTATCGTAATTATTATTATTATTATCCTACCCGTTAGAATTAATTCGTATCTCGGTTTTGAAATTCATCCGAGTACGGCGGGTTAAATATTATATTTGGAAATACTCCACCGGCCCTGGTGACTAAACAAAGAATAAACAGTACCGACGTATCCACGCCAAAAGAAAATTAGTTTATAGAGCGGTAAGCCACTGAGTCAGAGGTAAGTGTACACACAACGTACATGACCTCGGCCACTGGACATTAATTAACTTTGTGGTCATTTAAGCAAACGGTTTTAATTCGGTATAGTCAATTACGTGTACCACAATAATAATTGATAACAGTTAATTACGACAAGTATGTACAAGTGGGTATAATGTGTGTATAACCAAAAATATTAAAATAAAATAAAATATTCTAAGTTAATATCGAGAAAAAATTGTAATTCAAAATTACTGTATAATTATAAAAATGTATTATTTTGACTTGAAAATTATTTCCATAATAAATTAATATTATGGAAATAATTTATCAACTTTTTTGGTTTCAAATAAAATATCTTTCACTAATTTGAAACAGATCACTCTTATAATAATTGTTTATAAAAAGTCAAAGTAAATCAGAAGTGAAAATTTTAAAAAGCGAACACCGCAAGTGTATTTTTGATTCGAGATGACTTTAGAAATATTAAATGATGTGTTTGTGATAAATCATATATGGGATTTCTAAGAATCATATTTTTGTGAATCGAAAAGCTAATTACACTAAGGATATTGTTTTTCCTTTTTTTAGCTCCGATAGTCATGCACGCTAAACCTAATAAATAATGATGCGCACATTACAACTGCAATCGGCGTGGATTAACATTACACCAGATTACTTTCATTCGTAAACGTGATGTTGTAATTAAGAATTCGATTTCAAGAGGGAAATACTCGTCTATAGGAAAAATATGAGGAAACAATAATTAATTGAATTCATTTCAAAAATGTGGTATAAATCGATATTGAATTTCAATGTTAGTTCGAAAATTGTATTTTAATTTCTACGTAAACAAATATAGGAAATACTCAAACGGTATGAAATTTCTACGGTTTTTGTTTACTAAAATAATAAATATCTGGTATTTTGTTTAGAATTTTAACCTTATTGTTCCATTGTGTACGTCTGTACAATCAAAATAAGTCGTAAAGAAATAATTATTGATTCTTACCGACAGTAAAAATAACAAAAACCAAATTGCGAACTCTGCAACAACGCGACGCCCCGATTTCCATAACACACCTACTCCTAGAATGCCCTAATCTAGCCGAACAAAGAACAATTTTTCCACACCTAACATTAAAAGATATTTTAAGTATAGAAAATTTTAACTATTTAATAACATTCCTTAAAATAACCAATCTATATAATAGAATCTAAATAGTTATATATTATTGTTACTTATACCATTATCATCATATCCTTTGTACTATACTGTATTACCTTTATTTAAATATTATGATGATTGTAAATAACTTGAAAACACGTTTTGTTCCCGGCTAATGACTTTAATTGTTGAAGCCGTAATAAATGATCTAAAAAAAAATAATAATAACCAAATACGAAAGAGATTAGCATGATTATATTGGTTATCATAGTGTGATCGATTCACTAAAAAAAATTTTAAAAATGTATAAAAAATCGTTTCACTACATGATTATGTGTCAAAATTTTGAATTGAATACATCATGACATTTTATTTTGTTCTCATAGTTATTTTTTTATTTTTTTTTTTATTTTATTTAGAAATCGAATTGATTTCTGGGCCTCACTGAAAATACTTGTTTATATTTGAATATAAACAACAGTTTTGTTTTGAATTTTTATTCTACAAATACTTGTAGAAACCGAGACTAGAGAAAATTCACTGAGTGGATTTTTTAAACTTTTTAAGAATAATTTAGGAAATAAAACGAAACAGACAAATGTAGTACATCTATTGTTTCGGTATTATACTGCATTAAAGCTTCGTATTTTCTATTCTGGATTTTTCGATACACAGTTTTGAATAATTCAAAAATGCGCAGTAGTAATTAGCAGTTACACCGTGATTCTTGTGCCCTTGTACCACCACTTTTGACTTGAATTTAAAACACACGTATTGACGTCACTTTGTGTTCATGCTTTTTTTTATATTTCGTTTACAAATTAAGATCAAAGCGTTCACGAATCAAACCATTTAAACACATACAATTACCACTATTGAAAATTTGGTGATATCGTCATATTCATGAATACGTTAAAAAATAAACAAATGAATTGCCGGACGAATCATGATATGAAAAAAGTCCTTCATAAAAAGTAAAAGACAGTTGTGTGTGTGTGTGTGTGTGTGTGTGTGTGTGTGTGTGTGTGTGTGTGTGTGTGTGTGTGTGTGTGTGTGTGTGTGTGTGTGTATGATACTACCCAAACTTGACCTGATTCACTGTAATCTCGACCGACGTCTTATTAGAATATTGATGTCTACATTTTTATGTAGCGCATTACAATCCGTAGTCCGTGGTATTACAATTTAACTTTATAGTCACGTTCCTGATACTATCATACTGCGAAAAAAAAAACAAAAAAAAAATCATCGTCTGACGAGTTAGCCAAACCAACCCTCCGACTCGATTACGACGACCCTGCAGACTCGTGGAAAGTAACGTCCACGTACAGTTGTACGCTGGCCATTGAGAGAATTAACACAATGGGAATGCGCCACTTTAACCGAGAAATTACCTCGCATGGTGTATAAAAACATCGATCGATAGAATAATATAATGATTTCTTTCATACATTTTTGTTCAACGCAGTTTAACAAACAACATTATTATAACGGTATCGGGATAATTTTTTGATTTGACCATAAATAGATTATACATCTGATTTGTTCTGAATAAATTATATTTTATTTAATTTTTAAAACATTGTTTAAATAAACATAATTTATAACACTGAAAGAGCTACATTTGTATTTGTTATAGTATGTTAGTGATTTTATTTTTAAAGTTTATTTTAAACGATTATTGCTATTTGTGACACAGAACTACGATAGAAAATGTTCATTCTTAATTCAGTGGAAATCGTAATATTTAATTTGTATTATTGAGATAATAGTCTAAGTGATATAAGCATTTAAAGTTAAGGGTAACGGAGTAAAAACAGTGCATTTTCTCAGAGTATCCGGAATCAACCTATCCGTTGTTCCAAAACGAATGTGATATTTCAAATTGTACGTGGAAACTAAGATTGAAATTTATGAACAATACATGGCTAAATTGCATCAGGAAAAAATGTTTATGAGACCCCTGTACATCTAGTTTATTCCACTCTCTTGTCTACGTGCCGCACGGTTTATCTATTGAGAAACAAAAAATAAACAAATGCGTTTCGATATTGATCAGATGTTTATCTTATTCCACGATATATGTTATTAAAAATCGTATTTGTATTATGTTATTAGGTCGATATAAGATATACGTATACATACACGTATAGTATACGAAAATCTAAATCTGACGAAAACGTTTCGAATATTTTTCGAAGGGTTTCGCGACCGCGCGTATATTGTTCTTGCAAACACCGGTCCAGACGTGTGTTTAGATTTCAATTTCGAGGCTACAGATTTCGTACCCCCGTCAATGTCGTATTAAATCGCCAGAATGACAGACGGGAGTCCCCGTCGATTAGGATGCGGTTTCTGAGATACACGATTTCACGGATCATAATTCAGGTGTTACACTGGAGTTTGCAGACGTAATTATTTACAGTACACGTTTAATTTCGCTGAACTGTGCAAATGTGGATTTTCAAGAGCGCGAACCGTTTGAAACCCTCGTTGTCATAAACTTTGGCGTCGTACCTTTTTTTTCTTTTCTCGTCTTTTTCTCCTCGTTATTCTTTTGGAGCTTAGACTAAACAATTTAACACGTTTTGAACTCACACAACGTACCCGCACCAAGACACACACACACACAGACACACACACACACACACACACACACTCACAAAAACACAAACACAAACAGTCATACGGGTAAAAGCGTAGTAATATCGTAATATCATATTACAATAAATACGAGCGTATAGGTAACATTAGAATCGTGTTACGGAGTAGTAATAAATTGAAACGTATACGCGAACGGTTTTGAATAATATTTCAGTAATTTAAAATGACTCATACTACTCACATCAAATAACAAATGTTCGTCTTCTATGGCGAAATTAGCGTACGTAATAACCGTCTCGAAGCGGATACGCAGATCGCGTGTTGCGTTCGACTGTAATAAGCGACCTTTTTGAGGTATCTGTTAGAACAGGATACGATTTAAATTTACCAAACGTAAAATACCTCACCGTTGTTTTTGAGGAAAATTATTTACTCGCTCTACATGACTGAACGAACACTGTGGATTTCGGAGTTATTGTACGCCCATAATTTTTGTTTATACACGATCGCAAACGAAAAAGTTATGGATGCGTGGGTATTTTATAAACGTTAGAGAAATTTAAAATATGTCAGTGATTTTTTTTCTTTATCTAACATTAAAACGCTACGTTTTAACGTATTTTACGATTTATTTTAAACAGTGAAAATAATAATATCGTTCGAAACACGTATTAACGAAATAACTATTTGTATAAAAAAAAAAAACGTACTTCGTACCATGAATTTCAAAGAAACGATAGATCGTTTCTTTAGTAGTAACTATGTTTGGTTTAATTGTCAGTTTATTATTTATTTTTATCAAATCGTACTAAGTTGTATCGTTTCACACATGAAAATCATTTAAAAAAATTTTAACATTTAAAACATTTAAACACTTATGAAAAAATTTTGAGTGACAATTTATTTTAATATCGTAAGTAACCAATTATTTTTTCATTAACTTTCAAATTGGGAATTTGATTTATCAACGTTTTTATTTAATACTGTTTTTTGCGAATTTTAATACTCGTTTGTAAACTACTATTAAATTATCAAAACTTAACTTCAATAATTACCTACTTCAAAGTCCTCAACACTATTTGAAAATATTTTCAAATTCATAATATATAATTATTGATAAAAGATGAAAATTTCAAGTTCTGAGCACCAACATTTTTATAGTTATGGTTCTTCTTCTTAAGGTCAACAACCCGAAGGTTGGTTTGCATCTAGAAGAAGGTGTTACTTGGGAAGGGTTTTTCTAGTTTTTCTATTTACTTAAAACAACTTTTGAAAATAGAGAAAGATGACTTCCTCATACCATTTCGATCAATAGAATTATTGTAAATAGTTTTTGGACGTTGACTACTACCCCATACATATGTTCATAATAAAAAATTAAACATCATCATAAAATTAATAGATCCTTTGCTTCATTTGAAATGTAGAAAATACTTTTTTTTTTCAAACATTTCAAATGACTTTTAACGTTTTAATTATTTAATGTAAATAAATATGAAAAAGTAAGATTTAGATATTTGATCGATATGTCTAATTATAATATTGTCGTAGGGTCTACAGGACATATTAGTCAGTAAAAATTTGAAGTGAAGATGCTTCTCGTTCAATTTTTAACGGGTTTAATAATATTGGAAATTTTACGGAATTTTAAGATAAAATGAAAATTTAAGAATAAAAATGTATTTTAGTAAATACACTCCACAGCAATTTGCAAAAGGTCTCATATTACTAAGTACCATATTATTGATTGCAAGCATTATTTTCTGTGACGTCGTGTTTTCATGCTTTTTTTGATAATACAAAATTAAATATATTTAAAGAACATTAATTCTTTAAGTACACTATTTATGTCATCAAATAAAAAGGCAAATCAGAGAATTTTTTTTTCTACAGTGAAAATATTATCCAAAATATCGCAAAGTAAACTTGTGATTTTTTAACTATGATTATAGTATTTATTCACGATTTACGCAACCGATTTATGAACGTGCTACTACTTCCGAATCAGGTAAATCTCAAGGACGTGAAATGTCTTATAAAATTAATTTCTCGTGTACCTATAAATAAAAATTACGAAAACTATACCACTGAACAATTCAACTATAGATTTATTTTGACAACAATAATTTAATAATTGGCTTTATGAAAATGTATACAAAATATAGAAATTTTTGTTTAGATTTGTATTTTTATTATATATGCGTACACGTACGCGTGCGCAAACACACACACACACACACACACACACACACACACACACACACACACACACACACACACACACATACATACACACACACACACTCAATTGCAATTTCGTTATACCTAAATAAAGAATAATTATTGTTATGTTTACCTATTATTCAATAATACAAAGTTTATTTAATATTTCAAGATGCTCGTATGATAATATTAATCATCACGGCTTGGCCGATCAAACCATCGATTTATTTAGAGCTAAATGGTCTCAAAACTATTGTCTGTTCCGAGATCGGACGAACGATGCCTCTTTCCGTCAGTCAAATTTATAATTTTATTTTGGAAATAAAAACACGAGATCGATGATTTTATTTCTTTCCATACGGCTTAACTCTTTCCGGCACGGTGGGATACACGCAATCCCACCAAAAAAATAACCCATCCGGCACGGTGGGACAAATAGCATACCACCTATAAAATATTATTTTTCTATTTTTCAGTCGGCTGTTGGTTTAATTTAAGACATTTAATATATTTTCCTTTATACATAGCTTATGCATGTGAATTCTTAGAAGGTTAACATTATTAAATATCGGTTACCTAATTAATTATTTCCAATAATTATTTTCAAACATTTATTTTTAATACTTAATATTTAGTTTTCTCCTTATTGAATTGGTCAATTTGTATGATGATTATTTCATTTAATTTCAAGAATAATTTAATCTATTTTGGTTTTGGTTTTAATTAGCTCTTTATATAAGTATATGGCCTACTATAACCTACTATATGTGGATATCTAAAATATATGACACGTTTATTGCACGGTGGGATTTACACTGTAATACCTTTGGTAACTTCCAAAGTTTTTAAGTAATTTTCGTTTTTTTTCTAAAATCTGTGTTTGAATATATTTCTGATACAAAACAATAACGAAAACAACAAAAATTATAAAAATGTATATGTCTGTGCAACAAGGGTGTGGAATATACTCAAATCCTCGTGCATGAAAGAGTTAATTCGATAAAAAAAACTTGCGGTTTTCGTTTCGAATTCAGACTTAACGACTGTACAGTACACGCATCAGAAATTGTATTCACAAAATATAACACACTACGGTAGATAATACGATTGAGTTATTTCTTTGAATGTGTAATCCTTTTCGGAAGTGTACAGTGTATACACCCCATGATGTATTTAAATATGATTTATAATATTCACTCGGAGATGCCGTTACACATGTTCGGCGATACGCTTCTCGCGTTCCTCGTGCCGGCTAATATAATGTGTCTCAGCCAGTCACATTGTCTGAGCGTCAACTTCTTAATCGCGTCAGGATAGATACTGACGAGCTTTTCGTTTGACTCGATCCCCATTTTCCGGGTCGAAAACGAATTCCCCATAACTTTTAATTTGAATCTAATAACGTTGAACGTAAAATATAACGGCCAACACTAAAGCGCTCGAGCTCCGCCACTGTTCCAGTCATCCGTACGGTGTTTGATGTTTTAATAACGTTCAGTCATTTACGTATCGGTTCAATTTTCAAAAAAAAAAAAAACTCCGATAAAAAACAAATAAATGTTGCGTCGATGTTTAGATTATTTTGCTATTAAATATTTAACGGAACATCTTATCCATTGAAATTTAGAAATTCAGTTCACACTTTTAGTTCATAATTTTATACTTGACACGATGATATTACAAAATGGTTTCTAGCGAATTGGTCTGGCATGATTTACGAATTAAATTACAAGGACAGCATCGCGTATTCGTGCACTTTTTATTTTTTTTTTTTCGTTCTCGTGTTTTGAGGTTATATCAAGTCGGGGAAATGAGTAACGGTTTTCTTTTCTCTACGGCATTCAAATATTGATATAAATTTTCACATGGGCTGACGTAATTAAGGTAATATTGTAAATTAGTATTTATGGTCTCTCAGGGTGGGTTAAGAGTGGACTCCAAACCATACTGTTACACTCAGCCTTTATTCCATGGCAGCATTTCCACATTAATCATCCCATCTATTTCTGTCAGTTAAGTATACTTTTTAGATTTTGAACGGAGTGAAGAATGTATTGATTTTACAATGATGTGTGTTTTTTTTTTTTTTTTTTTTTTTTTTTTTTATTTTTTTATTTTTTTATTTTTGTGTCTGTCGACACGATTTGGGGCAGTAAAAATGCTTCGATTGCCTTATATAGCAACTTTTCTGAAAGGAAATTGAATCTAGTTGGTACTTTGGGGGGTCAAAAGTTAAAAATTTTCAATATTTTTTTAACGCGCCGGGAAAAACCCTTAAAAAATGAGGGAAAAACGGTATATTTTACGCAAAACCAGTTTTCGACAAAATCAAATTTTTTATTTTGCTATAACTCAAAAACTAATCGATGTAAATACTTGAAATTTTCACCAAAAGTTTAGATTAGCGTTCTCTATACACCGTTAAATTTTCAAAGTATTTTGACTTTTATTGAGCTAATTATAGACAATTGAAATTTTCAATTTTTTTAAGTTTTTTTTTTTAAAATAACGATAAAATTTTTTTTTTTTGCCAGAAAATCTTGAAAATTTAATACAAGGTTTCTTATAAGTTGTTCCATAACTGATAAAAAAAAATCCAAAATCGTAAGTCACAATTTTTTTTTATAAGTGCTCAAAGTTCCAATTTATACGAAATATGTAAAAATTGCGAAAATTTGCAAATAATTTTGTTGTTGAAAAATCGTAAAATTTTTTTCTTTTATAACTAAGTTTTGAAAATTTGGTACAAGGTTTTCCATTAGTTTTTCTTCAATTATCTGCAAAAAAAACTCTACCGGATTCAGACAAAAAAATTTTATGAGTGTTTGAAATTTAAATTTTTACAAAAACACGTTAAACAACGGTTTAGCCTCAAACGATTTTTGCTATTTGTTTTTTTTTCAAAAAGTATAAGTTGTAGAAACTTGAAAATTTTATCAGTTGTTTATATTG
This sequence comes from Therioaphis trifolii, assembly GCA_027580255.1. Lineage (NCBI taxonomy): Eukaryota > Metazoa > Arthropoda > Insecta > Hemiptera > Aphididae > Therioaphis > Therioaphis trifolii. The sequence continues at coordinate 13,270,656 of CM050406.1, read as the reverse complement.
TCATTTTCTTTATATAATTTTATTTTCAAAAGATTTCACTCATTTTTAATCAATTTATAGGCATTTGAAATATTCGATTTTTTTTATTTTTTTTTTTATAAATGTTGATAAAAAAAATGTAGCTCGGACGAAATACTTGAAAATTTAATAGAAGGGTCCACATAAGTTGTTCTAACTCCCATTCAAAAATTATAAAAATACATAGGCACAATTTTTTTTTATAAGCAGTTGAAGTTCAAAAATCGACAAAATTTGTCGAAATCACAAATTATGTCGTAGTTGAAAATGTATAAAAAATGTTCTACTCAAAGTTAAGAAATGAAAATGTATTACAAGGTTGTTCATAAGTTTAGCTTGCAAAAAGTATAAAAAATCTCACGATCGGTTCAATGAAAAAATGTTAACGGGCGTCTGAAACTGTAATTTTTACAAAAATTCAAGCGATTTACTATAAACATATTATTCACTGACAATTCATCTTCGTTCAGAATCGTTTTTTTTTTATAATATAAAATAATGTCCTAATCTATCCTATAATGCCTAATCTATCAATACATCTCATGTATCCCACCCAACTCCTGTATCTCTACTCATCACCATAATCTTGTCCGAGGAGCGGAGCGACGATGGACGAACTTCCACCACCATTGTCTTACCGGCTTTTTTTTCTTTTTTCTTTTTTTTTTTTTGTAAATAAACCACAATTTAATGTAAATATGAATGATATATTGAGTAATATCACTATGGTGAACTTCAAACTCGTAACTTTTGTACTCTTCCAACTTGAATTTACTTTCACGAACACAATATCTCACACGTAAAAATAATGTAGAAATGTTGACTTGAGAAACTAAATAATACATTGCGTTGTAAGTGTTGCATCACAAATGTCGTTATAAGTTGGTGTTTGCAAAACAGTAGGTGACATACATTTGTGTTCCATCGTGGTTAAAATTGGAATGAAAAAAAAAATGAAAAAATAAATATCTTCATCGAATTGCCACCTTCATGAGAAGTTGTAATTACATCACACTACGTTGTGTCTGAGCATTGTTCGGAGATAAACTGAAAAGGGCTTAAAAAGAGGTTTGAAATAATGATGATAAATCCGTTTTACTACTGGTTCTTTTTACACCTGACCGAAGAAAGTCAAAAGTGATGATTTATGATTGAAGGCCTTGATTCATTGAACTGTATTATACCATGTATTGGTTATAAATAACGAGCATTTACAAAAAATAAATTATGATCTTTTGAAAATAGAAATTAACTTTTGATAAATGATTTTACTTAAAACGGTTGAACATTAAATAAATACACGTTTGCAAGACGATAAAAACTATTTCTCAACTTTTACTTCGTGAAAAATGATGTGATTAATAAAATAGTTATCGTATGAATATCAAATCATGTCCGACAACACACGAGTATACGATTTTGTAACATAAAACGAATATTATTGAACTTCACACGTATTATACATACAGATTTTTTTTCTTTATTTTATTCAAAATGTATCGTCTAACAATACAGGTAATTTTGTAAATTAGAATAAATACTTTCAACAAAACGTGAAAATGTATCAAATGAAACGTTCGCTCCACTGTAAATGTGCATTCTCGATGAGTCATATAGCTAATCAAAACAATATTGTATAGTGTAGTACCCTAGTGTAGTACCTTCATATTGTAAACATTGTGATGTGATGAAATTCCACGACTGAATTGAACATTTTTACCATTTTTCTACATTTAAGGTAAGCGCCGGGAATGACACAACAAAATTATGATCAGACAAAACGTCGAGTATAATAACAATAATTAATAATAAATTGCGATCAACTTCGTTTCACAATTTAAATTATGTATCATATAATATGCTATTTACAACGTTTTCAAATTATTTTTTTTGTATTTTAAATTTAAATTTGCAGTTCGTACATCAAACCGGCTGACTGAAATACGTCTTCGAGTCGGTTTATAAATAAATTATTCGCAATACGCGTTCGTATTATTTATAAACGGTTTAAAAACAGACTCGACTAATGATCGTTTGAATTCTAGTTTATAATATTTAGATGATAACTTAAGGACGCGATGAAAATGTACAACCAGACTGTACTGTACACGGAACACAGCCACGCGCATGTATTTATGTTTATATTATTTCGTCCGTTGAGTGGAGGAAAGTGGAGGGTACGTTCCGATCTTTAAATAAAGCACGAAACGAGCTAGACGAGCGCCGAACACATTTTAATAATACTTTATACAGGTAGGTTTTTTCATCATACGAGTATACGCGTCCTCGTGTGACGGCGTCGTGACAACACATCACATTATTGTGTCGTATCGACGATTTGTACTTATTACGAATCTCCTGGTGACATGTTGTGTTTTCCACGGGGAAACAAGAACGAAACTAACACTTGGAAAAAAAACAAAAAGAAAAAAAAAACTTTACAGCTTTATTCGTTTTGTTTTTCAGCGCATTTGACCCTTTTATTAATGTTTTTCTTTTTTTTTGTATCTACCAAAACATCTCACCATAAAAAAAAAAAAATAATAATAATAAATAAATAAATAAATAAATGAACAAACAATTATTATCTCATGATGACATCAAAATAAATATACAAAGAAGATTGTGAAATAATGGAACGCGTGTTAATGATTTCTTTTTATCGACCACACCAATTTTAATTTTAATACGTCAACTTGGGTAACTATAATAGGTAGTGCGTACTCACAAGTTTGTCGTAAAATAATGTAATTGCGAAGTGTCCAGATGGATTTTATTATTTCTGAAGCTGCTTTTTTTTTTACTTCTCAATCGAGTGTCACTAAATGGCGGCGCACGACGAAAATGCGACGCGTTCGTCGAAGTCATGGAAAAATGAGTTTATTTCCCTGCGGATTGCGTCCACCTAAGGTCAGTGTAAACACGTATTTGTATTATTTATCTACAACGACCTTGGAACCGTCGTCGGCAAGCGCGACAGTGCCGACACCACGCGCGTGGCGCAGGAGAGTTTGCTATTATCTTTGGCGGTCGGAAGACGCTCGGACGTTCGGGTACAGCCCAAACACAAATGGATTGTTTTTCTTCCGGTGGCCCACTCACGCGCGTTCCGTGAAAAAAAGTCGAATCCGCCTGTACCTGCCACGCGTCGATCATCATCAAGGGATTTATAGATGATTTCAATAAATCACAAAGTTAATAAAAAACCTGATAATATATGAGTAGATAATAATATAATTCATATACTGAGGTGATAATCGACTTATAATCAATACACAACATTAAAATCACCTATAAACCTCGGATCGTCATCTCGATTAAAGGTATTATAATATATTCATATTTATACATTTTAGATTCTGAGTGAAGCGAAGGATCTTATGGTTTTACAATGATGTTTATTTTTAATTGTTTAATTTTTTTTTTCTGTAAACACTTTTTCGTATAGGAATCCTTGTCCAAAAGTTTCGTCCAGCAACTTTTTAGATTCGAAATTGAACTGAGATGGTACTTTAAATAGGTCATTTTTCCAAAATCTCCATAGTTTTTCCAGTAATTAAGAATAACGATCGAAAAACTGAGTAAAAACGGTAAAATCGGTAAAAATCCGCCGTAAACGAGATTTTCACTGCACAGATTTTACGTATTTAGTCATAAATCGAAAAGTACTGAAGCTAGAAACTTGAAAATTTTATCCAATATCAAATACATACTTTTTTATATTGGACAACATTTTCAGAACAATTATAGCCTTTTTGACTTAAATATAGAGCTTTTAGTTTACCAAATTGTTTGAAAGTTTTTATGTAATATAATTTTAAATATTTGACAAGAAGTTATGAAAATTTAATATGACCTTACTACCTAATTATCCTAACAAAAATTGAAAAATCGTGACTCAGGTTTTTTTTTATAAACACTTTAATAAATTATTATACGATTTTTTACGATAATGTCTGATTTCTTTTAAGTTTATTTCTAATGAAATATTGAGTATTTGTTAGAAAGTTCTGAAATTTTAATACAATTTTACTCTTATACTAAACTATCAATATCGAAAAAATATCGATAATCGTGACTCAAGATTTTTTTTCCAAGCATTTAAAAAATTATACAAATAACCGTAAAATACGTAAACAGTATTTAAATAATAATATATTATATTACACCGAAGCTTTACTCAGAATCGTTTTATACTAAAGAAATGAGTCATCATTTCTTTAAAACTTAATACATTCATCACCAATATCTTGTCCGAGGACCGAAGGGACGAAGGACGAACTTGTACCACCTTCATCTCACTTACCAGCTTTTTTAAAAACAATTAAATAACCTAACTAATAATAAGTTTACATAAGATATAACAATGTATAACTAACGAAAAAAATGAACTTTCCTTCCTTTCAGTCTCCTACTAACACAACCAGACACAGAACAAGAAACCACCATGATGTTGAATTACTTGAATTGCACTTATTAGTTTATAGTTTATAAATTATAATCGAAAAATTGTGTTTCAATCCGAATCCATATAGAAAGATAACAGATATATAAAACAACATTTTTATATATCTGTGGTTTCAATCACAGAAAATTATATTTCATGGAATAATATAAAATGTCATGGATTAATCATTCATATTTAGCCCTGTTCGCATATGGATTCTAGATTTCAATTTTATTCGTTGAGTCGGCTATCTAGTTGTTTTATATATCTGTGTGTGCACTACGGTGGTCGTCGTTTTATATAAATGTTTTGGATTCTAGCAGAGCCGCAGAGGGCAGGGAGATTCGTAATACCCCCGTACGTTTATACATCCTCTCCAAAAAACGAATGTCTTCGTCGAAATATGATCTGACAACGAACTAATATTTAGAGGGGTCAGTCATCGGCTTTGTTCGAAAACGGAATCGTATACGGAAAAAAAATCGTTCCGGTACACGACAGCATAACACGCACACGGTCATAAAATCAGGTCGCAGTATTATAATTTTTGGCGTTCAATGTCTAAAAACATAATGCGTCGTCCTACGTTTCGAAACGACCACGAAAGATTTGTGCGTATCCACCGCGTCGGACGCACGTCTGCAATCTTTTTTCGCGTCGATCACGCGGTCGGTCGGTCGGTCGTTCTTCGCGTCAGGCCCAACGCATTATTGTTATTATTATTATTAATATTACTTTTACTATTATTAATTTTATTATTATTATTATTATTATTATTATTATTACATGTATACCCGTCGAGCGTGGCCGTGCGCGCAGGGACCGCCGATACGATGCGATCCGACGCGATACACACGTACGCACACATTACGTATTCATGACGACCGCACGCGCGCGAGTGCGATTGTACGTTCACCACGTTTATATGACACGACAATAATGCGCTCGTATATTATACGCGATATGTGTGCGTGCGTGTTCCCACTTTCGTCCCCGTACGAACGGTCAGTGTATGGGATCTATTCGTACACACACAAACGATATTGTTATGGCAACATCTTCGTGCGATTAATATGACGTTTTCTATTCGTGGATAACCGCGTGAACATCGAAGGACGTAACTGTTGTATTGTCACATAGATGATACCTAACACCTATTTTAATTTAATTATTATTATAAACATAAAATTAATATAATTGTCAGCAAACGCACACATACGCATACGCATACACACACACCACCTTCAGGAAATGTTGACCAGACAGATTGCAACAGAATAAAACGCCTTCCGCGTCAGACGTGATGATTGTTCGTTCTGCTGCCATCTTTGTAGAGGACGAAATGCTGCGCGATTTACGAGTGAAGTGATCGGTCGTTCTTTTGTTTTTGCATCAATAATATTTTTCATTGTCTTTAATTAAATGGTTTTAATTGTAATTATAAAAGGTGTTTATATTTAATCATTTTTCTATTTTACGTACTTGAGAAAAGTATAAGACAAAGATAGGAATCAGGAGGCTAAGAGATCCTCTCTTAGTCTTTTTTTATGAAGTTTGGAAATATATTTTCCAAGTAAAAACATGTTAATACAATTTGTATTACAAGTATATACATATTTCATTATAGTACTTATTTCACGTATTATAACACATAGCGTGTATTTACGGATTTAATTCAAAACTGCTTTCATACTCAGGCATTCAATACTCTCTATGAGTTTTAGTCACTATCACAATTTATCTCCATTCTTTCGATCCTGAACTAGTTTTTGACCTTGTCAGTCTACCATCTTATCGAGACCTTTTTCCATAACCACCAGCTCCAGTTCAAAAAAACGCTCAGCGTTTTGCAAGTCGCAATTTTAAGCTTAATTTTTCGAATTCCGTGTCCAGTCTTATTTAATTGTTCCTGAGTCTTCGATTAATTTCATGATGGTCTCATAACTACTGTTTTTTTTTCAAATTATTAGTGTTGTTAGCCCTTTTTTACTCCAAACTCGGAGAACCAGGTCTTCCAAATTCCTTAAGTTGTGGATAGTGGCTAGTACATCGCACCGTATAAAGTGATATGAGCGTCACTTTCTCTACACCGGAACTGCTTTAAAATGCCTTTTAATGAATATACTTGTATTATAGTTTATCATATCATACTGACACCTGTAATGAAAATATAAAAAAAATAATGGACGATCACTTGTTTCTCTGTGTCTTTTATTTACGGTATTAATACATCAAAATGTAATGATATTTGAACCATTTCTTATGTGACCGTACCTTAAATTATTTCTATCACTGCTCAAGAAGTTATTGACGAATCGACTAAACATAAAAATTGAGTTTTGTAATTTCGTCATTTTAAGATGAAATTGTATAAAGGAAGTGTTACAAGTATGTACATAATCAGGCGTGTATTATTTTAGTTTATTGGTAGGTAGTAGTTTTAGCTCAAAAGATCATGCGATAATAAATATAAATATAAGTTATAACTTAATATTTCCTTGTACATACAATACATAAATTAATATTTGATTTTGAAGATTTAGAACAATTATTCAAATGTACTTTTAAGTACTTTTTCAGAATATTTTACTGATCCTCCTTCAAAACAACAAGTATACATATATCACCGGTCCTGAATAACAGGTGCCTTTTTTCAAAATATGTGATTACAATTGCTTATTACATTTTGTAGTATTATTGTTTTTTATGGGAACCCGTGAAGCTACTGTTATATTGAAAGTACCTCATTATTTTGTTGTCCCCTACTAGTACGCAATCGATTGATCGAGACCGGCTGACAATAAATGCAGAGACACGTGAAACGACATTACTTTCTCTCAATCATCATCATCATACAGTCGTCGAACACGTACGTCTCCGTCTCATCAAAAACGGAAGGTCGATTTACGTATACACGAGCGTTTCTTGCTAATTTATAACGTATATACGCTCGTGTGTGTGTGTGTGTGTGTGTGTGTGTGTGTGTGTGTGTGTGTGTGTGTGTGTGTGTGTGTGTGTGTGTGTGTGTGTGTGAACTGTGAATACGCATATTGTACACACACAGACACACACTCGTGCGTCGTGCGGTGGCGGCGGTTTGGCGATAATAAATTATTACTATTTCACGGGTCGTGGACTCGGAGTTATGTGGTGCTTAATAGACTTGCCGGAGATGGCAGTGACGGTAGCAGTGGCGGTGACGAACATTCGATTAATTCGGTTAAACCGCACTTCTAGGTCACTGCTGCCGGTCTGACGACAAACACTGACCCAATGTGTGTTTACGCACGTGTGAGTGTGTGTGTGTGTGTGTGTGTGTGTGTGTGTGTGTGTGTGTGTGTGTGTGTGTGTGCGTGTGTGCGTGTGTGTGTGAGTGCGTCACTCGAGCCGACATATTACATTAAGAACTCAGCCGCCGCAATAAACCACAGACGCTCGCAATCCCGTGGCCATTCGCGCTCCGTGTGATGACAAACGATCGCGGCCCAACGAGGATCACGCGGAATAAAAACAACCTCCACTGCGTATGGGTATTCACGCTCTTAACTACGTATCTGTTCGATTAAATGACTATATCATGGTACATCTCGTATTATTATGATATCTTAACAGCAAAAGATGCTGTGAGTACCTTCGGATCCGATGGTCGTCGGCCCAAGGGGTTTTACACACAACTGTACAAGGCGTGCGTACCGAAGTTCCCGTAATACAAGAGTTATTGATTGAGGGTGGACGTCGTTCAGTTTGCCAATTATTTTCCTTTTCTGCAAAATAGTCACCGAGTTGGTAATGATCTTGTTTAATACGACTCATACATTTAAGAACAATTTTTTGACATTTATCAATTAAGTATACTACAATTGTATTTTAGATTCCGAGTGAAGTGAAATAATGATTTCAAATCTGTTATCATCAAAATAATTGTGTTTAAATATGGGAAAATACTAATATATTTATAATATCGTTTATAAGATTCAATAAATAAATATTTTGAATTATAAAAAAAAAAAAAAAAATTCAAGTGTTCAAAAAAATTAACGCGAAAAATCAGTTTTGCTAATTTTGAACCCGAGAGTGCTATGCGTCCCCTTGTACCTTCCCTTGTATGTTTTTGACAAAAAGAAAGAATACATGATTTGCGTCTTTGCGCGCAACATGGAATTCATTCGGTTTTGTATTTGTTTCTATACCAATTATACACTATTCGCGAGCACTCTATTTACGAATAATACACGCAAACGTGAAAATATTAATATTATGTTACGCCACACGGCTCACGTTTTACAATACATCAAATCATTATTAAGGTTTTCATCCCATGGCATACGAAATGGTAACTCTATCGGGTTCTCTGTATATTTTTAACGTGTTTATTTACCTCCGAGTAAATATTTGCGCTGAAATGTTAATAATATATATATATCCTATATTATATGATTCATATTTATTCATATATTTGAAACTGAATGTTATATAGCCGGAGCATACCTTTTTTGAGTTTGTCAACATTGAAACGTGAAGCTGTTGATCTTAGAGTACTTGACCAAATGGCGTACAAGAATAAGACCTCGGGGATAATGAGTGCGTTATAAATTCGTATATCGTACCCCGAAAATGAAGTATCACGAATACTGCACGTATACGTACATATATAAATTTCTATGTATATTTCTAAAATGTTTGATATGTTGTTCGTGTAACTCAATAAAATATGAATATTTTATACAAATGTTGGTTGTGTATGACCCTCTTGAGTGACAATACACAATATGATATCGTAATTGTGTACATTTTATGCGTTTTGAAATCGATTCAATATTTCGTAAGGGTTTTGAAGTGTTTGCTGCTTTCAAGAGGCCACACCTTCGAATACTTTTTTCTATTTAATATGAGTGGTAGCTACACAAATCGACACCTAAAAAGTAGTTATCCGTTATGCACTGATAGATAATAACTGGTACATATCAAGATATCAATTTTTTTTTTTTTTTAATGTGTTTAATTTGTCACTCTATGATGAAAAATAAATAGCTCAAAACGCATGACCATAGATTTATGAGTTATTTCAACGACGAATTACAATAATATGGTCAATACATTGGATAATTGTGTGGAGTCGATCGAACGCGTTACACGGAAAGAGTTTATGTTAAATAGTAAAAATTAGATACACTCTCATTAAGTCAAGTGAAAACAATATAATTATTGTTGAACACGATAATGCTGAGATGAGTGAAAAACACAGTGTATATTATTATGTATTAAGACTCAAGGCATTATATTTATTCTATTCATTTGGTTTTGATTTCTACAGACTAAAAAGTTGGATTTAAATAATATAATCCGACAAATTGAAATGTCTGATCCGTAATCAGGCGAAACGTGACGTTCGCCTCACGACGTCTACGACCCAAAAAAGATAGTGTCCGGAAAAAATAAACGAACAAACGTCGTTGTTGATCCGACAGGGACCCAAAGTGCCGAACCGAACGTGTCGTGACGTTGTCATCCGCAAATCGTACTGGGTCGCGATTTCATACCTTCTGAACGCACGAGAGTTCGCACAAAGACTCGTGTGCACTTCAGAAGTGTGACGTGGCGAGCAAACAACAATACCGTCGAGCTGACGTCTCTCGGAGAATTGACCGCGACGACGACGACGACGACGTGAGTACGCGTACGTAAGAGACGCTGGTCGCCACGACAAGTCGACGTCAATATAACGTAATAACATAGTTCTACCGATGACAATAGTAATAATAATAATTATTATTATTATAACAACAACAATAATAATAGTAATAATAACAATAATAATGTTTTCATGGCGCGCGTCGAGTACCATTGTGTGTCCTGTTACGCATGTGCCACCCTCACACACACACACACACACACACACACACACACACACACACACACACACACACACACACACACACACACACACACACACACACACACACACACACACACACATAGAAGAAAACCAAAGTTCTCGAGACCACGACAACCAGAACGACAGTGACAATTGTGAGACGTGATAATAATGGTGCGAAAATCGCGCGTCTTATGTATACGATTGTTCCACGACGAAAACGCACAGTTGCCGAGGTCTGTTCGCCGACGGATTGAGATGCTGTGGGGTGGGGGGGACTAGAGTGTTTGGTTGCCGACTATATGTAGAAATACGAAAACGCTCGTTACAGACAGGTTCCTACACAATGTCAAGAGTGACTCGTGACCGTAATGCAAATAACGGTTTTCGCGACGTAACGACGCGATCCGACATGTGTGTGTGTGTGTGTGTGTGTGTCTGTGTGTGTTGGTTTGGAAGGATCTTCTTGGCCGAGATGTTTTACCTGAACACCCTGCCGAGTGGACGGGATTCGATATTTAAAAAGACTCTCGAGCTTAAATAAAACGGTATGATCACCTGGGTCTCAGTGGCCTTCGATATAACTCCGGTCATAAATAAAATTCTGATATAATTACGATATTATTATTATTTATTATCGTGTCGGTCCTAGTAACGATGTTCTCGTTTTTATTTTCAAGTCGATATCCAGATCATTTTTGGTTTTGTTCATACATAGCATATACTAAACGTCGTAATATCATATAAAATAATATTAATTTTATTCGTCTTAAAAATTAATAATACACGAATAAAATTCAGCTGCAGTCGCGTCTCTCGTCGTACGTTTTAATATATTTTACGATAGTCACAGCCGTATTGAATAAATACACGGCAAGTATTTCAACCCTCGGGTCTGTTTGTTTTGTAAATCCGCTAGCTATCCGTTTAGGCGTAATCTCCGAGATACGTAAGAAGAACCGTGAATAATCACAATATCGCGTTCATTACACAGCTACCTACAGCGTCAAGTGTCTACATCGACCCTGATCAGTAGTGTATTTAGGGGGTTCAAATCCTCCCCCCGAAATTTGCATTTGTTTACAAATTGCAATAATCCGATATTGAAATAAAGCTAAATCAAACGTATTCTAATTCTAAGCACCTACCAGAAATTGAATCATATGCACATACGTACATCACACCAGTGGATTTATAGTTGAATTTCATTGCGACTCGTTTAAGTTGATTTTGATTACCATGCGTTCGCTGAAATAAACTTGAAACACAAACAGGTGTACTTTAACCATCATCCGAACGGTATAACATTTCAAATTAAAAATATCTATTTCCAAGTAAGGTTGAGCTTAGAATACCAGTACACGTTCAATAATGTACACGTTTTTACCTCGAACCATCATCATTTATAACATCGTCTAGTTAAATACATGTCGTGACGTTTTATGTTATCGTTTATAAACAATTTAATATATTATACGCTTTGTATACAATGTGAATGCTTTAAGCCTAGGCATTATAACGTCTAATGAAACAATATTAAAACTGGAGACTTGAAAGAAAAATGCACATGCTCAAGTGAACGCCGTCCTTATATCAAATAACACGTATTATTATTTTGTGTTGTATAAGTCGTCTTATCAATTTTTTATTAAATGTTTCATAACATTAAATTTCAATTGACATTTATTATTTACACAATTTATTAGTTTCTAAATTAATATTGTGTTCTTGTGTGACCCTCAATATGTGTTTTATTCTGTGATATAAAACATCAGAAAATAATTTATATATTATTAATATTAAATATGATTTTATAACTTCATGAAACGTTGTTATTCTTTTTTTTAACTTCACTGTCATTACTGATAAATAATGAACTTTTTGGTAAATCGAATTGAAAATACTTAAAAATTATGAAAAATCATTTATATATGGCAACGGGTGAAGCAGTATATTGTTCTTACAACGATGCATATTATTATGTAAATTAAAAAAAAAATTTTTTTGCATCAATAAATATATTAGAAAACCCGATCGAATATTCGCATACAGTTCTATAAATCAGAAATGTATGTAACTGATTGGTAGAAATGATTTTCACGAATCATCTGTGAATTTTCCAAGGGCGAGAAAAAACACTACTCTGACAATGTTGAAAAACACGCAGAAACCTTAACTAAATTGGATCTATTTATTCGATCGTCACCACTCTAAAAACAGCGATTACGTTATTTAAAACAATTTTTCACGAGTTAAAATAATTTATAACCGTTGTACACACCAAACGTGTAAATGTGTTTTAATTTTGTATACACCTACAACAACATAGCGAATATACCTGCGACGACAATGACCGTTTTCATGTTATCCGATGTCCGTTTTTGAAACCATGTTACCGTGCATAATATTTACCGTAAAAAATATCGTTAAGGCATTGAACTACACTGTTTTATCGTGATGTACAGCGACGCAATGTATAATTATTACGGTGAACAGTAAGTTGTAGTGTTATTTCAATAACGTTCTTAGTGTAAAAAAAAAAAAAAACAGCGGTACAATAACCGTGTGTATATATTATTATTCCAAGTTTTTATGGCCTGATATAAACATGTCTGATGAATAACGTGTTACGTTAAACTTGAATTATAATTTATGTAAATTAATAAAAGGATTTATACGGTGCATGTTTATAATTTCGGCTTGATATCGTTCAGACCTAATGAAAATTAGAAATGACGACGTTAATAATACACGTTGAGCGAATTTTTACTATCCAAATTAAGTTTATTAAAAGCCAAAGGGTGGCGGGAGAACGGTCGTCATTTTGCACATGGACTGTCCAGAAAAGTTTCGACTGTAATTAGTGACAATTTATGACTCATCACTTGGGAAAAACGTCCAAAATATTTTGAGCTAATTAAAAACCAAATGTGAAAAATAAGGTGCTTAAGTTTATGGTCTCCATACGCCCGCTGTGTGTGTGTGTGTGTGTGTGTGTGTGTGTGTGGGTGGGTGCAGAGTTTCTATCCCCAAAAGTTCGTTGTTGATGTATGACAATGACACGGATAACTTTATGGGCTTGACACTAATTAGATTAAAGTAAGATAAGCCCCCACCTTAAACAATAAACCACCTACAAACACACTATATTGCAAAAAAGATAGCCAACCTAAAAACATAACAATGAAAAGAACCTCGAGATAAATTATTGTTATAAAGTTGTATAATAACGTAATGAGCGCTCGAGACTTGCATCCATATCCTAAGGTTATTTTTGACTATCGATTGTAATATATTTCAACATTAAAGAGGGCTTGATTTGAATAAAATGAATAGATTAATAAGGTGACGAGCGAAATATGTATTATTCAATGTTTATATTCCCCAATAGTTTGTTATGGATTTAAATATTTACCTTAATGTTTGTCTGTATCAATATTTGGAAAATAAAAACAAACGCTCTGACGTGTCTTTTTGCTCCCTCAATTCTTAATTTATCATGGTTAAATATTGTTATTAAAAACTGAGAATCGAATACAAGAATTATTTAAGATTTATTAAAATGTATTTATTTGCGAGAGTTATTATACTTGGTGAATTTCGTGAACCATGTATTAAAGAAAAACTCCAGTTCACACTTAAATGTATACTATATGTATAAACAAATCATTTTTCATTGTATTGGACAGTGTGAAAGCTAATGTATAAACCACGCACTTTTTTCGGTAAATAGGTATTTCTATTAAATCCGAACAGAAACCTAAAAATCAGTTGAGTTTGAGAAAATGTTTTTTCCTCAGCTCATTTATGTGATGTTCTAGCTCTAAATGACGTATGAACAACAATGATCATAAAAGTTTAAAAAAAAAAAATAATAATAATAATAAGACTTATAATAAAATAATAATTGTGATGTTCCATAAAATAATAACTCTTAGCAATTTCTCTGAATTCCATAGGTCCAGAACGAGGAAGTACAACGCGTACGCCAAAGGATTATGTCAACCTCTCCACCGCCTAAATCCTATACAATCGGTAAGAAATTCAATCATCCTACTACCGTTTTACGATGAGCAAACTACCTTTTGGTATATTTACACGTCAGTCCGTCATCTAGAACTTGAGATCTATGTGCTTTTATTATCTGAAGACGACACGACGTTGAGTTTTCTTTTTTCATGGCAATAACCATTTACGGTTTACAGATACACGCACTTGAGGCCGACTGATTTTGAATTCGGTTCACTTTCATCCTGTATTCCAATTCATGTAAATATGTTGTATTATATTTTTTTCTAACATTGCGATTATGAGGTATCTAACAAACTAACATTATATGACTTGTAATAATCGACATATCGTTATGAGAACGTGTTTATAAAAATATCAGTTCTTTACACAGCTTAATTTAAATACATACATACATATATATATATATATATATATATATATATATATATATATATTTCACAAATGTAATAACTTTAATGATATATAACTAAAACAAAACAAATACATAAATAACGTAACTGAAGAATTTTGTTGATCTCCGTCGTTCGTTTATAAATATTTCATTCGACTAAAAAGAGCACTGGACTATTGCTTGGAAGAATACGAAATACATCATTTTTATTCATTAAGGATCTGTAGAAATGGGTTTTGTATTTTATACATTATTAATATGTGAGCAAGTAGATTTATAAAATTAAGCCTCATGTATTATTTCGACCGTATCTATATTATGATTATTATTTATTCAAGATCGTTTTTTTTCTCTTCTGTATCCAGTAGAATATATTTTGTTTTTCATCGTCAGTGGCGTTACATTTTACAAAAGATTGTCGCCTGAGACGCGTAACTCGATCCAACGTAAATAGACCAAAAGTGTTGACGATTTACAAGCATGCGCGTACGGTGGTAGAATAATTTTAGTCAAATTTAATGAACAGTTATAGGACTTCATAAACTAGGTGCACATCAATGGCGTGATTATTTGAGCTCGCTAAAGTAACACTTCGGGTGGGATATTTCGGTTCAGTTTGGTGAAACTCATATACTTATAACTTCGTATATATGCGTAGTAATAATAGTAATTAAAACCTGTACAAATAGCAATAGATTTTTTTTATCCAGTAACTATTTCGTTAGTTATTTTGTGCACATTGTATTTTTATAGACCACTGCAGTGAGTCCGAGAGATATTTTTCAATATAATTAAGAATGGTAAATATTATATGGACACGGAATAGAGTACGCGGATTGTATTGGTATAGATGCGACTACAAAAAAAAAAACAACACAAATTAATGAATAGTTTATAATTAATGAAAAAAAAAAAATACTTTAACTTCACTTGAAATTATTTTCTCTATAAACAAATATGGTTTTATTTACATATTTTTTATAATACACCGTATGAATAAACATAGTTCCACCTTTTTTTTCTTCATTTTTATGAATGTATAAGATAATATAACGTTTGAATATTATTTGAATATTTAAATTTTTTTTTATCACTCTTATTAAATGAAACTAAAAATTAAATATTTTTATTTTTGGAAAATCACTTTTAAAATACGGTTCAAGTATTTCGATGGAAACCCGATTCTCATCAAATGAATTACGATAAGATATGCGTTTGAAATTAAAAAAAAAAAAAATACAATCTTTTAATATTCATTTTTCCTTTTTTTGTCTACAGAGTCGTATTGCTTTACAATGATTCTAAACCATTATTTTTTTTATTTTTTGTTGTTTAACAATTATTTTTTGTTTTGAATTGACATGCTCTATTGTACACCTCTAGGGGGATTTTGAACGAATAAAATGGAAGCATTTTTAATTCATTAAAAATATTTAGGTACAAACCATAAAAAAAAAATAGGTTTATTTCAGAAATTTGTTTGTTACAATTATTAAAAGAATACAAAACCATGTAATTAATTAATCACTTTGTATTATTTATTGTGTACGGTATTGGTTAATTTAATGCGTTTGTGTGTAATCGATTTTTTTCCGTGTGCAGAAATATGTCGTGCATTTTGTGCGGTATTAGATTGTGATTTTGCGGTTATGGGAAGGGACGAATAAAAATTAATGATACTACAATCTTTTGGTTTCTGTATTATCTCGCATTGAATTCCATAGAATCTTCAAGAAATTTTCATACATAGACATATAGAGGTACTCGCATTATCTAATTAAACAGTTTAATAATACAAAATCATTTTAAAAATTATTTTGAGTTTAAAATATTGTTTTAATATCCAACTACAGATGCAGGTTATTGTGCAGCATATAAAAAGTTACTTTACTAGTATTGATTCTGAGTGGTATACGATTGCAATAAAATTATTGTTGGTTTTACCAGGTTGTGTTATTTGTTTTCATGGCAAAAAAACACAAAATTTAGATGGGCTGAAAAAAATGCACTCAATATAACATTAAACGGGTAGGGCTAGAATTCCCGATAAGAAAAATTGTAATTTTAATATTGGGGACAAAAAATTAAAATAATATTAACTCATGTCATAAGAAAAATGCAAAAACTTTTTTTCAAAATGTTTTCGAAAAAAAAACACCTGAAAAACGATAAACTTCAGGTTACTTTTTGAATTCAATATACTTCACAGTTATATAGAACATAATACGAGGATCGTTTTCGAACATGCGATACCACGCGAATTAATCGAGGCTTGAATCTACTTGGCGGTACATTCACGATGAGAATAAAATTATTGTTCCAAACGACTTAAATTTGTATTTTATCATGATCTGCGTAATGTGTGTACCGAATTTATCATATTAGTAAAACATAACTTCCGTACACCATCCGACCCTTAGATTTTCATTAGCTCTCGGATGAATATTAATTTCAAGCCAGATATAATGTGTACGTGTGCAGTGTGCTTGTGTGGTATTTTTTACTTGTATTTATTAGTACGTTTTGTAATGAAAAAAAAAAAATAAATAAATAAAGAAAAACTTCTCTCCTCTTGGAATCTGAAATAAGTAAACAAAGGGCACTGTGTCATAACGGTCCAATGCGTTCGATTGTAATATTTTTACTTGTTTACACATTAGCCGTGCAGCACTATCGCGGTTTTCGCGCCATCCGGCGACGATGCACGGCTGCGTAATAGTCGGTCGTGGTTGTCGAACGAGGGGTGACTGATTTTGCACGAAGCGAACTTCGGCTTTTTGTGTTATATACGTATGTGTATCGATATATATATTTTTTTGTTTTTAGAAAATGGCGTTTTCATATAGGTACGTTTTTGTCACGCGGCGAGCGCGGAGATGGTGCGGAAACAACCACGGAAAAGAAGTCGTTGAAAATATATATACCCGACTTGGTTTTTCGCCACTCAATACGGCTCCAGGCCGCCGTAATGTGTTTATTTTGAACGCCCTCCGCTCGTTCGGTTTTCACTCGTTAAAAACGCGCGCTGAACACCAGGGACCACGTAGGTCAATAAAATGTCAATGAGCTACCGGACGAAACCGAATTCATGTCGTTGTACACACGTAGCGACGATAACGGCTGCAGCAGTAGCCATTACCCGCCGAATGACCGACACTCTACCGCGAGAGAGAGAACGGACGGGACAGAATGAGGGGAGAAAATAGACGGAGAGATGGTGGTAGAGAATGAAGTGAGAAATAAGGAGAGAAAGAGGGGGGATGAAGAAGGAATGAAGAGGAAGGATACCAAACAAACACAACGAGAAAATTATAGTTTTGTAAAAACATGGATTCGGTTTTCGGCGCAAACGACTAAACAGTCCTGGATAAATCGCATATCCTTTTTAACAACAGTCGTATATTGGAAAAAACCTCCGTATTGTCGTGTTAACGCATTTATCGAAATATTGTGTATTCACCGAGCAAGCGGTGCTGTTATCAATAAACGTTCGGTACAGCATTCGATATAATATGTGTATATATTGCAAGTGTGCGTGTGTGTGTGTGTTGAATGAAAACACTTGTACATTACATCGCGTGTGCACTATTCACTCTTCCAAAACCATCCTCGTATTTATTATTTTACAAAAGTTCATACTAATTGTGTGGTTTGATGTACACCGGATCGTGCGCAACTATGTCGTTGCGTATATAGAGTGTTTCAATTATATTTGACGAATTCGATAATGCGATAATTTTCGTTTTATTCAGTGATTCGTCATTTATTTACTTTTCATTTTGTTAATCACTGTCCCATTTCTACTACGCTATAATTTGCTTTTCTGAAACAGTAACCAATATTTATAAAATTATATTGTGATCCTTATACCTACTACAATACTTTATTTTTTTTTATAATTTTGATATTTAAATTTTCATTTGATTACCGTTTGAAATAAAAGCATTTAAATCATAAAAATAACAAAATCCCCTATTATAAAATAATAGAATTGTGGCCGTACATTTTTTGCGTTTTCCTCAATTTTTCATTCAGTTACTCAAAACTTTGAATGAATATATTTCTTAAGTTTACATTTTTCTAACACTTATGTATATATAAAATTTATATTTTGAAGAACGTAACTAATTTCTCATGCTCGCGTGATCTCACGTGGAACACCTAAACAATAAATCGTTTCACGTATATAGCTATTTTATAATATAGTTACACTTACATTACTTCAGATTTGTAGAGTAAAGAACGTATTGGTTTTACAATGGCGTGTATACGTGTGTGTTTTTTTTTCAATGATTTATGTATCTTTTTTCGCGTAGAAGAAGTACTCTTAAAAGTTTCGTGTAGACAATCTATCTATACGTTGAAAATTGAACACAGATGGTGCTTTGATAATTTTATATTTGGAAGTTCTTAAAAGTTTTTTTGGAAGTCATGTGAAGAAAAACAGCACAAAACGAATATACAAATATCATAACTTTCATTAAATTTTTACGTGCGATTTTGAGTGAAATTTTACTTTGAATTAAAGAAAATACTTTCAAAAAATGTACAATTCATGTGCGGTTTGTATTTGGCATGATGATAAACGTGGTTTGATTGGAGATGAACTGAAGTAAAATGATGTTGTAATACGATAATTAATATTTTCTAAAACCATCACAAAATTTTGACGTCATGAAACGAAATAATTGAGCGATTTATAACAACGAATGCGAGTATAATTTCCTTCATGCTTTCAAGAAAATTTAATTTTCAAAAATAGGAATTTGCAACATTTTTTTTCATTACAAAATAATAAAAAAAAAATAAAAAAAAACAATAAATTGATTTATTGTCAATTGAAAAAATATCCACTAGAAAAAGCATATTTTTATCCACAGATGTTTACAGAGATAATAATATTTCTGTATTATTTTCGATTCGATTAAAATGAAAATAAATGCTTTACTGTTGTATGAAACGAAATGCAATATTAAAATGTACAATACGATCGATAAAAATTATATTTTGTTATTACTCACCGTGGAGCAATATTTGAAAAATATCGTCTAACTTGATTTTTCCCGGACAAATTTTAAAGTTTTATAATACGATTATTATTAATTTCATAAGTTTCAGTAACAATATAATATATAATATAATCGACGTAAGTACGAAGACGGTCGGAGATTATCGATTTAAATTTCGCCGGTCATTTATAGTAGGAGGACAGAATGTATTCTGATAACTTAGGCGAGAAAAAACGTTGATTAAAAAACTTTAGGAACACAGGTGTGAATTTCCGGTACTTTGGAAAGGCCGGGTGACCATTCTAGTGTTTCGGCCATTAGCCGGAAAAAGTACCACGTAATTACTCGGGTCAAACGCATTTATAATATCCGTGTGGTAAACTCGAGCCCGAACGGATTATTATGAATAATATTTCTGCACGCAGTGAACACAACATTTAAATCCGTTTTCACTTCGGTATTAATCACTACGTGTCTCGTTTTAGATTCTTGCTTCCACAGCATTTCGACAATATTAACAGCTGAAGACCTACACAGATATTAAGAACTACACGTCTACGTATGATTATCATCACGCGCAGCTGTTGTTTCGAATGAATCTTAACTCGTGTTATTAACTGTACATCAAAATCTGCATACGGCACGTGCCTACTGTTACGGACAAATTAAATTCATACTCGACGATATCACGATTCGCGTAAGTTCTCGTTGTAATTAATCATTGTTTAACATTCTAACGGAAGTTAAATAATTGGAAAAACGACGTTCGCAAAACACGTGATGACAACGTTGGCGTCGACTGATACGAGCCGAGTATCAACTAGGACACAGAGTACACGACGTTTCACGTATGATACAAACGCATAATATTAATATCGTTATTCGACGAGGTACGTTTAGTGAGCAGTGCGTGGAAGAACGTATCGTATCCTGCGTTTTGAAAACGGTAAACAATAATGGACGGAATTCATAAATTTTACTCGTACCATATTGTTGTAAAATATTTACTTAACGTTTAAACGTGAATATTACAATTGGTCTTCAGAATTAGAAAAAGCATGTAAAAAAAAAAAATGAAAGGGAATAATAAAATATTACGTTACTTACTACGTCATATATATTCGCAAATTATTCTTTAATTTTTTATTTTCATTTTAGTGAGCCTTATTTGTTGAGAAAAAAAAATATACGCACCTATGCTCCTTTTACCACTACCTCCTACGGCCGTCACTCGGTTAAAAACTTAAAAACGAACGAGAACTGCTATACATCCTTTCCTTCACACTAATTACGCTACTGTTAAGTTGATGATCCGCATTAACACGCGTTATGCAATATACTATGAGTTTGTGATAACTATTTGATAAGTGATATCGAAGTATTATAAACCCGAAAAACGATTAATGTGTATTTTTAAAAAACTGTTTGTTTCGAGTATTATGACGAGATGCTTGTATTTGATTCATAAAACAGGACATTTGAAAACGATAAAAGTTTAGAACGTAACACACGATAGTAAATTAAACAACAATGTTTTTTTAATTTTTTTTTGTTTTTTTTTTAACAATTCGTTCTTAATAATAATGTGCTCCCTTTGATCTGAAAGTCTACAACAACGACCATGATCAGTGTGTAATCCAACACTGTGCACTGTGGCCGAGACACGAGATTTTTCCTACATTTTATAACGATAAATAACGTTCGATTCGTTATCATTATTGTTACAGGTAATTTGAAAAAAAACAAAAAACAAAACAAAAATCAAAGCTTTTGTAAACGTACACTGCGTCTACAACCAAGTACGCGGCGGCGGGTACTTATTAGGTGTCAGGTTTTCGAGAGAATACGAAACGTCACTGGAAATTCCAAGTGTTTTCAACCTCCGTCAGCCGCGTAGATTGTTACGGTTAAACACGGTTAAATTTTAACACCGTCGAATCTAAGAAAACTACACACGCGAACGCTCTCCAGTTAGCGTTCTTAATTATTCGTGCATAATTCAACAATAACACATGCCGCAAACGGAAATTTTCGAAATTACCACCACACCCGCCCGCCCGCCCGCCCGCCGCGCCGTTCTAAATGTATTAATCAAAACGATGCCTAACCTATGATTATAACACGTTCAGTCCTCACTCCCGGGTTGAGTTAATTGGATACATTATAAATTAATAGCTCGGCGCCGCCGCTTCGTTGTAAACGCGGATATACGTTAACAATAATACGTCGTGTACCGGCAAAAATATGAAAACGACGACTTAGCATGCGGTGCAAACCTGCATGCGACTCGTCCAGGACGAGGCGTTCGTTCTCGACTAATTTATACGCGTCGACTATTACGCGCACTTGAACAAATATCCATAATGACATCCAAACTTCCACTTATCAGACCTACGTGGTCTGAAACAGGCCAACATTCTTAATCCTTCCCGTGAACTTAACACATTACCGTACCGACTTGACTGTAATGACTCTTTGAACTCGGCGGGTTTAGGTTCGGAAAAACTAGTTTTGACTTTCTCGAGTAGACCTATGAGAAACTAAATCATCACATTATATCGGTATGCATTTTTTTTTTTTTTTTTAATTTAATCAAGCCCTGACAAGAGGGTACTATAACTATGACTTGACAAACGTCTGTATGCGACATAGAGAAAAAAAAACAAAATAAGTTTTTTTCCAGTAAGACGAGAAAGAGAAAAAAATTATCACATTCGATAAGAAATATGTTAAACAATGTAAAAATATATTATTTATGCAAGAGCAATACTAAAGAATATTGGAATAATAGATTTAATAACAAAAACAATCGTAATGTATTCAAAGATTAAAATATATTATTATCAGAGCTTGATTTATACATTTTGTGGCTGGGCACTCTGCAGAAAAAAAGGCCTCGTAAAAAATTAGAATCTTATCTCGTACACAACTACAGGAGAAAAATTTAAAAAATTATAATTATACCTTGTATATTTAGTATAAAATGAAATATAAAATAAAAACAAATAATACACTTTAATTAAAATGGAAAATATTAATATATCCTCACCATTTTATTTTTAATTTAGAATAGTTTATGTGATTTAGTACATGGAAATACGGTAATTATTACTAAAAACAAATATAATTTTAATGTTCACGCTATTGATTTTTCAATTTTGACATCTCACACTTCTACACTAGAATTTTTTGTATTCTACTATAGCTACCCGCATATTGTTTTCAATAACATTATGCAAATAGGTGAACATCGAATTGTCAATTTGCCGTAGAAGGCATTAACCGATCATTTATTTTTTCGATAGAAAATAAAAACCTATTAAAAACCTATTAAAAACCGCAAACGCGATAAAAAAAATTTTTGCAGAAATTTCTTCAAAGAACTTCTCAATACTTCTTACATATTGTATATATACATATACTTTTTTAAACTTTTTAAGTAAGCTGAGATTGAATATGGGTGAAAAATGTCTACCACGTGCGTTGTTTATAGTGTTTATAAAATGGAGCAGATCAATAGGGCTGTTTCTCGGAAAACCGAGTAATGTTTTCAATAGGTTTTTTTTCTCTTGCGTTATAAATCGGTCATAATATAATCTTATAACATCGGCGCCCTGTTAAAGCTATTTTTATGAAACTTGACCCTAAATTTTGAAATATAATCTTATTTTATTATAGCTTGTTATGCGGTAAGCATATTCAAAAAAAAAAAAAATGAAATAAAATAACTGCCATGTATTTTAACCGTGCATGAATTGTTTATGTAAAACAAAATGTGAACCTCATTAAATAATTTGTAAAGTATATATTTAAAATATGTTTAGAGGTGGAACTCGTGTAAGTTTGAAAATTACGTGTTCCTTAAGTAAATAACGCAAAATTAGGGGTTTAGAATTCATGACAGTTACGGAAAGGACGCAGGGGGCTTTTGTAAGTTTTAAATTATTTAAATAGTTTAAACAAATATAACAATCACGTAAAACTGTTTTATGTGGCATTGGTACAAGTGGAACAACTTATATCTAAACCGATAAAAATTAAAAATTATAACTTAAAAGATTTTATTCGGTCCACACCATATAACGGAATGAGTTTACACATGCTTGTATTACACGGTACGTGTTACCATACCACTCTAAAATATTTAGGAGAATCAGTTGATTTATGTGCCTAAATAAACTTAATTAAAAATGTGCACATAATTAAACAAAAACCTTGCTTTACTTTATCTCGTGATACATATAAATATAATAGTAGGTATATTAGGTGTGTTCTTAAGATACCTGAAGTGTATGATTATCACGTAAAATTATAGTGTGTTTTTAAAACTGCAAAAGGTAAACTTTTTTTTTATGAGATATAACTGAGCCTTTTATAGCTTTAAAAGTAAACTCAAAAAACGAAAATTGTCTAATATTGTATGCAAAATTGTACACTGAAATATTTTCAAAACGATTTTATTAAGTACCTCAACTTTCCATAAATCTATGTAAATTGATACTTGATAATATACTGAATTGATATTTAAGAAAACATATTATTAAGATGCATCTCTAATAAAGATCGTATAAATATATATTTATCTGTGTTAATAGACATTAGAAGTTTTAAATACTGACGAAAAAAAAATCCCGATATACGATTTTTGAATTTCATTATTGGCATCATTAATATTAAGTATTCAAGTGAGATTTTTTATATTTTCAGCATTTAATACTAAGAATTAAAAATGTCATTAGTAAAAAAAAGTAGGGAAACCCTGAAATGTTATATACACCTAGTCCAAAATCAGTTAATTTTTTTTTGAAACTTTTGTCAAATTTGTACAGAAGTGTTTCTACTAGAATAAGTTTTAAATGTCAAGTTTCCTGCTATTGATTTCCTATCGATTATTGTTGATGCATATTTGATCTGCAAATAAAACAGAAACCTCAGGTTTTTATCTTAATAAAACGGCTAAGCAAAATTAATTTTATTAAAAGATTCTCCCTTCTAAATCATAGTGACACTATATACTGATTTAAAATCTAAAAGCCAAATCCTTAGACATCACATAAAAACCCTATAACTACGATGATAATAGTTTCAACTGTCAAAATAACTTTAAGACAATTTATTTTCTCCTGTTCGTGATAATATTACACTATATCGTTTCACGCATAGCTTTATGAGATAACAACAATTTTGAAACATCATTTATTTTCTAAGTTTTTAGTATATTTAACTTTTAAAACAACGTCTTCACTAGGTATTGTGGAAATTCGACACTATCCAGGCACTTAAAATGTATATATTTATCGTTTACAATATTGTAAATGCATACAGTTTTAAAAGTGATTACTCATTTATTGTGAAAATTATTATGGTTGCTATAAACGAGTCTATACTCATGTATGATAAAAGGTAGAACCATTAAGTGATAATATTTCGAGGTTATTATCATTGTTTATTTTATTTATTTTTTGTTCGCGTTACACGAAATTTCACTGCATGGCATTGTGCCATGTTATTATTATTATTATTACAACAGTAGTTTTAGACTCTTAGTCCGGTGCTCTTGTTCGTTTTTCAGTAAAAATGTAATAATACGATGGATATTACTGGTTTTGTAAGTTTTTCTTACACTTTCTCTAACTTAAGTGTTTCTAGTAAAATATAATTCTCACTTTTCCCAAAAATATTTCGAAAACGTAAATGAATCCTTTTTGCCAAGATTATTGTGTGTATTTGATTATAAGCAATTATTATTTATGTTTGCAATACAATTCAAATCGTTTTAATGTTAACTTTATATAAATGTGCTTATCAAACGATATGATTTTTTTATATTTAAGAATTTATCCTTGCCATTCTATACAAGACTATCCATGTATG
This sequence comes from Therioaphis trifolii, assembly GCA_027580255.1. NCBI lineage: Eukaryota > Metazoa > Arthropoda > Insecta > Hemiptera > Aphididae > Therioaphis > Therioaphis trifolii. The sequence goes on along the minus strand of CM050406.1, from coordinate 13,245,010 downwards.
TCTCATAATAACCATCAGGTTATCTTCCAATTTTTTTTTCTTCGGATAAATCGACAATCTGTTACATAATATAGTTACAATATTATAAGATGACTGCAGTGTACATAATATACAGTAGGTGAGAAGGTTTAAATTGAAGACGTCATATCCATTGATAACGCTTCTTTTATTCAAGTACATACATTATATAATATGAATTAATAAACTGAAATTGGAGGAGGTTCCTTGGTCATTGTAGTTTTAACCTTCGTCTTGGATTACCGAGGATAGAGTGAGAGGAAAGATTTAAAAGGAGTGGGTTGGTATGTTGGAAGAGGTGAGAATGAATTTTTTCATAGTGTCGTTTGGCTGTGTATTTGGCGAGAGGGACATTTAGGCCATTAAGAAGAGTGGAGTTTGATACATACCTACGGATGGACGTTAGTGGTGAGACGGAGTACTTTACATTGGAAAATTTGAATTTTTTCGTGTCGGATTTTTTGGTGGATTCCGAAATTCAAAATATACTCATAAATCACGTGGTTTAAATTCGATTTCCACCGACACAGCCGTTCACATAGATTTTGTAATCTTAGACAACTATATATTTTACTTGATTCATTCTAGCACCGCTGTCGCGTGAAATTGTAGTCGTCGCCTGAGTCACGAGAAAAACGAACGATTTTTCGGACCGAGTTCGCAAAGCGCGCGTTGTGATTATTTCGTGCGATCGACAACGGTAGGCGGCCAATCAAAACACGGGGGTGCCTTTCAAACTTATAATTATATTGGTCAACGGCATAACGACCGTGGCAACAAAGCCCATTGTACACATTGTCTACGCAGTTATCTGCGATTAGGGTTGCGGCAGCACGAAACTGTCAGTCGTTTGTCATCAATCATACCGTTCGGAACACTGCGAGAGTATTGCCGAACCGATCTCGTTTTCTTAAATTTGTTAACGAAGGTCCTAATGCAGCGTAGGCACTAAATACACTGAACTCCTAGTTGCTTCAGGCGGTCGAGTTACCTGCTAAAACTCCCTCTGGACGTCGTCGGCTCTGGCCCGTCGTGTCGGACGATTACGTTTTCGGTCGGTGGCGTACATTGTTCGCTCGTCCGGAGAAGTGTATTACGCGCTGGTACAAAACAATTTTTTCAAGTTTCCTTTTTAATTTTTTGTTTTAATAAAATCATTTTATTATTATTATTATTATTATTATTATTATTTGCTTTCAGCTTTTTAATGAGATATCTCGAAACAAGTACTTAATGAAACAGTAAAAAATAAATAAAACACTTCAAATTTTTACAGTTAAATTATTAAAAATTACGGTTCCAGGTGTATAACTGTTCTTCTTCAATTATTTGCTTTGTTTTTTTCATAGAATTAATTGCACACGTTTTGAAAAGTAACATTGATTCATAATGAAACCCACGGTCATAACGAAAAACTTTAATAAATACAAAACTACAGAATTATTAACAAACACGAGAACCTATACAAAATATTTTATTTTTTTGTGTTCATGACTGTTGCGTCATTCATTGTGATAACCTATTTTTATATCTATGATGCATATCAATTTTATTTCAATCATCGCTTACGACTAAAATATCAATAGCTGTTTAACATCAAAAATTAAAACAATCATGTTTAACGTCAACGAGTATCAATCGTCGTTATCAATTAAAAAATCTAACCATTCGAATAAAAATACTAATAATAATAATATTATAATTATAATAAAAAAATTATGTTTTAAGTGATATTCTACAGCAGCAGTTGTTATTGGTCAACTTACATAACTCGTCTGTGTTTTTCATACCATTAGTTCACTTCATAAGTTCGCTCCGTATACGTACATTTAGTGTATGAATATAAAACATTTTACACGGCTTTCCCATTACTACATTCAAACACATTCTGTTTATGCCAAATTTTACAGGGGGGGCCTTTTGAACAGAAATGTAAATTGGAAAATACGTGTACGGCCTACTAAAAGTTAGAAAACACGATTTTTTGTTGTCATTTCACGGGCTAAACATTCTACGGCACATGATTAAGTATAGAAAAAAAAAATAAACAAAATTAAATCCAACCACTGGTCAATGTTTCGAAAACATAAATCATAATCAACTGATGTACACACGTATTATGCACGAACGCATCGTACGTTATATTGAGTATGTGACACCGAGAAAAAGAAAAAAAAACGTTCAATTTGAAATTTCAAAAAATGTGTATAATACAATTACTTATCCACACTCGAAACAATCGACGTTAATTACATTCAACTAATGGAATTTCTATTGAACACAAAGCGTATATATTGCATTACAATAATATTACACTGTGCGTGGGCGTATGCTCATCAATATGCGCATGTGTCAAATTAACTTTGCGGCACGTTTAAACCATATGCAATATATTTTAAATCCTTCTTTTTTTTTATTTTTATTTTTTTATTTTTTCAAACATATTTTTATTTCGTTCATTTTCATCGGTTCGATACTGGAAATTATTCGAGAATCGCAATTCATATATTATACAACAATATTATTATAGCTAGTAGTACATTATTATAAAAATGATACCGATGCATTTTTCTAGACATAATATTTACATTCTCTCGCGATTCTCTCAACATAATATAATGATTGATACGCTTGATGATAATCGTATAATGAACACATTTTAGAATTCGAACTCGTGACGATGAGACAAATGTGAAATCACCGCTGCAAGACGACGTAATGGAATTTCAAAAAATCCAAGTCAAATGCATGTATATCATTAATTAAAACATTAAAGAAATAGAATTTGAATATACAGCGTTGGAAAAAGAAGAAGAAAAACATTAAGCTAATTATCTTTATACTTTGTGTGTGATAATTAATTTTGTCGTCATTGTCTTCGAATCGCGTGGAAACTTTTTTTTTTATAGAACGAAAAATGCAGAAGAGCCGTTTTGAACCTGTTAACACATTTCGAAGACGAAAAAAGAAGATAGCAAAACATTTATTTATTTTTTTCGAGTTCAGTTTTGTTAACGAAATACGAAGTAGAGGAATTTAATTTCCTCGGCAATCAACGGACACAGCACGCCCTTCTCTTATTGTTTTTACGCCTCTTACTGTCATTCTTTCCATTATTCCCTGGTTCACAACAGCAGTTTTAACTCAGAGTATCTCTTATCGTTTTTCAAGCACATTGCCACCTAAACTTTTCTACGACTTTTCCACCCGTTCACCCCAACACAATAAGTGTATTTACTTTTTAAAGAAAAACAGAACATTCCCGTCCGCGCCACGCCCGCCGCAGACGTCGGCTAGAATTTAGAGCCGCCGAGTAGCCGGGACGACGACGACGACAACGACGACAAGGAGAAGAGTCAAATTGAATTCCGGCCGTCGACGACGTTCGACGGTCGACACGGATCTGACGGGCGCGTAATGCGGTGAATTATTTGCCCGCGAAAAGAAAACAATACATTAACCTAATGTTTATTAATAACGAGATACCGTCGTCGGTCGTCACTGTACTGAAAACGATTCTAGTGCGCAATAAACATCAGTTCGATTCGTTGTTACTGTTAAATACAATACACGAAGGGGGTCCGTACGGCATATTTTGCAAACACAAACACGATATGAGCATTAAATTAAAAAAAAAAAAAAAAAGGTAACATTATTTTTGAATGTCGTTTCGCTGTAAACACTAGTACAATGTACGAGGGGCGATTTCAATAATAAAAATAATAAAAGCATTTATTCAATATATGTGCGATACACCCGGAGCACGACGACAAATGTTTGCGCCGGCTTAGCCTTTGAGTAGAGTAAAGAAAATATTAGTTTTACAATGACGTGTGCTTTTTATTTTGATGTTATCTGTGGTCAAAGAGTTTTCTGGAAAAGAAAATCTCATAAAACTCCTGTGTAGATCAAAAGTTGGTTTATTTTGTTGGTATTTCGAAACGGCTCTTAAGTAATTTCTCAATAAATGTTTCACGCTCGATCGAAAATTAAATAAAAATTCTAATGTTTGAGGCGTAGGTGCATGATTTTTGTGAAATGCATTTTCGTTTTGTTACCGAAACGGGTCAAAACAGTAGTGTAACCGCAGAAAATTTACAATTTTAACAATTTTAGACTGTAAAAAAAACATCAACATTAAAATGATCGAAAATTAAATAAAAATGCTAATGTTTGAGGCGTAGATGCATCATTTTTGTGAAATGCATTTTCGTTTTGTTGCCGAAACGGGTCAAAACAGTATAGTGTAACCGCAGAAAATTTACAATTTTAACAATTTTAGACTGTAAAAAAAACATCAACATTAAAATGAATTCAATATTTTTTTCATATTCAAATTTGTATTTTTCAAAAACGTTAAATGTTTACTTAAACAACATTTTCCATAAATAAATCCTTTTTTACCAAACAATTCATAACATATCATACTATTTATGTATACAATTTCATAAAGATTGCCTTAAGAATTTTAAATTGCTACTTGAGTGACTGTTTATACAAAATAAGACAGATATCTTTTATTATTATTTCAAACAGTTTTCATTTTCTGGTTTTTAAATCTACGAATCATGGACCAGCTCATTAATATGACGTAATCTTGGTTACATTTGCATTTTTGTTTTTGCTACAGTATTTGCAGTCAAGGTTTTTTTGTTTATATAAGCTCTTTAAATGTCTGGATACGGCAAACTAGATTATTTTCGTGAGTTATTAAATTAAAATTCATCGATTTGTTACTATCTATGAAACAGTTGGAAGAATGGACCAATTTTTTCTAATAAATATTTTAAGTAGAAGATTGACATAAAAATAGTCAATTTCGTGAAAATCTTATCATAATGTACCTCAACACTAATAAAATAAAAATAATGTATCACAAATCAAGAATTTTCATCACTGTCGTAAGATAATTTTGTGAGTATAATGATAATATTATACTATCAAAACTTGTTGTCCAATATCACAAATGTTATAAGGTATAAATAATTGCTCAAAAGTTGTAAAATTGTCTTTTAGACTTTTGTTAAACACATATAAACATATAGTGAAAATTTCAAGTCTCTGTAAAAGTTATTTTTCTAGTTATGACTGTATTACTAAAAATCGATTTAATGAAAGTGTTATAAACGGGAAATTTTACTCCGTTTTTACTCCGTTTTTCTCCAGGTATAAAAAAACTATCATGAATAGAAAAAAAAAAACAAATAATTAAAGTACAATCAACTTACAATTTCCTATTTATAAGGTTGTTTGATGAGATTTTTGGAGCATTATTACTACTCGAAAAATGTTTAAAGAGAAAAACATTAAATATTATTTTAAATGCAATAGATATCTTGAGCTTCACTCAGAATCTAAAATGTGCGCTACGATTGAGTATTTCACGTCGAAAAAATCTATGATACATTGACGATACGTGTTCACCCAATTTCGCTTATAAAATGACAATGTTTTCTAGCCTAAAACAATGTCATTCGTATCATTGGTATCGTGTTTATTTTTGACGAATTCGAATAATATTTTACACTTGTTGAACAAGAACTAATTGATAAATGAACGAACGAACGAACGAACGAATTAATTAATTAATGCGCGCATGTTTACACGTATTTTATACTATCAGACACCAGATACGCGCGCGTAGGCGTATGCAGATTTATTGAAATCGAATTCGTAGATAGTCGAACATTGCGCAACGATACAACAATGCGCGCACATCGACGGCGGCGGTCAATTAGCAGTTTTAGTTATTAAAACGATACGGATCGGTTTATGTAAACAAAGCCCGTAGATTACAAAACAATTTCGAACCGAATCGCGGGAGCTCGCGAGGGCGGAATAATGAGAACGGGAAAAAGCGATATTTCAAAAGCAAATACGCGCGCTCGACGCTCTCGTCGGAACGGACGCGGCAAATCCCGTGCGCGGCATTTATCGCGAACGCGTGGAATATCGCGGGTCGGTGGCAATGCGTATCGTCTCCAAAGCGCTCCCACGACGAAACCTTTTTTCCGAAGTCGTTTTCACTTAGCTCGTCCGCTCCGTAAACGTCCGTTCGAAAGCGACTCGTGTTACGCGCCGTCCCACAGTGGTTTAAAATTGAAAAAAGGTGGCCAAAAATATTTAAGTGAACGCAAACTAAGTATATTATATATTTTATTCATAAAACAAGTTATTTATAAATATATTCATACATATAATAAGTATAATTTTTAATTTTATTCAATTTCACTGCTGCTGCAGCTTTGCTCCTCTGATTCACTTTCTGTTTCACTGTCGCGGTCGTCGACGAGAAGTCGATTTTTCACTGACTGATGTAATTTTCGCTTTTTCGTTTATACTTCCTAAGTACTGCTGATAAATGGATCTGAAGATAACAAAACACGATGAAAAATATCTGAGTTTATGTCCTCTCGTGATATATTCGATTTCGTGTACATGTCTAATCCAATAATGTCTTATCGAAAATAGAGCAGATACGAGCCACTAATCTACACATAAATGGTTTCGGTGTATTATCTAGTTTTATTGTATGTATATTATATATAAGCGTGACTATCGTTGACTAAATGACTTAAAATCGTAAAAGTCCTAAATACTTATAAATAGTCTATTTGTAATTAATTGAGATCAACGTCTTACAAAGTCGTATACATAGTTTAATGTCTTAATAATTAAGATTATAATTAATATTATACGCTGTCAAATATATACAATGTAATATATCCAAATATAAGATTAATTTTAACAATGAGTCGTTTAAAATTAACTTATAATTAATATAAAATTAATGACATTTTTAAATAGAAAAGAAACATTTTTCATCATAAATACCAATTTGGTGTGAGTAAAAATAAACATTTTTAAAAAATTTCTATAACATATAATTCTAAAAGGAGTGTTCAATACATTTTTAAAACAAAATGTTTGAAATGTAATCGTTACAAATAAACATTTTTGGCCACTTTTTTTCAATTTTAGACCACTGTGCGTCCCGTCAACTCCCGACCGTCGATTTCTCTCGATTTAAACGACCACTGTCGTCGTCCACAGTTCTGAACGTTTTCCGCGTGCTCGCGAAGATCATTTCCACAAAGACATACCGACCGATCGCTGTCGCTGGTACGAACGAGTCGTGTGCCGTCTGGCATTTTGAACGACTCGGGTTTCAACGCGAATCCACGTGTCGACGCGGGATCGGGAACGAATCCGCGTGTTCTTCGTCACACGAAACAGTGACGGGTGATACGTACTTCGTCGTCACCCGTCTGTCGAAAGTTTGACATTTAGACTGTGGCGAAAGCGGCCGGCCGACTTTTTCCGGGCGTCGAGTGAAAAAGTCTAAATCGAAAGATTCGAAGTCGTACGCGTACGGATAAAGGTTATCACTGTAGACTAGGGTTGGCACGAGAAAACGCCGACCCGAAAAAACCCGGGCTGCTTTTCTGTGATAAACCCACTCAATATTTAAAAAACCCATTGAAAAAACCCAGCTTTATCATAGGTAAATTTCACTTTTAATTTAATTTTTTTTTTTTTTTTAATAAAGTGAATTTTAGAAATGTGCCTTATTTTTTTTCAAAGCAAACACTGTAGCCCAAACGAGAAAAAAAGGGAATACGTATTTGTTTGTTAATTGACTACAAGTAGGTAAAATAGTTTTATGTGTAAAAATACAAATGTCAAATGACAATAACAATAATTCAAAATCATGAACCTATTAAATGATTAAAATGATTTAGCAGTTCGCTATTCCATTACTGATAAGGCGAAAAACAGTGCAGCCAAACTACAAAAAAAAAATTGCAGATGGGATTCTTTTAGAAAAAACCCGATAAAACCGCCCAGTTCAACAACATCAATAAAAACCAACGGGTTTTTGAGTTTTTTGGGTTTTTTTTTTTTTTTGGTGTTATTGGGAAAAACCCGACCGGGTTGGGGTTTTCCAATAACGCCCGGGTTTTTGCCAACCCTGCTGTGGACACACGTTTCGCGTTGACTGCACGTCGTCGACGCCCGCAAACAGGTGGGTGGTTCCAGTGGTGATTTGCCGCGACCACATTGATAAAAGGCTCGAAAAAAGTGGACGTAGCACACTTTTTGCTGTATTTGTGTCGACGTCATTCACATTTTTAGGTAATGCCGACGGGTCTTAGTCCACGATCCCGGCAAAGAAATGAATCTAAACTACCGGAATCACCAACCGCATCTTTCGACTCGGACCCCGATTCAGTGTGATTGTATGGAGTTCTGTTTTTTTTTTCAAATTGTAATTATTATTTTATCATCGTACAATCCGTACGTTTTAGCTTCCGAGTGAAGCAAAGGAACTATTGGTTTTACCATTATGTCAATTTTAATCAACATTTTTTGAGCCGAAAAATACTTTTCGGTACACTTGACCCGAAATTTTCATCCAGTTACTATGTAGATAAGAAAACATGTGTATAAGTGTATGTGGTATTTTGAGGGTTCACTTGTCTCTTTCAAAACTTTCCAGGCGTGAGGAATAACTACAAAAATAAAAAACCTAGTAAAAGTTGTAAAATTTTCCGTTAACGAGAGTTCCACTAAATCGATTTCAGTTGTTTAGACATAACTCCAAAAGTAATATTACTAAAATTTTGAAATTTTATCAAATATGTTCGACATACGTTTGAACACTTGACAAAAGATTTGAAAAAAAAAATTAAAACTTTTTGGCTAAAAATACCACGTTTTTTAAACTTCATCAATAGTAACATTTTTAATATTTTGACGAAAAATTCTGAAAATGTAAATATTATGACCATTGGCCATACTCAAATATTTTTTCGACGATATTAAAACAAAAACTCGAAACAGGATTTAACGGGATTTTGCTTATTAGTTTATATTAAGATTTCGACAAAATTAGATTTTGATCAAAATAGTTTACTTTCATTGAAACGTCTACTTCAATCGATTATATACAACTATTGGTGACTCTGATTTCTAAGAACTTTGAGGTACAGATAAAAAAAAAATGTTTTGAACGTTTTTTTAAAGAAAAAGTCTACCAGATTTAGGGTTCAAAATTTTATTAGGTCTTAACTGGTATTTATTGTTTCTTTGAAATTCTATATATCCATCAGTATTATCTTGTCCTAGGGACGAGGGACAAACTTGCAACTTGCACCATTATCTGGTCCAAAGACCGAAAGAACGCATTTTTTTTTATTCTCTTTTTTCAGTATCATTCAAACGCACTCGTTGTCAATACGTGCGGATACGTTCCGGAACATCCGTATCATTAGACCGGTATTAACACGGAAGAGAACTGAACACCGTAAATCCTTGAGAACCTGCTACGAGTACTACACCTCTGCAACATCGACAACTTCACTCCCTGTCTCAACCCCACCTATGTCATCTCCCGGAAACTCCTTTGATTAGATTGACACACACACACACACACACACACACACACACACACACACACACACACACACACACACACACACACACACACACACACACACACACACACACACACACACACACACACACACACATACACGTAAACGTGCGACAAACGTGCGTTGTGTATATCAAGTGAAGGTTCACACGTCTGTCCGCTACGGCGGCAAGCGCTGCGGCCGAAATTAAACGAATTAAACGGAAAACACGTATTTCGTAAGACTTTGAAAAACGCAAACGTCTGTGTATAATATAATATAGAGCGTCGTGACGTTATTGTCGCCGGAAAAATCGTAACGAAATAATTCCGTGTCGGTGTGAATAAAATAATAATAATATACACTCTCGGGAGACTTGTATTTTTATACGTATAATCTCATACCTATGCACACACATTACCTACATGATCGGATGATTTTTATTTCACGATTCCCCACCACCGTATGGCGGTATGTTTTTTCTCCCCACGCAGAATATATATTATAAATTATACGTCACAGTGCTACAAACGCACGTGGTGTTAGTGAATACGAAAACTCAGGTGAATGTGTGTATGTGTGTGTGTGCGTGTACGTGAAAACGCCAATCTTTGAGTATACACGTCGATTTCCCCTACAAAATTCGATTGATATTTTCGGTACACGTCTCCTGGAAGTCTCGTGTGGTTAGACGAAACGAAAATAGAAAGAGTTACCTAGTTTTCTATTGAGTATCACTCTAACCCACATGCCGGTCATATTTTAGGTTACAAAATGGGAGCAGGGATTTCTCTCTTTAGAAATCTACATCCTGATTTTTAAACGATTTTGTCCACATTCATGAAAATGCTGCAAAGTTAAAATGTTTCATTGTGTTTCAATAATAGAATTTTAGATTCTGAGTGAAGCGAAGGATCTTATGGTTTTACAATGATGTTTATTTTTTTTTTCTGTAAACACTTTTTCGTATAGAAATCCTTGTCCAAAAGTTTCGTCCAGCAACTTTTTAGATTTGAAATTGAACTGAGATGGTACTTTAAAAAGGTCATTTTTCCAAAATCTCCATATTTTTTCCAGTAATCAAGAATAACGATCGAAAAACTGAGTAAAAACGGTAAAATCGGTAAAAATCCGCCGTAAACGAGATTTTCACTGTTCAGATTTTAGGTATTTAGTCATAAATCGAAAAGTATTGAAGCTAGAAACTTGACAATTTTATCCAATATCAAATACACACTTTTTTATATTGGACAACATTTTCAGAACAATTATAGCACTTTTGACTTAAATATAGAACTTTTAACTTACCAAATTTTTTGAAAGTTTTTATGTCATATAATTTTAAATATTTGACAAAAAGTTCTGAAAATTTAATATGACCTTACTCATATACCTACCTAATTATCCTAACAAAAATTCAAAAATCGTGAGTCAGGATTTTTTTTTATACACACTTTAATAAATTATTATAACTCACCAAAAATTATACAAATAACCGTAAAATACGTAAACAGTATTTAAATAATAATATATTATATAACACTGAAGCTTTGCTCAAAATCGTTTTATACTAAAGAAATGAGTCATCATTTCTTTAAAATTTAATACATTCATCACCAATATCTTGTCCGAGGACCGAAGGGATGAAGGACGAACTTGTACCACCATCATCTCACTTACCAGCTTTTTTTTTTTTATATTTTTTCAAATATGGTCTATATAGGCTATCTGTATAATATAAGGTCATAGTTATGAAATATCTGCTAAGACTTATACAATAAAAAAGCTGGTAAGTGAGATTTATTAAAGTGTGTAAAATAAAAAAATCCTGACTCACGATTTTTGAATTTTTGTTAGGATAATTAGGTAGGTATATGAGTAAGGTCATATTAAATTTTCAAAACTTTTTGTCAAATATTTAAAATTATATTACATAAAAACTTTCAAACAATTTGGTAAATTAAAAGTACTATATTTAAGTCCAAAGTGCTATAATTGTTCTGAAAATGTTGTCCAATATAAAAAAGTATGTATTTGATATTGGATGAAATTTTCAAGTTTCTAGCTTCAATAATTTTCGATTTATGACTAAATACCTAAAATCTGAACAGTGAAAATCTCGTTTACGGCGGATTTTTACCGATTTTACCGTTTTTACTCAGTTTTTGGATCGTTATTCTTGATTACTGGAAAAACTATGGAGATTTTGTAAAAATGACCTCTTTAAAGTACCATCTCAGTTCAATTTCGAATCTAAAAGGTTGCTGGACGAAACTTTTGGACAAGGATTTCTATACGAAAAAGTGTTTACAGAAAAAAAAAAAATAATAATAATAATAAACATCATTGTAAAACCATAAGATCCTTCGCTTCACTCAGAATCTAAAATGCATTTTTTTTTTTAAAGTAAAGATTTGAATGTGTATCTAAAGAATGTCATTACCTAAACATGTTTTAAATATTCTAAATTCACATATTCCGTCACCATTTTGTAATGGAAAAGTATGGTCACCCTCCCAATAAGTGTAGGTTATATCGGCCAACTAATAGTGGTTGACATTAGCGTATGTCATTCATGATTTTTTATGATTTAAATACGTACGTATTTGTTAATAAATATATATTGTTGTTTTATTAATGTATTCTTTCACTTATTCTACTCGAAATATTTAAGTTATCGAATTTTCTAAAGACGCCATAACTTAATCAACATGAATGTTTAGAACTTTTTTAAACATCTATGTTGATTGGGTGATGTCCAGGTTCCATAGATTAGATACAGTTAAACTCTACGGTGGCTAAGAATAATAATATTACTAGGTATTATTTTTTTTTAAATTAAATGATTAAAATGACAGAGAGTACTGTAACACCCATAGCTACATTATTTCATTTTTGATGTGTCGAATGTGACTCGTGTGCACACACACACACACACACACACACACACACACACACACACACACACACACACACACACACACACACACACACACACACACACACACACACACACACACACACAAACACACGCACACAAACACGAATGATCCAGTATAAAATTAAAAAAATTATTAAATTTGACCCAGACACATGTTAACATTATACTTGGACAATAATAAGAGGCGTAACTAGATTAGTTTATGACACGTGTTTCACCCTGGCGCCACGAGAACAGTTGTAAACAATTTGCACTGAAGATCGTTGCAGATATGATTCCTCTCTCTCCGAATTATAATCTGATAGTACAAAATATGTTCTAATATGATGTATATAATTTCGGCGTTCATTTTTCTTTGTTCGTATCGTTAGAATTTATTTATACATTATTCTTCTTGCTATTATTTTCCACCATAGTTACACATATTACATTCATCAAATTTTATATCATATATAAATATGTATATATATGTATACCTATATAAAAATGCTGTTTATTTTTAGGGTTTGCACCACCGAGTTCAATACATGTATTAAAAACAAATTTACTGTACATCAATGTCGTCATAAATACATATGTTGATGTATACGATGTATGTTTATATGACGTTTTTCAGACTACATAGTTTCACATAAAGTTCGAACATTTACGATTCTGAAAGCAGCGATAATTCACTGTACCATTTCGAGGAGGAAAATTATCCGTAAAAAGGAAAAAAAAGTCGTTAAGATATAATAATGATGGAAGTTCGTCATTTCGATATAAAACGTGCTAAAAAGTAGTCATTTTTCAGTTTTTTTCGTTTTTAAAACTTTTGTAAAGTCCGTATAATAGTATTGGAGATATTTTATGAGTATTTCAAGTCTCTAGCAAAATTATTTTTGAAGTCATAACTGACTAGCTGATATCGATTAAACGAAATAGTCTCGTTTACTTTGCATTTCATCGTTTTTACTCAGTTATTTGGAAAAACTTTTAAAAACAGAGAAAAATGAACTCTCCCGAGAACTGGCTAAACGACGTTTTCTATATATATATATATATTAAGACTAAACGTAATTTTCGGGCCGATTCCGCCTCCCGAAAAAGCGTATTTAGAATATAATTATGTAGAAAAAAATAAAATAAAAAGGAGGCGATACAACAATATACGGTCATTAGCCCGTCGCCGGTCGTACAATGGTTTATATAAATAATAACGTCCGTAATAGGTGCAACTACGATAACAATAATGCGTTAATGAGGTGTCAAGCGCAAAGTGGTCGTTGTCTCGAACGCGCGGAATACGATATAATTTTATACGATTTTACCATGCCACCTTTACGGCGTAGTTTTCGTCGTATGATGGTCATCGTGTCCGTCGTCGGATAGTTGGGACAGGCGTCGGCGAATTGACTTCACAGGACAAAGTCTGTTTTTTAACGCGGTGAACCCGACCGCGTGGCAAACGCGCAAAAAAAAAAGACGGGACGGACGGGACACAGGACCGTATCGAAACATCTTTTTTTCTACGGGCGTAGAAGATAGATCGATTAATAACCGTTTTCACGGTCAGATTTGTATTTATATGAGCTCATGAACCTCGATGTAGAATTTACAGTTACCGTGTTCGAATCGACATGGCCTACAGCGTTTTTAACGACTAGTCTCTATGCTCAGATCTCTTTTTAAACGAGTACCTATTTTACGAAATTCCGTGAATTAGTTAAATAAATAATTTCTGTTTGCTGGATCCGTTCACTGGCGCAATTAAAAAATGGTACATTCAAACAGCTAGGATCGTTTTTTTTTAAGAATTATTCAAACGTGCGGTGAAGTCTAGTGATTTTTAGAAACTAAATGTTTAGTCTCTGAAATTGGAAAAAACGTGAAATTAAAACTCCATGCGGTTGTTGGAGTTACGTGGAAAAAAATATGAAATAAACAATAAATTAAATTAAATTAAATTAAATACATAAATCAACATTTAATTATATTAATATATTGTTTCCATGTACTTGAACTTCAAATTAATCGTGTTGGAAAAAAAATGATTAATGTTAGAGTAATATTCACGAAAAAAAAGTAAATTTTTCGCCACGAGAGAGAGAGAGAGAGAGAGAGAGAGAGAGAGAGATTTCAGAACAGAATAAATACCTCAGGACGATACGACCGGAGGTGAGAAGGGGAGGGGGTTGGAGGCGATTTTCAACCGGTGAGCGGTAACACGGCTACGAGACGATGCGTCGTGTCATTGGTTTTGCGGTCGGCCGCGGTGACCTCGTCGCTTTATCGGTATCTCGTACTCGCGGTCGTGACCGACGAATCGCCGACAGCAGCCGCCGGGGACCGCATAAACTGCATACCGTACACCATGTGTGTGTGTGTGTGTGTGTGTGTGTGTGTGTGTGTGTGTGTGTGTGTGTGTGTGTGTGTGTGTGTGTGTGTGTGTGTGTGTGTGTGTGCACTTCACGCCAGAAAAGTCGAATCGACTCCAGCCGCGGTTTCCGTATCGGCCACGAACCGGCACGGTGGGGAGTAGCATGGGACTCCCGGGGACCGGTCGAAACTCTGCGTCGGACGCATGTGACACCGCCGTATACGTCGTGTCGTTACAGCTGACGGAGCGTCGGTGGGGAAGTGATCGCGTTTTAGGGGCGCAGGGACTTTGATCTTCCTCTGTGAAATAAGCCACGGGGGTGATTTCGTCCTCATACCCCAGTCCCCAATCGACACATAATATGAACTTTGAGAACAGTAAATTTATAATACGATATAATTATGTTTTATAATTGGATAGGAAAAAATCGGTTTTTACGAACGAATCAGTTGACGATGCTCTTAATACGTTTTTTTTTCGATACACAAAAACGACAAATCTATTTTGTGGCGAACTGTCTTACGAAACCGTGGTTGGTTGACTTTCAATAATACTTTCGATCTGGATAAGATAAATAAAATATCGATTTGACTCCGTAAAGCACCGAAACGATATACTTACTGCTTAATTGTGTATTTTGTAAATCTTAATGGAAAATTTGAAAAACATAATTCAAATAATTATTTTACGAACGAAATCTCGGAGAAAAAATTCCGTTGTCGAGTCCTAAGGTTTTAGTTACTCGTGTAAAACAAGTGTTTTGTATTTTGGAAAATATCCAAATATTTTTAGGAGGCTTTCGATATGTTTTTTTTTGGGGGGGAGGGGGGGATAAGCTTCGATTTCCGCTCGTGCGACGCCGTCGTCGTCACGTCCGATGGCGGGCGGCGCGGTCGACGTGGCCGTTTTTATATCGGTCCACCATCGCCACCGGGATGGGGGGGGGCTCCGCTGTATTGATTTCGATTGTTTGCCGCCGCGGCAGAGTATAATTCGGTCGGATGACTGTTTTGTTCGCATGACGATTACCACCGCCACCGACACCCGGCCGCACGAGTTTAATCCGCCCGCGTAGAAGTGACGATGAAGCCCCCTCCCGCCGCGCTCCACCTCGGCGCAGCATCAGTACCGGTAGCGGTGGTGGCAGAGAGCGTACAAAGCTCTCGCGGAAAACAATAATACGCTCACGAGTCGCGTTCGCGCGGTGTTTCGTCCGGAGCTTAGGCCACAGCCCTCGGGTGGCGTCATCGTTTCGTTGGTTTTTTTTTCGTTTTCGTTTTTTTTTTCCCCCCGCTTTTCTCTCTGCTCATCGAATACAGACCGCCGAACGTTTCGGTCACGCGTCTTCGACTCTCCTACGTTTTGTGACTCGGGGCTGGGGGGGGCATAATACCCGTTCGATCTTGTTCGATCTTGGACGCCGTCGGAATCGTCACGGGCGCGTGGTAGATCGTCCCGGAAAAAGCACTCGCCAGACCGACTGCCAAAAATCGTTTTGCTCGACACGCGTCGAACGAATCGATAGTTTTCTCATCGGAGGACGTTCGACGGGGCAGCTTTCGGTTAGAAAATAAAACGCCGTGTTTTCTTGTTTTTTTCCCCCATCGTTCTTAGGTCTCGGGCGTTGATCGATCGAACGACTAACGGCGTAAACGTATAAAACAATATTTTCTAACACCGAAACGATATCGACACGATACCGGTACACTGCGCCCGACGAACGTGTCCTAGACTGTATCGCGTACAGGCGGCGCATATTCGGACACGTTATAAAGCAGTTTTGACGATAAGTTTAGTCGACGTAGACGTGAAAAACATAAATCCGTAAAAGACAGACAGGTGTTTTCCACTAAAAAAATGTAGTGTTTGGTTCTATTGAAAATCCCTAACGTTTTGTTCCGGGAGAGGTTGGACAGCTTTTGATTAATTTTTATTGAATGAATCTCATCGCACAGCGGTGTTATAAACATTTCGATTGTTGTTTGTAGAAAGTTTCGTTTTATTATTTTCGTAAACCATGTACACACATCATCGCATGTTTATCGCGTATTTTTTGGGGGGACGGAGGGGGGTTATGACTCCGTCAACTACAAACTGTGCAGCTGACTAGGTTTTAAATTTAACTTGAAAAATGGTACACACTCAATTTTCATCGTTAACAGTGATTATATGTAGAATCGACTGATTACAGTAAGATTTACTTACGTAAAAACTATTTGGTGCTCGTGAATGGAAATAAAATGCTTTCGGTCGGCTCTGTAACAATAAAGTTTTAAAAAAAAACTGATTTCAATTTGTTTGTAAATACGATTAATTTGTACACGTGTTTAATTATGATTTCAAATATTTACTACGAATTATTAGAATTAAATAACGATATTCTCAAGTTGCCACGATGAAAAAAATGTTAAAAAATTTTTAATACGAGCAAACGACTTAGGTTGGTTAAA